>JADRCH010000051.1:3341273-3374723 GCA_019843965.1 Rhynchomys soricoides | reverse complement strand
GGCCAGCCAGGAGCACGTGTAGAAGGGGAATGGGGAGAGAGGGGGAAGAGGGCAAGCAGCCCCTTTTATAGTGAATCAGGCACACCGGGCTGTTGCTAGGTAACTGTGGGGCGGAGCCTAGACGGAATGCCAACCTGTGAGGAGTGGACCAGATGGCCTTTCTTAAAGTCCCGTCCCTGGGACCTCTTAATTTATTGCAGTGTTTCCTAAATACTTTTCTGCTTGGTAGCCTTGATTGCTATCTGTCCACCATCTCTTTCCCACCCAAAGTTCCTGTGTGGTTTCACCGTGCTGACAGAGTGAGTACTCCTCCGGCAGAGCCAATCTTCATGACAACAGGCCTGTGTTCCACTGGTTATTTTACAATAGAGACCATTTCTTTCTGGCCCTAGTAGCCATCTTTACTGTGTCCAGGCTCACCCACTGGGGACACCAGGAAAGGAGCCCTGCTGTTTGGGAGGCTTGTGCTTACATGATGGGTTCGTGAATCCTTCAGGGGTCACCTCCCTGCCATGAGCCTCAGTTTCTCCTTTGTTGGAGCTGGTATAGTCTGACTTTGTTGCCCCATGCTGAGTGAGTTCAGGTGATGGGACACAGCTCTGTTTCCCCACTCTGAAGAGAAGTGGTCCATGGGAGAACACAGAGGCTGAAACGTAGAGGAAGATGTAATAACGTTTTTACGAATTCTCTGTTTCATTTACTTGCGTCATGAGTTCTCTACTTGGGCTGTAGGTCTTGTCTTTCTTATTCACATCTGTGCCTTGTCTCAGATAGCTTCTTACCACACCAAAGACACAGCCTTTTCTCTGTCCTTCATCCCTGCCAGTGGCTCACCTCCAGGCTGACCTCAATGTTGGTCCTGGAGGCACACCTCTGAAGTGTAAGAAATTTTTCTTTCCAGGCATACACCTCAGAGTGGCTCCATTTTGAGCTTACGGTCAAGTTCAAACCTTGTAGTGATCTGTTGTCACTCCATCCCTGTTGACAGTCTAGGGAACGGTGCACCTTGTATATCTCCATGACTTTAAGTGTCGGTCTAAAGAGGCAGCAGGAAGTGGTGTGCTCCTAAAAACCTGAGTGTAACCTGGACTCTGCAGAGGGTTTCGAGCTGAGATATGTGTGCTCTGACATACGCACAGCTGGAGAAACTATTCAAAGCAGGCGAGACGTACGTGCAGGTTATTTTAAAAATAAACTCCTTGGTTCTCGCGGTGTACCACGGGCAGTGAGTTGTGCCCTGGGTGTTCCTGGGCGAGGATCTTGGCTGCAGATTAGCTGTATTGGGACTGGCAGTTCCTGGAAAGGTGCCCCTATAGAAGTGGACTTAGCTGTGAAGAGTCTTTTGTGATATTTCTTATTTTTGGGTGTGGTCTTTGTTTTTGGTGAGGTACATGTGCAGGAGGTCCTTCCCTTCTAGGATGCCTGCCTCTGTTTTGTTAAGGGTTTCTAAAACTGACTCTGTGGTGAGTCCGCAAACTTTGAGACACACTACCATGTGTCTCCGCCCTGCTGGGGGCCACATCTGCTTCCCAGAGGGCAGTGGCCTTGAGAGACCCAGAGGTGAGCACTGTGTGACTTTGTTAGTCTTTTAACCTCCAGGCATTCCTGAAGCACCTGTTCCTTTAAGTGGGGGAAAGTCTGTGCTGAGGGCGGTCTTCTGCAGGTGTGGCAGAGAGTCACACCCTGGTAGCTGGCTGCATGTGTGCTCAGGGAGGTGTACTGGGGCAGTGTTCATCTGCCAGGGCACAGAAAAGACAGCTTGTCCAAGGCTGACCTTGCTGGGTAAGTCCTTGGCTGGGATCAAGCACTCCCCCCTCTCCACTCCTTCTGTCCTCCTCCTCCCCCCCCCCCCCCACTCCTGTGCATGGCTCATCTTGATGAACTGGGTGCCTGGGGCTCTTGGTCATCTAGGCTTTTAGGCACAGAGTGTCAGCTACTTCTCAATGCTGGGACTGCAGACCTCACAGGAACATCTCAAGGGAGGAAGGATTCATTTTGGCCCCTGGTTTAAAAGGCTGCAGACTGTCATGGCGGGGATGGCATGGAGATGTTGCCCTGTGAAGTAACTGCTTATACCCTCGGGCCCTCAGGAAGCTGAGAGCTCCTGGAGGGAAGGCAGGGTTGTAACTCTGTGGCCCATGCTTGTGTGCATGTGCAGCACATGCATGTGTCTCTTACCTTCAAGCTGTAGTGTACTGTGACGGTTCAGAATGATAGAATCAATCATACTATTGCAAAGAAGAAAAACAACCCACATCAACCTGGGCTGTTTCGGTTTGATGCTCTCAGGGGCACAGTGAAGAAGGCTCACACTTAGAGAGGTGGCACTTTTTTTTTGTTGAGTACATCCTTGAAATTTATTTCATTGAGTATTCAATGTACATGGTGCTGTGTCCCATAAAGACACTGTCATACAAGTAGATGCTGTATGTTTAGCACACCCTCCACTCTCCCCTTCCCTTTCTTGCTCCTTTTGCTAGTCTTCTTTGTCTCTAGGCAGTTTCGGTTTTACTTTGATGTCCCGTATACATCTGTGACTTTAGGTACCATGCCAAGTCTATGAACTACAAATGAGAAAGATAACAAATAAGAAAGATACCTTGTCTCTCTGAGACTGGTTTAATTAGCTTAATGTGATCATGCCCACGTGCACCTGCAAACGACCTAACTTTGCTCTCTGTGGCTGAAAGAAATTCCATGTGTGTGTAGAAAACACAATTTAAAACCCATTCCTGAGTTCCTGTGGACACTCAGCTGTTGTAAAGGGCTACAGTAGACATGGGTGTGTAAGGATCTCTGTGGCCTGCTGAGGGGTTCTTTGAATAAATGCACGGAGTGGTGTGTGGATTGTATGGTAAACATAGTTTGAGTTTTTTGAGGAACAGATTTCCACCATGGACTAGTTTATATTCCCTCTAGCTGTGTGTAAGGATTTCACTTTGTCCATACTCTTGGCAATATTTGTTGTTCTCTCTCTCTCTCTCTCTCTCTCTCTGTGTGTGTGTGTGTATATGTATGTGTGTGTGTGTGTGTGTGTGTGTGTGTGACAGAGGAGCATATCTGGTGTCCTGTCACTCACTGAACCTAGAGCTAGGCTGGCAGCCAGCTAACCCTAGCTATCCTCCTGCCTCTACTTCTCACAGCACTGAGGTCATGCCCAGCTTTTTATATGCATGCTAGGTATCCAGACTCAGGTCCCAGGCATGCACAATACCCAGCTTCTTTCTCCAGTGTGTGTGTGTGTGTGTGTGTGTGTGTGTGTGTGTGTGTGTTTTCTTAATGGCTGCCATTCTCACTGGGGTAGGATGGAATTTCAGTGGAGTTTGGATGTGCATTTCTTTGGTGGTTGGTGAGGGTAAACAGTTTTTTGTTTGTTTTGTTTTTGTTTATTGGACCTTTGTGCACCTTCTTAGAACCTTCTGTTCACTTCATCAGCCTGTTGTTGATTGGGTTGTTTTGTTTCTGTTCAGTTTGGAGTTCTTTGTATATTCTAGATCTCAGTCCTTTGTCAAATGTTTTGCTAGCAAAGATTTTCTCCCCTTCTGCCTCCTCCTTGGTTGTTTCTTCTGAATTGAGTTGCAGCTTCTGAGTTTCATGAGATCCCATTGGTTAGTTGTTGACCTCATTTCCTGACAACTGGAATCCCATTCAGTAAGTCCTTACCTATGTTTAATCTTTTCTTAATAAAAAATATTTTATGTGTGTGGGTGTTTGCCTGCAAGTGTCTGTGCCCCACTTGCATGCTCCAGGAAACTAGAAGAGGACATTGGATCCCCTGGAACTGGAGTTACAGATGGTTGTGAGCCACCATGGGGGTGCTTGGCACTGAGCCCATTCTCTGGAAGAGCGGTCAGTATATTCTCTGATTTTTCCCTCTGTCACTTTTAGTGTTGCAAGTTTCATAGTAAAGTCTCTGATCCATTTGGGGCTGATTTTTGTACAAGGTCAGAGATAGGGATCTAGTGTAATTTTTCTGCATGTGGATATCCAGTTTTCCCAGCACCATTTGTTGAAGATGCTGTCTCTTCTCCAGTTTGTGTTTTTGGCATCTTTTCTAAAAATCAGATGGCTGTAGCTGTGTGGGTTTGTATATGGGCCTGCTATTCTTTTATACGTTTACACATACATCTATAAAATATATTTGGAGCTTGTTCCTCCTTCACACTCATCCCCTTCTCCTGTCACTGAACCTCTAGTTCCCCCCCCCCCCCAATGTAATAAGGCTTGCCTGTGTGAGTATGGGTGGTGGGTTATTTACTTGAGTGATAGCAGCTCGACAGTGGCTATACCAAGGGGACTATGGCCCCCCTTCTCCCAGCAAGCATTAACTGTCTCTGGCTCCTTGGGGAGGGGTGGGGCTGTGTGAGCATCTCCCCATACATGCTGGAATGTTGGTGGCCCAGTCTTCTGCCTCAGGAAGCCACTAAAGCCCTGAGCTACGTAAGGCCCGTAGTGGGTTCAACAGTCATGTTGTATCCACAAGACAGTGTTTCACAGTAGTCCTTCCCTTCCTCTGCAGTATCTTACATTCTTTATGCCTTGCTTTCTGCAGTATTCTCCAAGCCTTTAGGCGGTGACACAGATGACAGTTTAGGGCTGAACACCTGACAGTTATTCTCAGCACTTTGTGGGTCTTCTATGTGATTCCATGATGCTTTGTCACTGTGGCTCTGCAGTGTAACTTGAACTGAGGTGTGCAGACCACCAGCATCCTTGGATATGCTCAAGATTGTGCCTTACAGTAAGGTGTGAGGGTGCTTGCTCTGGGGTTCACATGCTTGTGTCATGGTTTAATCACGTATGAGTTATGTGACTTTGGACAAGTACTCTTGTCTCTCTGAGCTTTCTTGGCCACAGGAGTCCTTTGCAGAACAACAAGTGTCCTGCCTGTCAGTGTTGCTGCCCAGCACTTGCTCACTTTAGCATCTGAAGACAGTTTAAGAGGACATGCAATAGGGACCAAGTGAGGGGGTCCTTCTCCAGGCCATGGAATTTGGTTCTACCCTCGGGGAAGTAGGTAAGCTTGGCACAATGAGTGACTGTATCTGTTTTCTGATGCACAGAGACAGTGTTACCTGCCTAGGTCAGGGGACACTGGGTCAGAATTCAGTGTGGTTCCCAGTCGTCCGGGACAAGTGGCTGCCTGGATGCAATTGTAGGAAGAAGTGGCAGGGAAATAGTGGAGCAGGGTGACAAAAAACCACTGCAGCCACCTGGTTGGGTGTTGAGGTCTAGTTGAGGGCACTTTGGACCTAGGAAGAGAGACAGAGGGATGAGCAGGAAGGTCTCTTTTAGGAGTGTCTAGAGGTTTACCTGGTAGCGCATTTATTTTATTAGGTGTGTATATGTGTGTGCATGTGAATGTATGTGTGTGCATGTGTGTGTATATCTGTGTGTGCATGTATGTGTGTGTGTGTTGGTTGGAGGGCAATGAGTCCATGTGAGTAAGCACCTGTGCCACAGCACATATGTGGAAGTCAAAGACATTTGGGAGTTGGTTCTCTTCTTCTACAGTATGTTCCAGGAATTGAACTCAGTTTATCAGGCTTCTGAGGCAAGCACTTTTACCTGGTGAACCATCTTACTAGTCCTGAGAGTGTGTTTAGCTGTTCTCCAAGAGGTTGTGAGCGAGTTCTAATGCTTTGCAGAAGTGGAAACCATGGCCTGTAGCAGCAGTGTGACCTTCCATGCTAACCCAGATGGTCCAGAGATGCATAGCCAAGTTCCTGGCTCTTATGTGTTGGGGCCTGGAAGGATACTTCCACATCCTAGGGCTAGAGGGCCACTGCCTAAAGGCTTATGGCTTCTGATTTCTTGACCATGGCTTCTGGCATTAGCCAGGAGCTTGGTGTCATGCTGCTCCTCATTTAACAAAGGTCACACTTCACTGGATGGTACTGGCTATTCTCCATGTGTCACTATAGTCTGTGTGTCCATTTAGCTGGGGGTAGCACTGACAGATGGACTGTACCTCTGTACAACTGCTCCAAGGCCTGGGTAGGACACTGTTGTGACATTTGGGTGGTGACAAGTATATTTCTTGTCAAAGGAGGAGTTCCTAGCATTGGTAATTATGCAGCTGCCCTTTGGTGTCTGTGGGGGACTGAAACCTCACAATTCTCCAAATGGGGCTGTGTTTAATGAAACCCATGTACATCTCCTGTGAGCTTTTTAGTTGTCTCTTGTTTTGGGTGACATTTGACGACGTGGAAGCCTGTGCAAAACTCTTGCTCTGACCCTGTTTTGTTCAATAAGTAAAAAGGAAAAGTTTATGTGTGTCAGTATAGATGCAATTAAAAATATTTCTCATCCATGGTTGACTGAACTCACAGATGTGGAGCCCACTGACACAGGGGGATGACTATTTTGTGATTTTATATCATCTTTGGTCTTAAGATCAAAGTCACAGTGCTCAGGATGGGAAGTCACATGTCTGTGACTTAAAAGAGATTCATAAAAATAGGCATTCTGTACAGAAATGCCTCTTCATAGGCAGGGGAAGCAGCTGTGGAGAAATGGGGCAGCTGGGGCTTCCAGATGTGGGGATGGAAAGTTCATTTACTGTTAGAAAATTCTTTGTAACTTTTGAAGTTTATCAGTGTCCTTGGGGGCAGAAATATCCTAGACCCATGGCTGCTATGTCCCCTGGCACATCTTCTGGTCTCCCCTTCATGTCTCTAATAGGTTGAGTGTTTGAAGAGCTATCATTCACATTCCTTCCTGCATGATTCCTTGGGTCCCAGCACTGGCATGAAGACAATAGCTTCTGACTTCCTCTCCTTCTGTAGGGATGGCGCCATTTTTAGAATGTCTGTGCTGGACCTCTCCTTCCAGATTTTCATTTTCCCAACATTTTCCTTCACTGTTTTTGGTAACACATGCATATTGAATATTTCACACTGATCTGGGCAGGACTTAACAAACAGCAGCAATGGCAGCTTTAGTGACATCACAACAAGTAGCTTCAACCCTTGAAAATGACATAATCCTGTGTACGAGGTCTTATTCCCAACACCTACCACCCAGCACAATTTGCTTAGAAAGCCAGCCTTATGACAAGCCAAAGGCTCTGCTCAGAAAAGCAATTGCTCTCTACTGTCTGGAGGGCCAGAGTTCTCATCCCTGGTCCACTGGACTGAAAGGGTGTGGACATAGCAGGTTGGAGAGAGTAAAAGGCTCTAGCCACCATGGGGTGGAGATGACTGATGGCAAATGTGGTGAGGTCAGTTGTGGGGCTGTAGCTGCCTGTGTCTGGAGGCCACCCCTCCCCAGCTCTGAACCACTTTCCTCACTGTGTCTGCAGCCACAACAGAGTGATGCTCAGGAACAGGTTGAGATGCCACAGCAGGTTGGATGCTGACCGAAGTGTGGCAGTGGGATTAGCTGTATTCCTGTTCACTGCCTGGGGAAACTGGTGCAGGATCCTTATCTAAAAACTGCATTCTGCCCTGTAGCTCTCACCAGGGACCACCCCCAACCCCCCCCCCCCCCCCCCCCCCCCCCCCCCAAGGCAGGCTGCCAGTAACATTCCCATAAGGGTTGTGTCGTGAACACATCAAACTGATATGGATCCTGTAGAATTCGGTGCAGTAGTCTGTGACTATTACCCCACACTTGATGTTAGGGTGCAAGTTAGCAACCTCCTTCACAGCACCACAGGAGCAGACTGTCCCTGAATTTCATGATGTTGACCTTAGGGACAGCTGTGACCTTGTCCTATTTCTGCTTGCTGGCATGTTAAACATGAATCATGTAATCTTCTGAGACTTTGCACTTCTTCATGTACTTGGTTATACCCTTCTCACCTTGTGTTCCAGAGAGGTATCCCCCACTTCTGTCTGCTCCTGAATGATCACCAGGTCTAGTGTCTCACACCAGGCGGTGCCTTCACATAGGCTATACAGACAAACAGGTCCAACTAACACTCAGCTAGGTATCATAGAAGGCTAATTCCTTCATACACTCTATTGGGTTATGAGTCTTTGCAACTATGGCAACCATATTTTCCTCTGTGGAGCTCAAAACCCACTCCTTGGAGTTGTGTTTTGTGTGTGTGTGTGTGTGTGTGTGTGGAAAGATGCGCATGCACCTTGGAAGCCATTCTTCCCCTTGGAGGCCATGGTCTGACCTTGCTCAGGTGGTGCTCTGGGAATTGCACATCAGCACCCTCAAACCCCTCCTTGACAGCTGCATGAATTCTAGCCCCACATCTTCCAGCCATGGTCTCAGGAAAGACGCCTGCCCCATCCTTGTGTCTTCAGCCTGGCTCTGTGAAGTGGCCTGAGCTGTGACCAAGAAACTCAAACCTCTCTAAGCCCTAGGGTTGTGAGCAGCAGCCACTGCTCTTGAGTTAGCCAGCCAAATTCTGCTCTGCTGTTTTTACTATTACTATTATTATTATTATTATTATTATTATTATTATTATTATTATTTTGGGTTTTTGAGACAAGGTTTCTCTGTGTAGCCCTGGCTGTCCTGGAACTCACTCTGTAGACCAGGCTGGCCTCGAACTCAGAAATCCGCCTGCCTCTGCCTCCCGAGTGCTGGGATTAAAGGTGTACACCACCACTGCCTGGCTTGTTTTTACAATTATTAAAAAATGTATTTTATTATTGTGTGTTTGAGGTTTGAGCGTATATGATGTATGTGTGTATATATATATATCATATACATATATATGATATGTGTATACACACACACAATTTAAAATTTAGAGGAATTTACTAAAGTAGTATTTGTTGCAGTGATTATTCAAAAAGAGCATTAAATGAATAGACTACCTTCTCTCTGTCCCAGGCCCATCCCTGTGGGGAGCCAGTGCTGAGTGGAACCTTCCAAGAATTGAAGGACATCATGAAAGTTCATCTCAAAGAGTGTAGGGGCTAGGTTTCTTCTTTCTGTCATTTGTCCCTGTGACCCTGGTGAACCTCCCAGGAGACTAGGTGAAAAATTTGCCTTTTCTAGGAAGTCTAGAACCTGAACCTTCATACAGCCGTTTCTAGCCCCTTACCTGCTGGTTCTCAAGTGCCAGGAGCTGGGTATAGGCAGTGGGGTAGGGGAGGGGCAGGGTGGGGGGGAGGAAGTGAAGGGTTTGGGAGGTGACCTGGGTGAGATAGCCACTGGAGCAGAGCCTCCCAGGAGGGTGGCTTTCTCCTCACATACCTCTTCTAGCCCTCGGGAACACATTGCAGAGCCCTGAGCCCCAGGGACAGAGGGGACAGGAAGTCCCTTTGGGGAGCTTGGCTATCCTGGAGCTTCTATGCCCTGACATTAGTGATCTGTGTGGACTGGGCTGGCAGGATGCTACTGATGGATGGGCCTGGGCTGGACGTCTCTCCTCCCCAGAGTTCAGAACAGGTGACCTCTTACATGATGGAAATGTGGCCAAGCCAGAGCCGGAGCAACCTGGGTTTATATGTGGGCCTGGTCTGTGCTCTTTCTTGGTCCATCCTTCCTCATGGGGGATGCTGTTTTCTTCAGCTGGGGAGTATTAGTCAAGTGAAGATCATTAGTTCAGTGCCGAGAGACAGGTCACTGCCCCTAGAAGGAAGGAAATAGGATATGCAGCTGGGGGCTGGCTTTCCAGCAGGTACGTTCAACAGTGGCCTTCGCTCTGAGCAGCTTTCCAAAATGTCTCCCACCCCAACCATGGTGAGAGTAGATGGCCTGGAGCACTCTAGCCTTGAGGCTATAGAGAGCAGAGACACAGCAGTGTTTTGAGGGCTTGCCTTTGAGACACAGGAGCTGGGACTTGTGGTGACATATGTGTGCGTATGTTTGTGTGTGAGTCTCGTTCCAGGGAGAGTGATTATGGTTCTCTGGGAGCCTGTGGCTGGCAGTGCAGCAGCTACTTTTCTGTTGTTGCTTATTAATGATAAATTCCAGTGCTGTTCAGCGATTGAGTGCCTGCATAGCTTTGCAAGAACATTCCAGATAAGCATCATGACTTACTTAATAGAGGCACACACAGAGCCGGGCAGTGACTTTGTAAACTCAGGACTTGTGACACAGTCATCAGATGAGCTCTGACTCCCCAGTCTGTCCTGGGGATGTAGTTGGAGTCTTGGGGTGAGAGAAGTCTGAATCTGACCTCCAGGCCTGCTGGTTGGGTGAGTCAGCACAATTTGCCCTTGTGCTCCAGACCATCCATGTCGAAGGAGTCCTGACAGGGTAGGAATGGCTGTGTCACAGCAGGCTCTGCAGAAGCTCACCATCCTCCTACCTCCATGCTTGGGATGACCTGAATGGGGGTGGAGTTCTAAAAATGTACTCTTGCGTATGTGTGCGGAGGGGCGGTCCATGTACCAGGACACACAGGTAGAGGTCAGAGGACAACTTTATGGAATCAGTTTTCTCCTTCTACCCTTACATGGGTTCCACGGATGAAACTTATCTCTCCAGGCTTGCATGGCAAACAGCTTTACCTGAAGAGCCATTGCCTGGGCCTGGTGGTGGTGTTTTGTGGTACAGGTGCTGATGGTGACTGGTGATGGTGATGGTGATGTTGATGTTGATGGTGATGGTGAGAACAGAGGTAAAGAGGGTCGAGTGAAGATGGCACCTTCCCAGCCTGGTGTGACACCCATCCATGGTGGCACAGGTCTTGGCGAGATGTCCAGTCATGATCTCCCCTCTTGCCAGTGGTAGGTAAGCTCTTTGTAGTCAGAGGGACCTGTAAGGCAACTGCTTTTATCACTGTCCTGTAGGGCAGTATTAGTTCTGTTGGCTTAGTAAACCTCCCTTGAGTTTATTTGTTCATCTAGGAAGTGGAAAAAGTAAAGCACGGTCATGTACCACATAACGTACTCAGACATGATGCACAGTTAGGGCAGAACATCAGAGAGTACTTACTTCCACAGACGAGGCAGCTACAGCATCATCTGGAGGTGGGATCTCAGAGGACCACTTTGACCACTATGCATGTCACCAGTCATTGGTTGGTCACATTTTCATTATTGACTACATGGCTATGTTTGCTACTGGGCAGCTGTTCGTTGGCAAGAAGTGCCAGTTGGTGGTGGGCCTGTGGGTCTAAAGCTCAGCACAGTCCTGGGTGGGCTTCCTGTGGTTGGAGCTTTGATGGAGATCTAGCTGCCCTTTCTCTTGAATTGGAAGTATTCAGTCTGGGTAGTTTGTCTGGCCTTTCCGTCGAGGCCTGGCAGCTGGCCTGCCTGGCTAAGTTGCTCTGTCGTCTGCCTCTCCAATTGTGGTTCTCAGCAGCCTCTGAGCATTGCCTCCTACTATACTCCAAGCCCCACTGCCTCTCTTTGCACATCTGTCTCCTCTGCCTGCTCCCCAGGGTGTGTGACTCTGAACCTGTGTCTGCAGATGGTTAGGGGACCATGTGCTTGGCCTGCTCCAGGCTGGTAAAGTTGTCCAGGACAGGAGCTGTACCTTGTTAAAAGTGACTTGAAAATAAATCTTGTACACACACACACACACACACACACACACACACAGTTCTATGATGCTGTAACAATTCCCACAAACTAGGTGTCTTAAAACAGAACTATAGTCCCTCATGTTTCTAGAGACCAGAAGTCAAGGTCAGAGTCTGGGAAGGCTGCTTACTGAGAGGGTTTAGGGAGGACCCTTGTTTAGGGAGGACCCTTCTTTCTTCCTCCAGTGTCCAGTAGTGGTAGCAGCCTGTTCAGTTCCTCGGCTTGTGAAGGCCTCACTTTGCGCTCTGCTTCCTCTGTGCCCAACCTTGGGTTTCTCTTTGGAAGGACAGCAATCACTCTGGATGTGAGCCCTAAATCAGCATGTCTTACCTTAACCAGTGATACTCTAGTGGCCTAGGTTCCAGACAAGGTCACATTCCAACTGGAAGGACATGAATTTTGGGGAAAATCCTGTTGAATCCAGTTCATATGTGTATCTGTACTATGAGACAATAGCTTTATTGATTATTCCTCTAGGCTTGGTGTGATTGGCCTGTAGTCCCCTTTGACTTTGGCCTTAAAGACACTGAGAAAATGCTGATCCCCGGCCTCTTGACCTTCATATTTCTGCTTACTTCCTCCCTCAGCCTTGCCTCAGTTTCTCTTGTCTTTCTTTGCCTTTTGTGGGAGCCTTGTATTTTCTTGGCATTCTCCTTCCCACAGCCCCTTCATTACTGTGGAAAGAAGGGCTTATTCTGGCTCACAGTTGGAGGGTCCAGTCTACCATGTCAAGGAAATTACAGAGTCAGGAGCATGAAGCAGCTGGTCGTATTGCTCCTGCGGTCAGGAAGCAAAAAGAATTTTATGTTCAGCTTCTTTTCCCCTTTAATTCACCCCAGGAGCCCAAACCCGTAAAATGGTGCTGCCCACATGGGTCTTCCCTAATTCAATCTAGAAACCCCTTCACTGACATGCCCAGAGATTTGTCTTCAAGGTGATCCTAGGTTTTATCAAGTTGACAGTCATCTCCCAGAAGTCAGTCTGTGCACCTGTGTGCCTGTCTCAAGAAGCTCACTCGGAAGCTTCTCTTGGAGAATGTATGCATTTAGATGTCCCATCCTATCTCTGCTCTGTTCTTGCCTTTTGAGTTCTTTGTATCTAAGCTTTGACCACTGGTAGGGAGCCTGAGGTGTCATGTCCAGCAAACAGGGGTGTGGGGTTTGCTGAGTCTCTCCGCCCTGTCTTCCTGCGTGTAGAAGAGAGAGACAGAGAAGTAAAGTAGTTAGGGCTACATCTGGAAGCCTTGTCCCCTACAAAGTCTCCACTCCTAGAACCCTGGAGTGTGGCCAGTGACCAATCTGGATCTGAGGATGTATCTTTAGCTTTGTTCTCTGAAACCAAGTTATCCACAGGAAGAGAGTGGCTACACTCAGCTGTCTGCTGCAGCATAGCAGTCTTCAGATACCTTTGGTGATGTTTTGGGAATGGTGCTTAGGGAGAGCAAAGACCACGGAGGCAGCTGAGGCTGGTGCATCTAAGGCTCCTGCAGAAGATGGGGAAGTTGGAACTCCAGTCCCCAATGCCTGGCTCTTGCTTGCTTTGGTGACCTGTGCCCTTGCCTCTAGAGATGGTGAAGACAGTGAAGGATCTTGGGCGTAAGCAAGTGGAATCCTTCATCCCACTGCATTTCAGAGAGTCCTTGGCTCTATAGCTGCAGAACTAATGACAGAATACGGAGTTGTGGTCATTAGCCCAGAGTGTGGACCACCAGACAGTCACAGCAGGTCTAAGAGGTATTGCAGGTCATAGCTGATATGGCTTCCCAAAGCCAGATATTGGAGGATAGGCCCAGGGTAGAGCTCAGAAGGACTTTGGCCCCCAAGGAAGGACAGAGTGCAGGACTCCTAGGAGTTGCCACAGTTGGAAGCTCCCGAGGAAGTCTGAGGAGAGACTTGTTCAGATACATGATTGAGTCTTATCTCAGCAAGTGCTCCTCAAATCACCAGGATGAGCTGGGCAGAGGCTGGAAGCCTCACAGTTGGTGTCAGGTTTATGATTGCAAATGTTAGGAGAGAGTATGCAGCAGTCTGATAGCCCTGCAGGCATCCGGATCCCAGCTTCATTTGAATTCTGAACTTAGGTCACCACATCAAAGATGCCATCAGTGGGCAGGCACCGGGATTATGCCAATAGAAAGAAGAGATGCTGCTGCTGCTGATGTGGTGGTGACAGCACATTGGATCACATAAGGGTTACACAGGGAATGATGTAGGGTGCAGATCACTTCTGAAGTTAGGTATGCTGGTTCGTGTTTGTCAACTGGACATAAACCTAGTCACACTTGGAAAGAGAGAACCTCATTGAGGAATTGCCTCTATCAGATTGGCCTGTGGGAGCTTTTTCTTGATTAATAATGGATGTGGAAGGGCCCAGCTCACTGTGGGTGATGCCATCCATGGGTCCTAGGTTGTATAAGAAAGACAGCTGAGCAAGCTCTGAAGAGCAAGCAAGTAAGCAGTGTTCTTCCATGGCCTCTGCTTCAGTTCCTGCCTCTAGGTTTCTACCTTGGCTTCCCTTCATGACAGACTGTGATTGGGACATGTAAGCCAAATAGACTCTTTCTTCCCCAAGCTGCTTTTGGTCATTGTGTTTGTCATAGCAGTAGGTACAAACTAGAATATCAGGCTGTGTGCCTGCCTGGCCTCATGCTGGGCACATGGAATACCATCATCTTTATACCAAGCACTGGAGAACTTGTCATGGTCAGTGCTGCTCACAGAGCTGACTCTCTATGGCAGTGAGGTCCACTTCCTGGTAACAGTCTATGATGTCGATGTGCAGAAATCTATATTGTGAGATGAGGGTGTGGCTCAGAGGCAGAGTACTAATAGCCTAGTGTGCACAAAGCCCTGGTTTAACCCCTAGAAAAACGGTTCTCAACCTATGGGTTGAGACCCCTTTGGAGTTGAACAACCCCTTCATAGGAATTGCCTAAGACCTTCAGAAAACACAATAATTTACATTACGATTCATAACAGTTAGCAGATGCATTGTAATATGCACACCAAGGATCAGAAAGGCAGGGTGACAGATCAGAATCAGAGAAACCCAGCTCCAGTTTAATGGCCTCACATTCTACAGATGATCCCTAGTGTGTTTGGTCAGTGGCTAGCAAATCTAACTGGTGTTTTATTCCCTCCTATAAGCAAAGTCTATACTTCAGTCACCTTTCTTAGCTGTGTGCCTTTGGACAGGTTTCCTTTACCTGCTACAAATTCTAAATTTCTCAGAGGAGTTAAGAGTAGTACTTTGTTTTCTATGGTGCGTGCATGAGTGTGTGTGTGTGTGTGTGTGTGTGTGTGTGTGTGTACGTGCATGCACAAGTGGAGGGCAGAGAGCAGCCATGGAAGCCTTCCTTAGGAGTACTGCCCACCTCCTTTGTAGAGAGTCTCTCCTTGGCCCAGAGCTTACCAGGTAGGCCATCGAAACCCAGGGATCCTCCTGTCTCCATTTCTCAAGCACCAGGATTTTAGAGTCACGCACTACCATGCTCATATGGCTTTTTACATTTGTCCTGGGGATCAAACTCAGGTTGTCATGTTTGGGAGACAAGCCCTTTGCCTACTGAACAACCTCCCCTCCCCCAGACCTGTTGTCCCTACTTTTATGGTTAATGTAAGGATTGAATGTGAAAAACATCAAGAGCTGATAGCTGGCAAACATCCCCTGAAAGGTGTCGGTTACTGTGCCTGGAAGGTAGGGCACTTAGTTGGGTTACTTTCTCTCCAGGAACGGCTGTGTCACCTCATTGTGGGGTGGGGTCACTGTGGAAGGACACTCTGGACATCTGTGTGCCTTTTGATGATAGAGACATCAAGTCTGACTTCATTGCTCCTGATCTAGTAGCCTGTGCCCCTAACACTGCCACCAGAGGCTTTCCCCGTCACACCCTGGCCTGAGGTGGATTGTGGATTCCTTTACACACTAGACAAGAAAGGAAGGCTCTCTAGAACCTGGTTCTGATCCAGCTGCTCCCCTCCTCTCCTGCCTGTGTGGCCTGTACTGTTGCTTTTGTGGAGCTGTGAGACGTGGGGCTTGTGAGTAGGCCTTTGGAGGGTGGATAGGAGTTTCTCACGGAGCAGGAAGGAGGAACCAGCAAGTGCAAATGCATGGCTGCACATGTACTGGGCAGTGTCCAAGGTTCATTCTGGTTGGGGTGAGGCCTTGGCGGTAGGGTGGAGAACAAGGAAATTGATGTCACACTGGCAGGCTGCAGGGTTGGGTGTGACTCCAGTGTGCAGTGGAGCAAGTGGCCTAGGGACTTTGGGTGGCTGATCAAGTTTCTGAAAACTTGATCATTCCCTCTTTTTTAGGCTGACACATGCCCCTCCCCCAGCTCATTTTCAGTCTGCAGACATCTGACAGACTCCTTGCCTAATTGCTCAGGGCACAGAAGGCTTCCTTTCAGCTATTTGGCTTGTGAAGTGAGGACTTGGAAGGGGATCTGTCTGTTGCCTCTGTAGGAAGCCCCCCTCCCCCCCCCCCCGAATGCAGACTGACACCCTAGTGGGTTTCCACGAAACAGTTTTGATGTGTAGTGCATGAATTATTAACCATATGCAGCAAGCTAAAATGCAGGCAGATTAGCCATTGCATATCCGTGGAGTTGCAGGTCATCTCTGCCCCCACCACCTCCTGCTTCAATCTGTGTCTCTTCTGCACCCAGGGCCAGAGCCCGAATGCAGATCCTTCAGCACACGTCTGCTGCCTCTCACCCGGGCAGCAGGGCTGTGGGACCAGACACAGTTTGGGTGGGCTACCAAGATGGGCCTGGCACTCTGTGGCTTCATATCATCTGCTGTGTACAGGCCTCGGGCTAGACTCTGCAAGCAAGTATGGATTCCAAACTTAGGGAGCTGGCACTGGGACCATTGCTTCCTGAATGCTGTTTAGTGAGACTGATTGCTTCTCTTGGTTCGAGAAGTTTATCATTTCTTCACGAAGTTTATAATTTCAGCTCACGTGACCAGCTGTTTCATCTTAATATTCAGTGTATACTAGGAAGACTGTAACTAGCCTGCGAGCTTATGAAATGCTGCTTGGAATAAGGTGGATTAGTGCACACACACATTTAGTTTTTTAATAGTTACTTTATTTTGTCTTATTTATTTTTCGAGTGTGCGTGTGCACCACACTGCTTATGTGGGGGTCAGTGGACAACTTTTGGGAGTGGGTTCTCCGTCGACCGGGTGTGTTCTAGAGATGGAGGTGAGGTCATCAGGCTTGGCAGCAAACACCTTTACCACCAAACCATTTTGATGTGTGTGTGTGTTTAAAATCAAAGAATCTTAAAACTTTTGGGCAAAGAAAGATAACTTGTACACAGGGTCACAGAGTGTTTTAGAATTGACCAGATATCTGTCTACTGTCAGACTCTGAGCTGAACACCAACATTGGGAATGACACTGTAGGAAGGTTGATTTTAAAAAGTCAATGCAGGGGCTGGTGCTAAAACTCAGTCAGCAGAGTGCTTGCATGCAAGCCTGAGGCCCTAAGTTTGGATTCCCTAACTTACATAAAGATCCAGGCATGGTGGTTTATCTGTTATCCCAAGGCTGAAGAAGTGGAGACAGGAGGAAGGATCCCTGGGGCTCTCGGCCAGCCAGTCTAGCCGATCAGCCAGTGAACTCCATCTTCAGGGAGAGGTTCTGTCTCAAAACATAGAGAGTGGAGAGTGATAGACACCAGCCATTATGGCGACCTCTGGAGCCTTTCTCCCCTTCCCCTCCCCTCCCCCTCATTCCCCTCCCCCTCTCTTTCTTCCTTCCCCTCCCCCTCTCCTCCCTCTTCCTCTTCCTCTCCCCCCTCTTCAACACCGGCTCTTGCTGCCATGGTGCCCAGTGACCTCGGGCCCCTACGTGCACCTGTATGCATATGTACATGTGCACATACACGCACGCCCACAGACGCACGCACACAGACTCATGCACACACTGAAGGAATGCCAGCTTGAAGCATAGCCTGGTGGTAGAGCCCTTGCCCAGCATGGACAACACCCACCCTTCTGTCCCTAGCACTCACGTACAGCCTTTCCATTGCTGGGACAAACCTGGCAACTTGAAGAAAGATGCACTCTCGTTCACCATTCTAGAAGTTTCAGGTTTCAGTTCAAAGGTCAGCCTGAAGGAGACAGAGCACCATGGCAGCAAGAGCCTGTGTTGAAGAGGGAGGAGAGGGAGAGGAAGGGGGAGGGGGGAGGAGAAGGAGGAAGGAGAGAGCA
This sequence comes from Rhynchomys soricoides, assembly GCA_019843965.1. Taxonomy (NCBI): domain Eukaryota; kingdom Metazoa; phylum Chordata; class Mammalia; order Rodentia; family Muridae; genus Rhynchomys; species Rhynchomys soricoides. Next base: position 3,357,062 of record JADRCH010000051.1, on the reverse strand, counting down.
GGGGAGGGGGAGGGGAGGGGGAGGGAGGTCACCATAATGGCTGTGTGTGTGGTGGGGGAAGGCACCTTGGGCCCGAATGGTCTTAAATGTGTTTGCCTATACTCTCTTGCTTAGTCTCAAAACAGCACGGCAGGCAAGGTGTCACTATTTAACCTTGTTTTGCAGAAACCGAGGAACTGAGGTCTAGACAGGAAACTGAAGTGCAAAGCTCTCGCCCTGTACACTTCACATTGCTCTCCAGCTTGTCCCTTTTGTGTGTACCCCTCAGAGCACTTTGAGTGTGAGTGACAGGTAGTCCTGGAAAGCTGGGATGAGCTCTGAGAACAACCAGGTGGGGCTGGGAAACCCTAGGGCAGGCATCCAGGGAAGCTCACTGGCTAGGTCGAGGGGGGTGCTGGATCTGCTGGACTATGAGTGCTGGCTATTTAAGGGGTAGCTACCTGGGCAGGGCTGGAGGAACAGGAGGGCACCATGTACCTGAAGGATGCAGACAGAGGACTTGAGTCAGTAAGGACAGCAGTGTCCCATCATGGATGTCTTATGATCTTGAAGTTACGTGAACTCGCTGAGACTCTTTTCCCCATAGGCAACAGGATATTGGCACAATGTATAGCACAGGGGAGGTGCTATGTGGTTGCTGGTGTTGCTGATTGTGTGTGGTCTGGTGTGAACATGCCACAGCTGGGAAGAAGCTTGGGGGCTAAATGATGAAGGCTGTTGATAGCCAGGCCGAAACAGCTAGACTGTGGCTGCAGACGGGGTGAAAATGGCAGACTGGGAGGAATAGAGGCTTCTGGGTAAAGACCCACTTTATATCGTCTTAGCCTTTCCTTGCTGGTTGATGGAGGGCCATTAGGGTCTCTCTCTCTCTCTCTTTCCTCCTTCTCCTCCCTCCCTCCCCCCTTGTGTGTGTGTGTGTGTGTGTGTGTGTGTGTGTGTGTGTGAGAGAGAGAGAGAGAGAGAGAGAGAGAGTGAGAGAGAGAGAGAGAGATAGATCTGAGCCCCCCTAAGGAAGACTGTGACTGTTCTAGTGTGTAGCTGGGGAGCTCATTGTGGAGGCATCAGTCCAGTGTGGCTGCTGTGGAGGCGACCAGAGCATGGATGTGCAGCACACACTGTCTTTTCTCAGTGGTGTCTAGGGAGATGGATTTACAGGACAGCTTTCTCAGAGGTGCCTTTTAATGATTTTGCATCCTACTGATGGCATCAGACTGATTTTTCTGGCTGACAGGGAAGCCAGTGGGTTTCAGCAGGAAGCCAAGATCGGATGGCCGAGTGCAGGAGCCATGGCTTTGGAGGTAGGTGTCTATTCCCAGAGGCAGAAACTCCTCAGCAGATCTGTGGCCATAGAGCGGCTGTGTCAGTCAGGCCCTGAGCTGGGCCCTGGGGATGCAGAGGTGGGCTCTTTTCTGATGTTGCCTGAGAGAAGTTTACTCAGGCACAGCGGAGGGTCTCACATAGACCACTCTGAAGGCAAGTGCCATTTCCCATCCCCTGCACACGGGCAACCTATGTAATTTCTTTTTCTTTTCCCCGCCTCTTACTGAAAAGAGATGTTATTCACATAATGCATCCTATTTATGGTTTCCCATCGTTCCACAGTTCTAGTCCTCCCCCACATCCTCTCCCATTCAGATCTGCCGCCTTTCTGTCTCTCATGAGAAACAAACAGGATTCTAAGGGAATATAATAATGTAATATTATGATAAAACAAAACCTAACACATTTGGAATAGACCAAAACAAGCAGAAGAAAAAGAGCCCAAGGAAAGGCACAAGAATCAGATGTAGACACAGAGACACACTCTTTTGCACAATCACATAAAACTCTTAACTGGAAGTCATAGTATATATGCAAAGAACTTGTAGGGTGAAAAGAGACAAAGATATATAAATAAAAAATTAAAACTTAGACTAAAAATAACAAATAAAAAAGCCAGCCCTGATAAGACATTATGAGACAGCCTATGAAGACGTCGTTGAGTTTGTTTCCTGCTGACATCTTGTGCTGGGCGTATAGCCTGCCCTTAAGAGCAGTTTGTTTCCCCTGTGAGACTGCCTGGGAGGAAACTGAATTTTTATTTGCAAGTGGTTGTCAACTGGAGGTAGCTTCTGGGTTAGGGATAGGGGCACGCATGCACTTCTGTTTCGGTTCTCGGGCCCTCTCTGGTGCAGTCTCATGCAGGCCCTTGCGTGCTGCCTCTGTGCTTCATAGATCCTGTAGATTTACAGGTCCTTGTGTTCTTGGTGTCCTCCATTCCTTCTGGCTCTTACGCTCTTTCTGCCTCCTCTTTTGCTGCATTCCCTGAGCCCAGCAGGGAGGGATTTGATGGAGACATTTTGTTTAGAGCTGAGTGTTCCAAGGTCTCTCACTCTGCATATTGTCTGGTCTCTTGTTCCCATCTGTTGCAGGAGGAAGCTTCTCTGATGATGGCTGAGCAAGGCACTGATCTATGAGTAGAGCAGAATGTCATTAGGAGTCATTCTATTGCTGTATTCTTCAGTAGAACAGTAGTGTTTGGTTTTATCCGAAAGCCCTGGGCTATCTAGTCTCAGGTTCTTGGTCACTCAAGCAGTGTCGGGTATGGGTTCCCAACATGGAGAGTGCCTTTAGTCAAATCAGACGTTGGTTGGTTGAGCCACCATTGCCCTACATATCTTGCAGGCAGGACACTATTGTAGATCAAGGGGTTTGTAGCTGGGTTGGTGTTTATGTTTCTCCTTTAGCAGCATGCAGATCCTGTACCAAAGATGCTAGCATGTCTGAGTGAGAAGGCTCTATGTAGGCACCGGCTTGGCTTCTCCATGTTCAGTGAGTGGTGTGGGTCTTGTCTTCAGCAGTGGGGCCTTCCTCTCAGTTTGTGTAGAGTAACATGTGGTCTTGGCAGTAGCCTGGGTTGTATGGAGATTCCCATGGGCCCAACATGGACATTCCCACTTGGCCTTCAACTCAATTAGATGTAACCCAGTTTTGGTATGGAAGCTTTATTTGGTGATAAGAGATGTCCAGATGGGGCTCTGTCTTCTCCATTATTTGGCGATTACATTTAGATCACCTTCATCTGTGTATATATTTTAGGAAGCTTCTACTGTATTAGGTTTTCATATGACCCCTCAAATGGACTTGAATCTCAGCTGTTTCTCCCTGTATTCCCTCCCTCATCCCCCTATTTACTACCTCTTCCCACATGGTCTTCTTGTTCCAGTATCTCCCCATTCATCCATAACTATGCTGTTCCTCTTTCCTAGGAAGATCAATTGTCCCCCACTCCCACCCCCAGTCCCTTACTCTATATCTAACCACTCTGGGTCTATGTACTGTGGCTTGGTTATCATTGACTTAATGGCTAATATCCACCATATTTGTCTCTCCGAGTCTGGGTTACCTCACACGAGACGATGTTTTCCTAGTTATATCTATTTACCTGAAAATGTCATGACATCATCTTTTTAACAGCTGAGTAACGTACCATTGTATAAATGGTACATTTTCTTTATCCATTCATCTGCTGAGGGACAACTAGGTTGTTTCCAGTTTCTGGCTTTTATGAATAGAGCAATAATGGACACGGTCTCTGTGGTAAGATGAAGCATCCTTTGGCTATATGCCCAAGAGTGATATAGTAGGATCTTGCAGAAGATTGACTCTTGTCTTCCTAAGGAACTGCCACACTGGTTTCCATAGTGACTGTACAAGTTTTCACTTGTTCAAGTGCAATGGATGAGTGTTCTCCTTATTCCACAGCCTCACCAGCATGAGCTGTCACTTGTTTGATCGATCTTAGCCATTCTGACGGATGTAAGATGAAACCTCAAAGTCATTTTGATTTGCGTTTTTCTGATGACGAAGGATATTGAACGTTTCTTTAAGTGTTTCTCATCCATTTAAGTTTTCTCTTTGGAGAATCTTCTGTTTAGGTAATATTAAATTGGGTTATTTGTTTATTTTTGATATCTAGGTTTTTTTGTTGTTGTTCTTTATATATTTTTGGATACTAACCCTCTATTGTCCAAATTACAGTGCCCTTTGACACAGAGAAGCTTTTCATTTTTGTGAGTTCTCATTTATTAATTATTGATATTAGTGCCTGTGCTAACGGTGTTCTGTTAAAAACTTTTCTGTGCCAGTGAGTTCAAGGCTTTTCCCTGCTGTCTCTTCTGTCGGTTGCAGTGTGTCTGCTTTTATGTTGAGGTCTTTGATCCATTTAGGGTTGAGTTTTGTGTGGGGTAAGTATGGCTCTATTTGCATTCTTTTATATTCAGTCATACAGTTTGACCAGCATCATTGTTGGGGATAGAGACCCAAAGGCTACTCAGCATGACCAGAGTCTGAATTAAGAGTCTATATTAAGCTGGCTGGTGACTGCCTAGAAAGAAACACTTCTCACAGAGCAGCCTCAAATGCATATTACAGGGGGTGTTTAAAGACACAGAACACAGAAAACTACATCCTGTTTGGCAGTTGCAGGGGGAAGCAAGCAAACAGTTTAAGAGGAGCCAAGAACATGCAGTTATCTGGGGCATTTGGACTCCACGTTTTTAGAACAGGGTTGGGTGCTTTCTCACAGGACCTTTCCTGGTATGGGTAGAAAAGGGGGGGGTCAGTTTAAGTTTAAATCAAAGATGGCTCCAGCTGAGACAAGATAGAAGAAACTTTGCTCTGTCGAAGATGCTCTCCCCCCCCCCCCCCCCCCAGTGTATTTCTGGCAAACAAATACACTGCAAAAAAAAAAAAAAAAAAAAACCAAAGCAAAACAAAACATAATACCAGGTGTCCATAGGAGTGTGAATTATGTCTGGGTCTTCTCAGTTCTACTTACTTGACCAGTGTCTCTATTTCTGTGCCAGTACAATGTGGTTTTTTATTACTAGAGATCTGTAGGACAATTTGAAGTCAGAAATGGTGATACTTTCAGCAGTTTTATTATTCAGGATTGTTGATGTGTGTGTGTGTGCTTCCATATGAAACTGAAAATTGACCTTTCGAGATATTGAAGAATTGTATTGGAATTTTGATGGGAATTGAATTGAATCTGTAGATTGCTTTTGGTAGGATGGCCATGTTTACTGTGTTAATCCTACTGATCCATGAGCAGGGGAGATCTTTCCATCTTCTGATATATTCCTTAATTTCTTAAAGTTTTATCACACAAGTCTTTTATTTCCTTGGTTAGAGTTACAGTAGGGCATTATATATTATTTGAGGTATTCTGAAAGATATTTCTTAAGTTTAAATCAAAGATGGCTCCAGCTGAGACAAGATAGAAGAAACTTTGCTCTGTCGAAGATGCTCTCCCCCCCCCCCCCCCAGTGTATTTCTGGCAAACAAATACACTGCAAAAAAAAAAAAAAAAAAAAACCAAAGCAAAACAAAACATAATACCAGGTGTCCATAGGAGTGTTCCACGTCATTTGGATGTGGAAGGCTACTGTCTTTTGAGTTCATTTTCCATCTGGCTACTTTGGCCAATGTGTTTATCATCTATAGGGGCTTCTTGGTGGGATTTTTAGGTCACTTATATGTACCATCATATCATCTGCAAATAATAATGCTTCTTCCTTTCCAGTTTGTATCCCCTTGATCTCCATCAGTTGTCTTATTGCTCTGTCTAAGACTTCAGGTACTATATTGAACAGGTATGGAGAGAGTGGACAGTCTTGTCTTGATCCTGATTGCTTTGGGTTTCTCTCCATTTAGCTTGGCTCTGGGTGGCTATGAGCTTGTTGTAAAGTGGCTTTATTCTGTTGAAGTATGTCCCATGTTCGGGGCTTTTATCATGAAGGGGTGTTGGATTTTGTTGGAGGTTTTTTCTGCATCTAATGGGATGATCATGTGGATTTTGTCTTTCAGTTGGTTTATATAGTGGATTCATGTATTGATTTATAAATGTTGAGCTATCCCTACATTTCTGGGATGAAGCCTACTTGATCATGGTAACTGATCTTTTTGATGTGTTCTTAGATTCAATTTGCTAATATAATTGAGAATTTTTGCATCTGTATACATAAGGGAAGTTGGTCTGTAACTCTCTTTGTTGGGTCTTTATGTGGTTTTGGTATCAGGGCAACTTTGGCCTTGTAAAACAAGTTGGGCAACACCCTTCTGTTTCTGAACCTTAGCTCTTCTTTGAAGGTCTGGAAGGATTCTGCACTAAACTCATCTGGCCCTGGCCTTTTGTGGTTGCCGTTGTTAGACTTTTAATGACTGCTTCTGGTTCCCTGGGGGTTATAGTTCTCTTTAAATGACTTAGCAGATCTTGGTTTAACTTTGGTAAGTTGTATCTATTGAGAAAATGATCCATTTCTTTTAGGTTTTGAAGGCATGTCCTCCTGATTCCTGGATTTCCTCAGTGTCTGTTCTGTCTTTCTCTTCATCTCTGATTTTGTTAATTGGGATCTTCTCTCTCTGCCTTGTAGTCAATTTGGATAAGAGTTTGTCAATCTTATTGGTTTTATCAAAGAACCAACTCTTTGCTTTATTGATTCTTTGTATTATTTGCTTGTTTGTGTTTTATTGACTTCATCCCTGAGTTGATTGTTTTTTGATGTTTACTCCTTTTGGGTGTGATTTCTTCTTTTTGTTCTGGAGCTTTCAAGTGTGCTGTTAAGTGACCGATATGAGATCTCTCCATTTTTGTTTCTTATGTAGGCACTTAGTGCTGTGAACTTGCCTCTTAGAACTGCCTTCATTGTGTCTCATAAGTTTGGGTTTGTTCTATATTCATTATTCTTAGATCTGGTCTTTTCATAGTGTCTCAGACTTCCAGGCTGTTTTGGGCCAACCTTTTGTTGTTGTTAAAAGTTAGCATTTTCTTTGACTGTGGTATCCATTTCTTCAATGCCTGAAACTCTCTCTTTCATCTCTTGTATTTTATTGGTGAGGCTTGCCCTAAGGTTCCTGCTTGGGTTCCTAGGCTTGTTGTTTGCAGGTCCCCTCCAGTTTGTTGATTGTGTTTCTATTTTCAGGTCATGAACTGTTTTGTTCATTTCCTTCCACTGTTTGTGATTTCAGAGATTTCTTCAAGGGAATTATTCATTTCCTCTTTAAGGACCTTTATCATATTCATCATGGCTATTTGAAGGTCTTTGTTTTGTGCTTAAGCTGTGTCAGGGCCTACTGTGATAAGGTTGCTAGGCTCTAGTGGGGATATAGTGTCCTGGCTGTTACTGTTTGTGTTTTTATGCTGGTGACATCTGGGTTTGCAGTGGTTGTGATTCTAGGTGCTGATATTTGGTCTTGTCTTTGTTGAGTGGATATTTTGTATAAAGAACCTCAAAGTCATCTCAAGACACCTCAAGACCAAGTTCTCAGCACAAAAGAGATTTATTTGTCCCAGAGGGACAGGGAGCAGGAATAAGGGACAAAGACAGAAAATATAAGAAGGGAACAAAGGCGAGAAGAGAAAAGGGGCAGGAGAAAAGGGGGAGGACAGGGGGACAAAGAAGTACCCCTGGATAGAGAGAGGAGAATGGCAGTTTATAAAGGTACAACCTGTGTTAGGATGCAGTGCTTAATTTTAATTGAACTTGTTATAAGTGAGTCAAATGGGGCTCTCTCAAGTACGGTTGTTTCACCAGGATCAGTTTAGCCCCTGGGATGAGGGGCGGAGAGCCAGGAAAGGCCATCATGGGTAGTCTGCTGCAGAGCTGGGCATGACACTGGGGGATAAGATTTGGAGGAGGGGAGGAAGAGTGAAGTTCTGTGGTTCACCTGCCTGCTTCGCTGGCCTACTTTCTTCTCTGGCCGGCTTGGCTGCTGGCTTTCCAGGGAATACCTGCTGGAGTTGGGGGCTGGGATAATGGGCTGAGCGGGGAGGAAGGCTGGGGTAAGCCTGGGGAGCTGGCTTTGGAGGAGAGGAGGAAAGGGTGAGTATCTGCACTTAGCTTCCTTGGCAGGAGTGGCTCTTCAGTTTTTACAGGCAGCTTTTCTTTCTTTATATAGGTGGGCTGTGGGGGATGGTATCTGAAAGCATAGAGTCTTCTGAGCTCGTGTGCAGGCAATGCTGGCCTGTCTTCTGTGACATAGGGGAACCTGCAGAGACTTAGGTCAGCAGCTGTTGGGCTCTCTGCCTCTCTTGCTCACCCAGGACTAGGCATAGGGCAGGTGCTTGCATAGACTCCGTGGTGCATTCCTCTAGGGAATGTGGGTGAAACTGACTGTGGAGGACTTGAGGGCAGGTGCTAACTGACATAGTGAGGAAGAATCATTGTGGGGAATATGGAAACTGACAAGAGATCAAAGTGCGGATACCACCAAAGTCCAACTCGGTGACCCATGAGTTTCATTGGGGTTACTTATGGGAATGTGGGAGAGGGTTATTTACAGGAACAGAAATGACTCAAAGACAGCTGCATCCCCAAAGCCCACCCCAGCATGGGTGCTGGCTCATGAACACTTGCAGGCGTGCGACTGGTTGGAGAGCATCTATTCCAGCAAGCTGCCCTGCCTCAGTCTCTCTAGCAGTTCTTATTGCTTATATAATCTTCAGGAGGGAGGACTCTGGCGCAGCTGGCACATTCAGGGACTTCCTGACACTTCTAAATTGTTTCCTTCCTGAGCCATAAGAAGCGACCATTCATTCTTCACAGCACTGGGCCTGGGAATGGCTATGGTACAGTCTGTAGATGAGCTACAGGGACACAGGAGACAGTGTAAGGGACAGCAAGAAGCAAGTCCCCCTCCCGCAGTGTAGGGATCTCTGCAGCCCCATAGCACCTCCCTCTTCCCTCTTTCCCCATGCCTGGCTGGTACCCAAGACATGCTGCTGAGTTGAATTGGTAAAAAATGACGACATTAGCTCCTGATCCTCAAGCAGTGGACTGGTCCTTGGTGGACTCGCTTATAGCCGGCCTGTGTGTGTGTGTGTGTGTGTGTGTGTGTGTGTGTATGAAGCTAAGGGATATGTAGAGATGTGATGTTGATGTGTGTTTCCGGCAGCCTGAGGAAAAGTCTGAAATCCTCATTTGTTTAGGAGAAACAAATGCAAAACGCCACTCCCTGCACAGGAAGGTCTGCTGGGCTGGAGCCAGCATCAGGGGCTGGAAGTCAGCTGGTCTCTGGGCCATGTTGCCAGGCAATGCAGTCATCCTGCACTTGGCCTCAGAAAGGTGCACAGAAGCCATCAGATCATCAGCACTCAGCTTGGAGTTTGCTGGAGTCCAGCGGCAGGTCACATGGTAAATCATTGAGGCTGATGGGTGATTATTGAGCTGTTGCAGACACCAGCCAGAAAAAAATAACCTGCAACTGGGACCCACTCATCTGCAAGGCTGGCTTGCAATCATAAAAGATGCCCCTAGACCTACAGTTAAGGACAATTTTATAACAAGAATTGGGGAATGGCAAACATAGTTGTGCACATGGATCCTACCTTGACTACAGGTAGAATGCTAGGTGGGAGGGCCAGTGACAGAGGGACAGTCCCTGAGGAAGATTTCCTACTCAGTTGGTGGGGTGTGAGCAGGATATGCCAGTGCCAGGGGGCTGCTAGGAGCAAGGCTTAGACATATACTCAGTGTGAGAGGGGCCTTTATTTCCCAGGGGTACACTTGAGAGAAAGAGACTTTTTCTTGAGGGATGGTGGCTCTGGACTGACGAGTCCACCCCCTCAGCACCCATTCCCTCTGTCATGGAATCTATCCATTTCAGAATTCCCATAGTTCACGTGGCCTCGCCCACAGCTGTCCTGTGTCTCCCTCTGCCACGATGTCACTGCATCTGCTTAGTGCTAGACACAGCAGGTCCCACGAGCACAGAACTAAGGTAAGGAAGGAGAGGTCAGAGGCAGACAGGACCGGCATCCTGCGCATGGGCAAACTCAGTTGATCGTGGTTGAGTGAATGATTGAATGGACTGGATCGAACAGTGTTATTGGGGACTCCAGCTTCATTTGGCCAGGGTGGCTTCACAGAGGGAGGCCCAGGGCAGATTGATGAAGCTTTGGGGAGGATATCCATGACCTCATTGAGGGTTGGGGAGAGAGGGTCATCCCTCTGAGAGCAGTCCTTCTGGGCTGGGATGTACTATGTAGTCCTTGCTAGGACCTGGGGGCTGCAGTGTTTCCCTTTCTTTATCTCATGGTTCTGTTTTCTAGTATTTGGCTGAGGATCTGGGTGTTGCATTCATCGAGGGTACCAGTTTGCTGTTTCTTCTCTTGTGATGTCATTGGGGATCACTGTAGTCCTGGTGTCATAGGATGACTTGGAAAATGGTCCTTCCTCTGCTTTTGGGAAGAATTTGCTATTGACTCTTCTTTAAGCCCAGATGGAACCACCCTCCCACCCCCTGAGGCCTGGCTTTTCTTGGTGTATAGGCGTTAGGTGTGTTAAATATGTCACAACACCTGTGGTGTGACCATTTTATCCCAACTGGGAAGGAGAGGCGGGCAGGCTTGGGCTCTGCAAGCCATTTTGCATTAGGTTTGTAGCCCTTCCCACACCCAAGACAAGCAGACCTGCTGTTCCTTATTTGCCTTGGCTGGCTTCATGATTGGCATCTGTTGACCAGCCAGCACCCGATGACAGAGACCTACTTATGAATGCTTGGACCTTATAGCATAGGCTTGTTCCCCACTAGCTCATAAAACTTAACCCGTTCTTTCCAGCTCACATTTGCCTCATGACCTGTTACCTCTCATTCAGTCCCCATGTATCCAACTTCCTCTGTGTCTGGCTGGCAAATCCACACGCCTGATTCTTTCCCAGAGTTTCTATCTCTGCCCAGATGTCTTACCTTTCCTCTCCTGTCCAGCTATAGGCTGTCAGCTCTAAACTAATCAGAAGGTGACAGAGAAGAATGTTTACAAACTATGCAATTAGAATAACAATACCAAAGTCCAGGTGGTACTCAGTTCTCTGCTGGTACAGAAACCAATGTTTTATTAATACAAAGACAACCTTGATACCATGCACACGATTATCCCAACAGAGATCCCAAGCTCTGGGCTGGGCCTGGCTAGCCTCTCCCTTCACACACATCCTTGCTGAACATGTCTCATCTAGAGCAGTCAGCCGGATAATACAGCTGAGAGGGCAGGCCATGGCTTCCCAAACCCCTGCCCTCTCTGCCCAGAGGGACACCTAGACCTTGTCAAGAGTGTAACAGCAGCATAGAAAATGACAGGTAGACAACGGTTTAAAAGTGAGTCCTTGTCCAGGGAGTTGGCTCATCAGGTAAAGGGTTCAGTATGTAAGCATGAAGACCTGAGTCCAGATTCCCAGCACCCGTGTAAAAGTTGGGTATAGTAGTGTGCACCTGTAGTTCCAACACTGGGGGCTGGAGACTGGAGGATCCCAGGGATTTACTGCTCAGCAATTCTAGCCAGTGAACTCTAGGTTCAGTGAGAGACCATATCTTACCAACATAGGGGAAGATACATGAAGATACCTCCACCCCGAGCCCCCATCCCCCATCCCCACTCGCCCCACAGGCACACACACAGATGTGAGGGGACACACAGATGCTTTTTTCCTCTTTCTTTTCCATGTTTCCTAGAGTTTTTTTTTTACAGGGAGCACTTGACTTGTAAAATGTGGAAAAGTTGGATAACACTCATAAACCCCGGGCTCCTCTCCATGACACTGAGTTCCACACAGTTCCTCTCCAGGTCCCATCAATACCTGCTCCACCAGCTACTGGGAGACCAATGAGGCCTTGTCGGTACTGGCCACCAGTTGACTGTCCTCAGCATCAGTTCAGGACAGCATAATATTTGATGTAGACATAGCTAGTGCTTTTCTGTGATGAGGCCATGCAAAAGATCTGTGGGTTGATATGAAAGAGCTATCCTGGGGTTGTGATGACCGAGAAAGGCTACGCAGAGGCCAGGCACTGGGGAGACAGACTGCTACCCTCATGTTCTGCAGGGATTGTGGTCAGTGCTCGGTTTGTAACGCAGTGAGATGGGGAAAGCCACAGGAGTGTACCTCATGGTGCTGGTAGTTGCCTCTCCTACATGGTTCTAGCAAGACTATGTGACCTCAGCCTTGCGTGCACCACTTTGCTACAAGGCCAGGCATGAGGCTGCGGTGTTCTCAGGGTTTGGGTCTCATAGCCCTGGCTTTACCTTCTCTTAGCTCTTTGGTCTTAACCTGGGCTAGAGCTTGGGATTTTTCTGCTTCAGCTTCCCAGCTATCTTGAGATTATAGGCTTGATCCACCAAGTCTAGCTATGACCACCATTTTTGAGAGTCTGATCAATGCCTGTCACTGTGCTGAGGACCAAGGCACTTCAGCAGCTGCTTGTGGCTCTTGGCTGGTAGTTGTCTTGACTGCAATTGCTTGTTTGTGCCTTCTTTTTTTCCATGTGAACAGGATGTGAAGGGAATACTATTCCTTCATTTTAATCCATTTTAATGGAAAACATTATATTTTGAATATGGAAAATGCATTGGAGAATATAGAGGAAGAACAGACAACAGCCACCTCTGTGCCCTTCCCACAGCAAGAGGGTCTCAGATCATATTCCACTGTCACCCTAGCAGGTGGACCCCTATCTCAGCAGCAACCTCAGTCCACACCCCTTGGAAGGAGCATCAACTGGACACAGACAGAGCTGAGTGGGTGACCCTTTGCTGACACATAGCATGTTCTAACAGATACCACACACAGCTTCTTTCCTGTCCTCTGCTTCAAGAGGAAGATACCATTACTGCAGTCCTGAAAGGGACCATTTCAAAACTGACCATGAGAACAGGCTAGAGCACAGGCTCCCAGGGTCCACGGCAAACTGTCCATCAGAACACCTCTGCTGGTGTTAAGGGACCAACAGTTCCCTCCCTGCTTCTTTCCCCCTCTCATTGTCTCTTAACTCCCTTCAAAGTCTGTATACCAAGCTGGTAGGTAAGATTATCTGAAATGGTTAGCAGGGACTTCCGTGCTTCCATGGTAACCAGCCATCCTGCAGGGCAGGTGGAGGGACTCCCAGACAAAGCAGGAATCAGTTCTGGGAGGTGGTGGTGGTAGTGATTTAAAAATCCAAGCAGGCTGTGGTCTGAGAACCATTGCTCGTTGATGCCTTCCCTAAGATGGGGATGCCTGACCAGTGGCCTGTGGAGACTAGATTATCTTGCTCTGTGGGGCACTGTGTAGAAGGTTTTTGGTAAAGCTGGGCATGGGCAAGGTCTGCCCTGGGCTGGGTTACTCTGCTAATATTTCATTATGTTATCTGCCAGGATGAAGTTTCCAGGCTGGGCCTCAGCTGTAGGAGAGTCTTCCACAGCTCTGGAGATGGGAGGTTAGCGATCAGGTGTCTATAGGCTGTGCTCTTGTGATATGCCTTGGGTATCACCTTTGGCTTGCAGATGGTGTCTGCCCTGTGTTCTCTTATGGTCATTTCTCTAAGCATGAGAGTTCTGATACTCCTTAAGAAGGCAGTAGGCATCCTTCCTGACCCATGTATCCACTATAAGGCATGTCCTGATATCATCTCACCCTGAGCTCCTGGAGGTTCTTTCTGCAGCCGATGAGCCTGATGGGTTCAGTCTAGCTCCTACACAGTGACTTTGACTAATTTGGCATGTCCATCCAAAGTCTAGTTTACCCGACTAGTCACCTGGAGTCTGGGGACATTCTGAGCTTGACTCTGGTCAGTGCAGGTCTGGCTGCCCCAGAGCATCTTGTCTGGTGGTAGAGACAGGTGGCACCGACAGCTCAGGGCTGTGAAAAGGAAAATGGGACTGTGGGTGGACAGAAGACAATCCCCATCCTGCCTGGGGTGGGGGTGGCATTGGTAAATGTGTACTAAAGCAGGTGACATCCGAGTTGAATTTTGAAGTTGGGTAGGTGTAAGGAGACAGAAGGCAGGCCAGGAAGAACGTTTTCCAGGCGTCCAGGCCAGACTGTGCCAGCAAAGAAAGCTTAAAAGGACAGTTCAGGTTCACAGATCCTTTAGTGAAGACTGGCTGGGCTGCCTAGTGGCCGAGTCAGGAGCACAGATGTCCCTGTGGCCCTGTCACCACCTCAACAGATGGTTTTCAAGGCAGGAAGAGTAGTCAGACTTTAAACTCCGCCCATAAAGACCAGAGGCACAACTGCTCACGTACATCATTGGCCAAGTCTATTCACATGACCCACTTCTGCAGAGGAGTCTAGGAAGTGTAGGGAACTAGGTAGGAGATTTACAAGGTACACTAGGGAACACCTTTGCAGGCAAGAGAACACAAGATGACTTTCAACTCTGGCTCTGGAAGTGTCTGCTTTGCTAGAAAATCAACAAAGACTCTCCTGCGTCACCACCCACTTTTGGGCGCCAACCTTGAGTCTGGAACTCCTTCCCTCCCCTCTCCTTAGAGTATGATGTGGAGTGCTTCTCCTTATGGGAATGGAACTGTTCAGCATCAGTTGTTTGAGCTTTACAGAGAGCTTGCTGGCTGTAATGGTTCCAATGATCATCAAGGAGATGCTGGTGAGGGCAGTGGGTGGGAAGGAGACCTGCCCATAAATATTCAGGAGCTCAGGTGAGTGGAGTCTGGTGTCCTAATCCTGGAGGCCCTGCCAGCAGGGCCTTGACTTCATGGTTTCCATTCAGTTCCTCTGTGACTGGGTATGAATTCAAACTGATTCCCAGTTAACAGTGAATGTGTCGGCAGACTTTGCACACAAGTCTTAAAAGCCAGCGCTTTCCTGTAGTGGTTGGGTCTTATTTCAACTCCACTCTGGCAGTTTCTGTCTCCATGGGTGCATCTGAAGCTTTTTCCACTTGGGATCCCTTTTTGCTGGAGTAATTTTCACATGATCCAAGGTTTAAAGGTATAAGCACACAAATAAAATGTTTCCTGATAACTCATATGATATGTTTTTTGTTTTTTGTTTTCTTTTTGGTTTTTGAGACAGGGTTTCTTTGTGTAGCCTTGGCTGTCCTGGAACTTACTTTGTAGACTAGGCTGGCCTCAAACTCACAGAGATCTGACTGCCTCTGCCTCCTGAGTGCTGGAATCAAAGATACACGCCACCACTGCCTGGCTTTAAAACAATTATTTTATGCTCATAGAATTTTGGCATTTCTTAAAATGAAAACAGATGCATACTAATGAGAAGGATGGGCTTTATAGTTTTGCATAAGGAATTAAATATTGGCCAAATATTTGATACCGAGCGATGGAGTAGGACACCTATAATATATTTTGGAGCTGGAATATTTTGATTTTGTAATCCTCAAAGCTTCAAATGCCACTTTGTGTAAATAAACATATCATACCGAATAACAAAAGCATGCTTAGGGCCACTTCAGAAGTTGTGAATTCTGCCCTAACCTTGAATCAAAATTTACTGAATGATTCTTTACGAAAGATGTTAACGACACAAACAGCAATTAAGAAAATATTTATTATGTTTATTTATCATATGTGTGCACATGTATGGAAATCAGAGGACAACTTTCCAGAGTCGCTTGCCCTCCACCACGTGGGTCCCAGAGGCTAAACTCAGCAAGCATCCTTACCCGCTCAGCCATCTCACTAGCCCCAGATAGAATTTTTAAAAATCCAACATTCTAATACCACATAACCCGGAGACTTAGACACTAATTTGATATTGACATGCGGAACAATGAGGGTAGGAACATTTTCAAAGCTTGTTTCCTCACTGGAACTGCTCTATTTCAAGAAGAGCAGGCAATACAACAGCCGTGAGAGGGAGCCACGGTGTTTCCTGCAGCCTCTGCGGGCATTGCATGGTGCAATGTCTGAGTACTGTGTGCTCAGAGCTAAGGCTGCAGTGCCGGCATGTGATTATGGTTTGGTTTTGATTACATTTTGGGCTGTGTGAATTCAGATATATTGTTGCCAGTTTT
>JADRCH010000051.1:3241327-3341263 GCA_019843965.1 Rhynchomys soricoides | reverse complement strand
GATTACATTTTGGGCTGTGTGAATTCAGATATATTGTTGCCAGTTTTCTCCTGGCTCTCACGTTCAGTTTCAGGACCCCAGCATGGGGCAGCGGCCGGCTGGTTGTGAAGTCACTGTGCTCTGGGTGGTTGAATTAGAGCCGATGTCCTTAGCTACTATCTGCTCAGTTAGTTACTATCCTGGATTCCTTGAGTCTTTTTGTTTTGTTTTGTTTTGGTTTGGTTTTTCGAGACAGGGTTTCTCTGTATAGCCCTGGCTGTCCTGGAACTCACTCTGTAGACCAGGCTAGCCTCGAACTCAGAAATCCGCCTGCCTCTGCCTCCCAAGTGCTGGGATTAAAGGTGTGCGCCACCACTGCCCGGCTTCTACTCTCTTTCTGCCTTTTGTGGCTTAATGTTTCCATTTTAAGAGGAACTCAATTTGTTCCTCTCTCTCAAAACTGTTTCAGGAGCAGCCAGAGTTTGCAACATGTATTTAGAAGCTGTCTTAAGTCCAGTTTAGATGCACAGTATACTATAGCATCTGCATGGGTCCTACTTCCTCTAGTACGTTGTGGAGTCTGGCTTGCCGCCCCTCCCCCTCCCAGCTGGAGCTGCAAGCATCCAGGGCGCAGTTTCTGCTCCAGCAAACTGGTGGCTGTCAGATCAGTTAAGAATAGAAACTTCAAGTTTTTACTGTGTTTACTTAATCCCTTCTCTAGAATTCCTTTTTAAATGTAGATCATAGTTTTACAATATCGTATGGTTTTCATTTGTTTGTTCTTCTGTTTAGACTGAGGCCTGTTTTGTTTGTTTTTTGTTTTAGACAGTCTCACTATGTAGCCCTGGCTGGTTTGGAACCCTGTAACCACCAGCACTGACCCCACACTCAGAGTGATCCACCAGCCTCTGCCTCCCAAGTGCTGGCGTTAAAGGCATACACCACAAGACATGTCCAGATAGACTGGGAAGCTTGTCTCTTAGCCTTCTTAAAAGGGGGGTCTGTGTGGCTTGGCAGATCCTTCGGCTTTTGTTTTTCTTGAGTTTTTAGTCTCTGAAAATGTCACAGGTGACTGAATTGCAGTATTTTGCTCCGTTCGCCCCCCCCCATAATCCCTACAGAGACATCTGCTGAATTCTTATCATTGTTTCTCTATAGCCGAGGTATTTCTTCTTAGTCTTGTTTTAGGATTTTCTTTTCCTTCATCATTGGTCAGCTGCAGCTTGCTTGTGATACGCTCAAGTGCAAGTACAATGTGCATACCTATGGCTAGGTGTCAGCTCTTAGTTAGGGAAGACCGCACACAGCTTCTTTCTCTATTCACACCTCTGTTGGCTAGTTTTAGATCAACCTAACACAAGCTAGAGTCCTTTTGGAAGAGGGAACCAAGGTTAAGACAGCGTCCCCACCAGATTGGCCTATGAGCAAGCCAGTAAGTAAGCACTCCCCTATGGCCTCTGCACCAGCTCCTGCCTCCAGGCTCTTGATTGAGTTCCTGCCCTGATTTCTGTCAGTGATGGAGTGTGATGTGGAACTATACGCTGAAATAAACCCTTTCCTCTTCAAGTTGCTTTTGGAGTATTTGAGCACAGCTATGAGTGTAGCTAATATACTGCCTCCCTGCCTCCTCACTGTTTTGCCCTTGGATAGTCTGGTCTCTGTCTCCATCAGCTTTCCGTTGCTTCTCAGTTTGAAGGCACTGTGTTAGCATCTGTGAGCTCACGGACAGACTCCCTTCAGTTTGGAAATACACTATTGGTGCACCTGTGAGTTCATGGACTCTTAAGCTCTGTGCAGTCCTGCAAAGAGCTTGTTTGAGTTCTTCTGTGGTGTGTGTGTGTGTGTGTGTGTGTGTGTGTGTGTGTGTGTGTTTTAAAGACTTGGACATCTCGTTATCCCTTCCTGAATTTTTCTTCTCTGCTTGCAGACCATCTGTTCTTCCATGCTGTCTGCTTTTTTCTCCGAGGCCCTTTGCATGCTATTCAGAATTACTTTAATGTCGAAGTCTGGGTCCAGTCTTGGATCTTGTTGGGAGCTGGGCCTGATGCAAAAGGAACGGGAGCTGGTGGTTGGGATATGGTTCTCTGCTCTGGGCTCTCTGTGGGACATCACTTTTCCCTATGACCTCAATCCTCTGATGGATCTAAAAAATTTCCTTATTTCCATTGTGCTTATGTATCTCTAGACTCAAATTTCTTATGTGTTGGACTAGAAACTATATATTCTATTCATTTCTCCTAACATCTTCTCTTCCTTCCTTCCTCCATCCTTCCCTCTCATGTGTCCTCCCCACCCCCACTGGGCAGCATTTCAGCTTTGTGGCCATGTGGCAGGAATTCCCCTGACTGGAGCTTCTCTTGTTTGGTGGGCAGCAGGAGGGCTTTGGACGGGGCCCTTGGTGGCAAAATCTGCTGCCCGACATTCAGAGACCTCAGTTGCTTGTCCTGCATTGCTTTTGGACATAGCGGGATGATCAGATCAGCTCCAGTGTGCATTATGAGCTTTGCAACCTGGCATTGGCTGGCGTATGCCTCAGTTTCTTCATCTGTAACAAGGATGACAGAATTTTACTCAGTACAGGAGGAACAGTTAGCTCTGGGGATGAACCATCTGTTTCAGAGTGCAGCACTGACATTGGTCCAGAGTTACTGGTGTGAGGGGTGCAATGTACATACAGTGCCTCCTGCCTCCTGTCCTGTGGGGTGCAGTGCACACACAGTGCCTCCTGCCTCCTGTCCTGTGGGGTGCAGTGCACACACAGTGCCTCCTGCCTCCTATCCTGTGGGGTGCAGTGCACACACAGTGCCTCCTGTCCTCTGCCGTGTACTTCAAGTGAGACCCTGGGATGCCTTTAGAAACAGCACCCACGAGCTGCACAGAGGTCTGTAGGCTGTGGTTCACAGAAACACTGATGAGATCCTGCATCCTCAAGAGGTCAGGACTAGAACAGAGTGGCACAATGTGGTCCTCTGGGGGCATTATTTAGGAGTTATCTGGAGATGGTGGTCAGGCCCCAAGGATGGTGAGTCTCTGCCTATAACATCTTCCAAGTGATGCTAAGGTAGCTCCAGTGAGCTATGATAGGCCATGCTTGTGATGATAGGCCTTCTGAGAGTGTAGCAGGTGTTTAGCCCTGGGATGCTCAGACTAGGGGGCACACTTGCTATGTGCTTACTCAGTTTCTCTTCTCCCCAAACAGAATCGCCAGTGATGGTGTGCACAGAGGACAAGCAGAGCCCTGCACGACTGCTTAGCACAGCAGAGCCGGCAGCTGTGCTTGCTGGTGGGCGGGTGTGAACCTCAGGACCTCAGTGTCTCATTCCAAGAGGAAACATGTCTAAAAAGGGCCGCAGCAAGGGTGAGAAGCCCGAGACGGAGACGGACTCTGTGCAGATGGCCAATGAAGAGCTACGCGCCAAGCTCACCAATATCCAGATCGAGTTCCAGCAGGAGAAGAGCAAGGTGCGGCAGGGCCTCTGGTGCCACCTCAGATTGGGCTGTGAGCACTGTGCTGGGAAGGGTGTAATCCAGGCCTGAGCCTCAGCTGCTCCTTTGAGTACAGGAGGCAGCTGAGAAGACCATGTGGTGGGTAGTTTTATACCTCACTCTGCTTCTGACCTTGGTGGAGCTGTGAGATTCTTTATGTTTCAGCTTCCCTTCCTTGCAAGATAGGGGTCACAGAAGGGGCTATGTGATGAAGAGCCTGGCTCTGTGACAGGAGCTTTCTTGCCCTTGTAGGGCATGTATAAGCTTTGGAACCTGTTGGAACAGTGCTTGGCTGGGCACCCACATCCTCCAGGAAAACAGTCAAAGCACAGTTCTGATGTCAACACAGTACTGTCAGGGGACTCCAGCTTTCTAGTTCATAGACCTGGTGGCCTCCCTCTGGTTCAGCTAGACTGGATGAGTGACATAAAGTCTCCCAACCCTTGTTCTGAGCTTGCAGGAGATTACCTAGTTCAAGGATGTCCTAAAGGTCTGAGATAACAGCTACTGCTGTGGCAGTTGTTGTGATATGGGAGGGTCTGAGATCCCTCACAGCATGGAAGTCACAGCTGCAGGATGGATTCTGGAGGAGCTGGTCCCATTGCCTTCACAATTGGAAGCTGAGAGCAGTTAGTATGAGCCAGTATTCAGCTTGCTTTCTCCATTGCTATGCAGCCCTGGACACTCTGACCAGGTTGTTTCCCACTACAGAAGGGTCTTCCCATATCATTTAATGTAATTAAGATAATCCCCCCCCCCAAGATATGCTCACTAGAGGTAGGCACTTCCCTCACACAAGAAAGTTTGTTACTGAGGCAGTACAAAGCCTGTAACAGGACCTTGTTAGAACTGGAAGTTGTGTTGTGATTGGTAGAAATTATTAATACCAGCCAGGCAATAGTGGCACACGCCTTTAATCCCGGCACTTTGGAGGCAGAGGCAGGAGGATCTTGGAGTTCGAGGCCAGCCTGGTCTACAGAGTGAGTTCCAGGACAGCCAGGGCAACACAGAGAAACCTTGTCTCGAAAAACAAAATAAAAAACCAAAATAACAACAACAAAAGAAATTATTAATACCACATTTGCATGCCACTCTCTGCCATGCCCCTCCAGGACACAACCAGGCTATATCCCTCACTTTTTGACCCAAGGGGGCACACCCTCCTGTGCTCCCCCTGGTGTTGTAAGAGGTTCTCCTGAGAAGTCTTGTCTACTGTGAACCTCACCATGGGTAAAGCAGGCTGAGCAGGTAAAGGTGGTAACAGAGGTAGTGGCAGCTGCTGCCTTGGTGATAGGGACAGCACCATCATCACAGAGAGTGACCGGGCAAAGACTGCCTGGAGCCGAGCCAGGAGACAGCTCAGGATAGTGGAAGCACAGTGAAAGCAGAGAGCCAAGACAGCAGCGTAAAGCGGCAAAGGGTCTCCAAAGCCAAAGACTAGGGGCTGCAGTTCCCAGAGGCTGACAGAGTTTCAGGGTGAGCCAGATCCTCTCCAGTTCACAAAGCCCCAAGACTGACACCCTGTGTGTTAGTTACTCTTCTTACTACTGGGACAACAAAGATTCTGACATCAACAGATTCTGACATCAACAGCCTAGGGGTGGAGAGCTTTATAGAGGACATGTTTATTCTGACCCACCTTTTCAAAGGACTCATCCATCATGGCTGGGGAGGTGTGTCAGAGCAGAACCAACAGTTCACTTCAGGGAAGCAGAAAAAGGAGACTTGCTGGAGCCTAGCTGGAGTCCTTCCTTTCCATCTTAATCCATCTGGGGCCCCAGCCCATAGAGTGGTGCCCTCCAGTTGCAGGGTGGGTCCTATCCCCTTAGGCAATCCTCTCCAGAGACATCCTTACAGGCAACTTCCAGAATCTTCATCTCCAGGGTGAGTCTAAAACTTGTTGATGGTGAAGTCTACCCTTTGTCAGTTTGACATGTAGACACCCCCCTTTAAACCATAGCATTCCATCCTGGACCCTCAAAAACCTCATCCATGTATAATCTCATTATGCAAAAATGTGTTCAGTCTGTGTCTATGAGTCTCCAAAACCTCAACACTTCCAACACTGTTTAAAAGTCCCATGTTCAAAGTCTCTGTGTGAGACTCAAGGCAATCTCTTAGCTATGAACCCTTGTAAAACTACAACAGACCTGTATGTTCCCCAAATGTAATGGGCCAGAGACATGAAAGGAGCCAGGGGAACAAAGCAAAACAGACTGAACCTCTGAGGGCAAACATGAGTACCTGTAGCTCCATGTCTAGTACACGATGTCTCAGCGTGAGCTCTGAGGGCCGTGGGCAGCCCCATTCCCATGAGCTGTGTCCAAGGTTACCTTCCCTTGTTGCCTGCAGCCTCTCAGCAGATGCTTCACATTCCTGGCACCTCAGGCATCCTGAAATCTGTATTGTGCCTTAGGCCTCACATGGTGGTATGGCGGTTCCTTGAAGGGACTCTTGCCTTGCATGTATTGCCTGGCTTCCCAGACTTTCCTTAAAAATCTTCCCTTAAAAACCGGTCACTCTTGTATTCTGCATCCCCGTAAGACCACATGGATTATGCCAAGAGTAGACCTGGAGCCTTGGCTACTGTAGCCTCAGTGTCTGGACAGCTGAGCCTAGGAAAGCCTTCTCGGCTGTGTGTGAGCCAGCCCCCAGCTCCTGGGTCCTCTTCAGGGAAAGAAAGTCTTCTTCCCACATTTCTCCCTGGAAACACTCTCAGTCATATTTAGATGTGTTCCTCACCATCTCGGAGACAATTCTAAACCTTGTCAGATTATTGACAGGCCATAGCATCACAGTTGTCTGAGGCAGGCAGGCTGCAACAGGACCTGACTCAGCTGCAGTGTTCCTTGGGTTTGGAGTGTGCTGTCCTTAAGGCATCTGTGGACTGTTTGAGTCTTGATGCCCTAGCACTAAATTCACCAGAAGAGCTCCAGTTCCAGCTGTGGGGGAGGTGACCAGTGATGAATGGTGTTACTTGTTGTTTCTGTGATTGCATGTGATGTCAGGAGATTCTGGTCTCATGCATCTGCCTCAGGACAGCTATTTTGCATACAGTCCCATGCAGGTCTGCCAGGCCCTCTGGCACAAGGTAATAGAGGGGCCAGCCATCACTGACTCAAGATCCCTGCTCATGGGCACTAAAAAATGCTTAACTGTTTAGAATCTCCTTTGGCCTCCATTCTGTCTTTAGTTTCTTGTCCTTCCTCATACAGTTCAGAACCGAAACGTCCTCAAGGTTTGGCTCTCCAGAGAAAATCATAAAATAGGTGGGAAGGGAGATCTGGGATAGAGTTGGGGTGGAGGGCCGAGCTGTGGGTGTGGCCTGCTGGGGAACTAGAGGGTAGAGACAGGAAGAGTATCTAGCCGAGGCTACCCCTGAGGAATCTGACCCTTACCCTAGCCACTGTTCTGGATGCAGGTGGGGAAGCTGCGGGAGCGTCTGCAGGAGGCCAAGCTGGAGCGCGAGCAGGAGCAGCGTCGCCACACGGCCTACATCTCAGAACTCAAGGCCAAGCTGCACGAAGAGAAGACGAAGGAACTGCAGGCGCTGCGCGAGGCGCTCATTCGGCAGCACGAGCAGGAGGCAGCTCGGACCGCCAAAATCAAGGAAGGTGAGCTGCAGCGGCTGCAGGCCACGCTCAATGTGCTGCGCGATGG
This sequence comes from Rhynchomys soricoides, assembly GCA_019843965.1. Lineage (NCBI taxonomy): Eukaryota > Metazoa > Chordata > Mammalia > Rodentia > Muridae > Rhynchomys > Rhynchomys soricoides. The sequence continues at coordinate 3,334,138 of JADRCH010000051.1, read as the reverse complement.
CGCCGCAGACAAAGTCAAGACTGCATTGCTGGCCGATGCGCGCGAGGAGGCGCGCAGGACCTTTGATGGCGAGCGCCAGCGACTGCAGCAGGAGATCCTGGAGCTGAAGGCTGCGCGCAAACAGGCGGAAGAGGCACTCAGCAACTGCATGCAGGCGGACAAGGCCAAAGCCGCCGACCTGCGCGCTGCGTACCAGGCGCACCAGGATGAGGTGCACCGCATCAAGCGGGAGTGCGAACGTGACATCCGCAGACTGGTACGTGGAGTCTCTCCCCACAGCACCACTTCCCTCAGGCACACTGGGACTATATGCTCTTGGCAGGCACTGTTGGAGGTACAGGGGGAGTCCACAAAGTCCTGGCTGTCCCCGGGGTGGTAGGTTTAGGATGGCAGGTTTCTCCTAGTGTATGGTCCTGGGAAGACCTGTAAATGGTCAGGAGCAGCTTCCTAGTCTCTATGTGGGCCTTGTGGATGGGGGGCTGAGGTGCTGTAAGAGAGGACCTCGGCTGCAGTGGAAAGACAGGAGATTCAGCTCTTTATTCACTGGACTGGAGTGGGTTTTACATTTGGGTGAGACCCAGGGCTGCAACATTCAGGAAATGTAAAGTCCCCCCCCCCCCAACAAAAGGGAGTGGGGTGAGAGCTGTTAAGTTTATTTGTTAAGTTTATTTGACCTCCCCCCCCCCATTCCTGAGGAAGGAGACCTTCCCAGTACCAATCACCACCAGCCCTAGCCTGTGTTTTAAGTCTGAGCAGGTAGAGGTTTTGATTAAGAGGTAAGTGGGACTTTGAGCCATCTCAGTGATGACAGGAAGGAGCAGTCCTCAGACTGGGCCAGCTCACCCTGGTAATACTCTTTTCCCATCCTTCAGCATGGTATGGCCATAGACTGGTAATATTCATCTTAGTCACTGAAGGAATCTGGAAGGTCACTGGGGGCCTGCAGGGCATGGTGTCACCTTCCACAGTCCTAGTAGGCACAAGAGACAGGGCTCTGTACATGTATGGGACTGTCATGAACAGGTATATGACTCTCAGGACCCTGGGACGTCTGCATCAGGGTGACACAGCTTACTAACACCTCAGCTAGCTTAGCTTCTCAGACTGTATGAAGCAGTGATGTTTAGCCACTGTGAAGGCTGAGGGCTGAGTCAGGAGCAACATAAAGAGGCAAGATGGTGTACCACGTGCACACTGACCCCAAGTGTGGCCAGCCAAGAGGTCACACTGATAATAAACAGGAGCAGCCTTTAACAGTGAAGGGTTTGGTAGACAAGCCTAAAATTTGTATAGTAAATATTTCGAAGACTAGGAGGAGGAAGAGGCAGACCACTAGCTGGAGTTGGGGAAGAATCTCTCTGAGTGCACAGACCCACCCAGGCAGCCCACAGTGTTGCTCGTTGGGAAGCGACATGACACAATTTAATCAAAAGTCATCTGCACTTTAGACTATAAGGATTCTCAGTACTAACTACATTAGTCCACAGAGCAAAGCATTCTGTAGATGAAAGAAAGACTGAGAATCAATCATCTTTTGAGCTGCCTAGTCAGGCAGGCAGACAGACAGACAGTTGACTTCCCTGGAAGGAGTCTGGCAAGGTGGCTCAGTGGGTAAATCACTTGCAGTGTAACCCTGATGAACTGAGATCCCAGGGAACCCTTGGTGGGAGGAGAGAACTGATTACATCATACCACAGCACATGGCTTCCCATACTCAAATACAACTGTCATATAAACACACAATGATAGCAATAGTAATAAATATTAAATTTCACCTCCCAGAAAGTAGAGCAAGGAGACCCATAAAGAGCAAGAATTGCTGAAGATAAAAACCAATAAAGAAATCTAGTTCAGAAATGAGTTAAAATTGGTAAGTTGATAAGTATTCATAATACGTAAGAAGGGGACTGATGCTTTAAGTCATGGGGGGTGGGGTGAGGGATGAGTCACTGGATAAAGGGATGCTGACACTGGACACCTTGGGTAGTGTAGATCAATAGTCAAGGTGTACTTAGAGGAAGTGGCAGCTACCCCATCAAGATCAACACTGTAGGATAGAAGGTCCCATAGCTGTGCATGGAGTTAAGCTCACAGTACTTCCACATGTAAGAAGAGCCTAGGCCTGGATCCCTCACAAGAAAGTCTTCCAAACACTTATGGAGGTACTAACGAATCCTTGTTGCATCAGCTATGAGACTGGGGTGCTGTGATCCAAAGCCTGACAAGAAGCCTCTTGAAGAAGGAAGGACTCATGTTGTCCAACCGTGCAGTCCATCCTGGTGAGGAAGGCCTGGTGGTAGGGGCAGGAAGCAGCTGCTCACACTTCATTCACAGTCTCTGGAAACAAGGAGGAGTGAATACCAGTGCTCAGTTGACTTGTCTTTACTTGGCCCAGGATCTCCACCATGGGATCACCGCTGTTCACCACTAAGGTGGGCAGGGAGTCCTACCTTAAAACCCTGGAAACATCCTCATTGACACATCTAGAGGTGTGTCTCCTAGGTGATTTTAATCCTGTCAAATACACGATTAACCCACACAGATGCAAATGCATCCAGGAAGTAGAAAGGTTTTCAAAGTCCTTATGACAGGCTGGCTAGCACCAGCCAGATTCCAAAGCAGACTAGACTGAATAGAACTAGGGAGGGAGCATTCTCTCTTAAGAATTTAGCTATAAGCTGGGCAGTGGTGGCACATGCCTTTAATCCCAGCACTTGGGAGGCAGAGGCAGGAGGATCTTGGAGTTCGAGGCCAGCCTGATCTACAGAGTGAGTTCCAGGACAGCCAGGGCTACACAGAGAAACCCTGTCTCGAAAAACCAAAAAAGAAAAAAAAAAAAGAAAAAAAAAAAAAGAACTTAGCTATAAGAATGCGAATTAAGTATTAATCAAGAAAGACCAGGGCTCTATGGGGGAAAGGCTAATAAATTGTGGATCAGGTTAACTATGGAAATGTAAAGATCTGCTTAGTATTTACTGATTTAAAACCAGAGTGTTTTATTTAATCTATCTAAACACACACACACACACACACACACACACATCTATCTATCTATCTATCTATCTATCTATCTATCTATCTATGGTGTTTTGAGATGGTCTTACTGTGTAGCCTTGACTGGCCTGGAGCTTGCTATGTAGACCAAGCTGGCCTCAAACTCATAGAGATCCATTCATAGAGGCCACCACACGTGCAGCCTGTGCAGACTTCAATCTGACAGTGTAAGAAAGGATTAAACCTCATGTGGCCATTTTTGTCGATGCATTCAAAACATTTTAAGATTCAGTTTACTGGCAGACTCTTAGCATGTCTGGATTAAAATGGAGTTGCTCTAATCTGGTAAATTGCTCTTTTGGAAATCTGCTAACAGTGTTTGTCATAATGATGAGCCAGTTAAGGTTTTCCCCTCAAGTTCAGGACCAAACCAGAGTGATGCTTACTACCTCTTGTGTTCAGCATTGCACTAGCCAGGGGGCGGCAGTATACAGAAGACAGAGAAGAAGCTCTAAAGGTAGAGTGAAAGGGAATTAATACTCGCCGGGCAGTGGTGGCACACGCCTTTAATCCCAGCACTCTGGAGGCAGAGACAGGCGTATTTCTGAGTTCAAGGCCAGCCTGGTCTACATAGTGAGTTCCAGGACAGCCAGGACTACACAGAGAAACCCTGTCTGGGAAAAAACAAAAACAACAACAACAAAAAAAAAAAAAAAAAAAGAAAGGGGAATGATGCTGAGATGCTGCAGAGTCCCGGGTCTGTCCCGGTTGCTCCAGTCTGGTTTTGTTTGTTTGTTTGTTTGTTTGTTTTTAGCACAGACTGGGTAATGGTTGTTCTTGAAATGAGAAAGCCAAAGTACCTCTGGGTTCTGTGTCTGACCAGTCCCACTCCCTACTCTCAAGATGGTATCTTCCCAAAATTGTGTCCTCAAACAGTGGTTGGCACAGAATGGCAAAAAGGGAGGCACACAGTGGCCTCAGCCTCTCCTACAAGGTCATCAATCTCATGACTTCTCAGAACTAACAAACACATTTGTCCGAGCTCTGATACAAAGTAGACAAATACCTTTCATTTCTGTGTACTAGCGTGGACGTCTGGAAAGGGGAAAACTTTTAAGAAGCAGGAATAAGACTCTAGGAACAATTGTTAGGCAAGTTGTGCAGGAATTGTACCAGGCTAGAAGCCTTGCTGAGGAGGGTTAAGGGAGAGCCGAGTAAACAGTTTGCATTGATGAGAATGTCCATGAAGGGAAATGCAGCTTCCCAGAAGCCAAGCTGACTTGTTCTCATGGACTATTGTGAGACTTTCTTCTGGTGTGTGTGTGGGGGGGGGGGGATGTGGAGATGTGCAGGGATGACTAAGCACTGTCTTACCCCAACCTCATATTCTCAGTGACAGATCAGTGTGATGCCCTAGAGTTCATCCAGGGGAACTGATGGGTTTGGGTAGTGGCAAGAGTGTGGGTAACCCTAATACAGCTGCACTGGAGGGTTTGTACCCAGCATGGATGGTGGCTTCTCCATGCCTGTGCAGATGGAGACCTTCTCAATAACACCCCCACGCCTGTATGTTCAAGCTCCTCCCCGAGGCCCTAAAACCAAGTTCTTTTAGGGCAGAATTGCATGGTACTGGGAGGAGTGGCTGGATATTCAGGGAGGGTTCAGTGACTCTCCCTGCCCTTCAGTGGGGATGTCAGTCGTCAAGCCGGGCTGTGATGAACTTTTGTGAGTAGACGTGGCAGATCTATGACAACCGTGTTTGTGTTTGGAGGGCATCGGCAGACAGATTCTAGGTTAGTACTAAACCTTCAAAGGGGTTGGAATGGAGGATGTGTGTGTTTGTGTGAGCGTGTATGTGTGCAGCTTCCTGCTTGCTAGACAAGTGTCCTAGCACTCCTGTTCCCTCAAGTAGGAACAGGAGGGTCTAGAAAGAGACCTATAGATCACTTGACTTAGGAGCAGGCTATCTCTGGTGCAGTAGGCAAAGGATGGAGGTTCAGTAAACAGCAGTGGGACAGTACGGTGTCCATAAGGAATTGTTTCTACTATGACATATTTATAGCCATGACACCTCCTACAGTTGCTGGAGTGGCTCAGTTAAAAAGTCCAGTCGTCCCAAGAAATCACTGGAAACCCTGTGTCCCACACCTGGGAGCATTGTGAAGCAAAGCAATCAGAACAAGCCTGCTGGTGTGGGAGTCCAACCCCAGCCACCACACTCTCTGAAAAGGAGAAGATGAGCAACATGCTCTTCAAAGAATGGGAGCTCAGTTGTCACGAGAGCTGTTCAGGCAGGAAAGGGAAGAATGCCCGGGAAGATGCACTTAGGTTTATCTGTAGTCCTTAGTTTAAACCTCGAGCGATTGCTTAAATAAGGCGTGCTGAAGTGTGCTCAACACAGGGATAATGTCTAACCCAAGGATGGGTGAGACCTGGGCCCTGAACGGATTCACACTCCCATCTTACCTTAGGCATGAGACTTTGATCCAGAGCAAACAACAAACAAACAAAGGCTCAGTTGAAAGCTAATTGAAGAAATAAGTTGAGGTACCAGAAAATTTATGCTCGAGGATGGTTAAGAAGAAGGAGTCATAGAAGTTCCAGTGTGACAAGTAGGAGAGAAGGCAGAATTAAACAGACCACATCTGTAGTTCCCTGAACACAGAGAAACCAACCTCATTAAAAAAATGCCTACAGGAAGGTCAGGCCTTCAGCACAGAGGCCCACTTTCCCTGAAGGACGAAGAATTGCTATCCAAATAAGAAATTAATAATAATGAGAATAATGGCATATTCAGTTAAAGGAATGATGTGTAGGATTGCATGTCTGGTGTGTTCAAGACCTTGGGTGGACTCTAGACATGTGTCACGAGAAAAAAAATCAAACCAAGCATAAGAGCGAAGCCACTCTATGGTGCGACTGTATCTTTACCACGAAGGAGAAGGAGAAAGAAGAGGGTGGCATTGGAGGACAGAGCAGAAGCTGCCTGCAGGGTGGGTCTGTGCGGAAGGGCCCAAAGGAGCTCCCCTGGGTGCTTGGTAATGTTTTACTGCTTGCCCCAGATGGGTGCATCAACTCAAAGATATCCAAGGCAGTCACAGGCCTGTACAGTGCTTGTAGATATCTGAGCAAAACTTGGCAAGTTTTTGGGGGATGGCTGAGATCATGTGGTAGCTGGCTGTACAGAACTGCACCATGCAGGGACTCTCTCCCGAGGTCTGTCTCTCTCTGTACTACTGCACTGCCCGCCCCGTGCAGACAGCCCAGTACCTGAAGCTTTGTGGACTTCTGCACTCTGCAGACACCTCCAGCAAGAGGTTATGTGATACAGAGAAGGAAATGCACACACAGCAGGAGTTTTTGAGATGTGGATAGAACGCCCTGCTGTGTTCTGTATCTATTCTGAACCAGTCCAGGATCTAAAGGGTCCAGCAGAGGAGGAAGGAACAAGTCATCGTTTTCACCAGCAAGGCTGGGGCAGGGAGTAACAGGTTTGGTAAAGGCCAGGACAGCTTGTAACTTCTTGTTCCTGTCTGGATGCTGCAACAGCCTATTGGAGGGAAAACCTGAACCTGCAGAATAGGTAGTTACCCAAGGCCTGTCTCCCATGGCCCAGGAAGAGGAGAAGATAAAGGGAAAGCAGTCCATGCTCTGACCTTCATGCCTTGGCTCCACAGAGTTGAGTCACATCAAGGGTAGTCATTTCCTCACCCCAGGAAGTCCAGACACTTTGCTGAGAGTGCCCCCTGCACTCCAAAAGCTCAGGCATGTAGACTTTGGCTTGTTTGTTTGCAGGGGCTGGGAACCAGCAGAAAGTTAAGCTGATGCGGATATTGACTGGCTCTGCTTATTAGAAAACCAGAGTGGCTTTTTATACAGACATGGGAACCAGTAAGGCTTGGGCCAGGGCTTCCCTTGTCCATGTGATCCCCTCTCCACCTTTAGTTGGCATCACTGCCAGACTAGGGGGCAGGATGGCTATGGGGATGTAACCCAATGACATTTGGTCTCCAGGAAGAAGCTGGAGGGCTGCTGAATGCTGCTGGATTGGGCTACTCTGTCTAGTGAAAGACTGGAAGTCACCATCTCCCTTGACTCCTTCCTTGAGCTGAGCACCTGGAAGGACTCAGGAGGCAAAGAACAGGGACCCTCACCAACTGACGATGGTGGCATCTACCTCTTGCCCCGATGAGAGGGTCACTGAGTTCATACATGGTGCCTAATGAATGGGCTCAGGGCCTTTGTGCTGGCTCTTCCATGTCCTTTGCTCATCTCCAGGCCTGTTATGGCTGCTCTTTAGCTCCCATGTTGGGCTCCCTCCAAAGAAGACCTCATGCCCTGGGTCACCTCTGTAAGGCAAACTGCCTGAGAACCCCACATAGACCAGACCCCATGCCACCTTATCACCCAGACTCTTCTCCATCTTCACGATGGCATCTCTCATTATTCTTGGGGACAGGAGTCCAAAATCAAGGCAACACCAGAGTCACACTCCCTCTATAGGCTCTGGGGAAGGCCCCCATCTCTTCTAGGTTCTGGTGGCAGCTACCTATCCCTGGGCTCCTTGGAGTGTGGCTGACTCCATCCAGTCTCTGCCTTTACTCTCACATCTCCCCATGTCTGTACCTGCCCTGTCCTAACAACGCCAGTCCTTGGATATGGGGCCCCTCCTAACCTATAGGTGTCATCTTCATGTCCATCATTGTATCTGCACAGATATCCAAGTAAAGCCATGCTCTGACTCTGCAGGCTAGCATAGAATTTGGGGGGGGACACTGCTCACCCCATTACAGGTGCCAAGGATGACAGTAAGAATGGCTGGAGCAGTAATGGCCTCTGCCTCTGCTTTTAACCTTCCAAACTTGGCAGAACAGTGGAACTCACAGAATTTCTAAAGACAGAGGTAGGTTGCTGTCCCAACTGTGATTTCCACGGCTTTGCCCATCCTGGCGCTCTGCCTTCCAGAACCAGTCTTGGAGTGTGGAGAAGAGGAGAGGGCTGGAAGGAGACACCAGGGTTCTCCTGCCAATCAGGGCACACTTGCCTCTCCGAGATCAGGTTTGTGAGTCTTGGGTGAACCAGGTCTATTTTACAGGTCTTTGAAGGGAAGACAGGCCTATGCCTTGTAGAGCTGAAAGTGATGGTAGTCACAGGCTGATGACCTGCTGGGAAGAACCTAGGTTCTATCTGTGGTTGACTGGAAACTCCCTAGTGATCTGACCCAAAAGCTTTAAAGCCTTTTTAGTCTCCTGGAGTGGGGCTGTGAGCTCACTAAGGGCTCTTAGTTCCAGAGTAGGCTCTAGGATGCTAAACCCAAGGTGTCACCAAGACCATTCAGTCTTGAAGGCTCTGGAGGAGGGTCCTTTCCACCTTTGCTAGCTCCTGGGCTTGCCCATGGTTCTTTGTCCCATGGCCGTGCAACAGCTGACTTTGTAAACAACACATCCAGGGATCCTGAGAAGATGTAGATTCTGGGTGACACTCCAGCCAGGACCGTGCCCTCACAGAAATACCTCCCCAGTGGTTGGCTTCACATGAGTAAGTTGAAGGACTGTCTGGGGTTGAAGTTTCCTCTGCAAACCTCCATCAGCTTGGTTTCTGCTCTGTCTGGCCTGCCATGCTAAGCTCTGTCCTGTTTGATATGCTGGGCCAGGGAAGACTGGATTTGACTGGACTGGAGCAAGAAAGGGTTAAGTGTCTCTCTGTACCCAAAGACAGGTCTCCCCATGACTAAAGAGGGGCTCCACTGGAGGCCAAGCAGGGTTTAGGTGGCTAGTAGTAATGTGACTCCGGGATTCAGAGGGAAGTCAGGATTGGGGACATACATTTCTGCATCAGTTGCATGTAGGATACAGCCAGCCAGGAAAGTCTTGGTAAGAATTGAGTGGCAGGAGCAGCCACCTCTGGAAGAAACACATCTGAGAGGAAGCAGGATGAGCTGGCTTGCTTGGGTTCTATAGGGAGCTGCTGGGTTAGGGGAGCCTTAGGACACCCAGTTGCAGTGGGAAGTGCCCATAACTCTGTAGATCCTCAGACCTAGGGCTGTGTCTTCAGTGTGTGTGAGATTAGAGGTTCTGTGCTGCAGATTCTGGCTACCCCACTTCCAGATCACTCTGAGTTCAGTGGACCCAGCCCCAGCATCAGGCCAGAGTCTGGCAGGGACTGCCCACCCTGGTCCTGAGTCCACACCTGATGGCTTATTTTATCTTCCTCTACCAGATGGACGAAATCAAAGGAAAGGAGCGGGTGATCCTGGCCCTGGAGAAGGAGCTTGGTGTGCAGGCTGGGCAGACTCAGCGACTGCTATTACAGAAGGAGGCTCTGGATGAGCAGCTGGTCCAGGTCAAGGAGGCAGAGCGCCACCACAGCAGCCCAAAGAGGGAGCTTCCTCCTGGCATTGGTGACATGGCAGAGCTTATGGGTGGCCAGGTGAGGGATGGTGTTTCCTGCTAGACATAAAGAAAACCACTTAGCTACATCCTTCCTCTGCTGGCCACTGTCCTACTCAGCTTGCTGGCTCTTCTCTGGCCTTTCCTACCCTCTCACACTCCCCTGCTCCCTGGATCCTTCCCACCATTACTGATATTCAGTATGTGCCAGGCCCAGTACTCAGCACTGAGAAGATATTTGTGAAGAACTGGATGGCCGAGCCTGCTGTGGCTGGAGCTGTAAAAAATATATGGAGGTCTCAGGGAGCAGGGTCCGCAGCTGGGGCTCTGCAAGATGGAGGCCCCCAGGGCAAGTCAGAGAGTGGCAAAGTCTGAGGCCCGGAGACCAGCAGCGTTTCCCCAAAGAGCCAGGGCAAATATGAGCCCAGGAGGTGTGTGTGTGTGTCTTGGAGGTTACAGCTACCAAGCCCTTAGCAAAGATCGGCAGTTGAAGCAAGCCTGCCCTCCCTCCCTCCCTCTTTCCCTCCTTTCTTCCCTTCCTCTCTCTCTTCCTCTCTCCCTTTCTTCCTCTCTGCCTCATTGGATGTCATGACTGCTCTGTGCTGAATGTGCATTAGGTGCTGATGTTTCAGAGTTAAGCAAGACAGCTTGCTGTGGAGGAATGTACTAGCATATTCCAGAAACCACAACGACATCCAGTGGGTCTTCATAAGCTTGCAGTGTGGGTGGGGGCTTCAGCCTCAGCCTCCTGGCTGGTGTTTGAGTCACACCGAGGTTTTCAGTCTCAGGCAGGTTGAGGTAAAGTGTCCCCAGGAGGATAGAACATGTGTGTCTGTCTATCTGCTTCCTTGTTGAGCACATGGTCCTCTAGACAGGGCTGTCCCTGTTGTGTCTTCACAGGGTCTTCATAGGCTCCATGGAATCATTTGAGCTTCTTCAAAGTTTTTATTTTTAGGATCAACATATGGATGAGCGAGATGTGAGGCGGTTTCAACTGAAAATTGCTGAACTGAATTCAGTGATTCGGAAGCTGGAGGACAGGAACACCCTGCTGGCAGATGAGAGGAACGAACTGGTAACCACTGAAGACACATGGCGTCTGGACACGAGGAAGGGACTGGGGCCAGGAGTGGATGCTGAGGGCCCCCTGATTCTCTGATTCTCTTGACTTTCTTTCCCATTCTGTGTGTGTGTGTGTGTTCACGCGCGCGTGTGTATGACACTCATGGAAGAAATCTCTCTGCTTATTGTCTGTGTAAGGATCCATCCTTAGAAAACAGTTGGGGAAGTCAAATAGAGAGGGTGCTGGAGAGGGTGATCTCTGCGTGGTTTTGCAATATTAACAACCAAAAGTAATAACAAACACAGGCATTCAATACCAAAGCACGGGATCTGTGGGGGTTTCCAGACTGATGCTGCACAGGGACGAGGAGCAGATGTCACCAACCGACAGGGAAACTCCTCCTCGCCCTTAAATCACAGGATGGAAGTGGCGTACAGAGCAGGCTTCGGAGTTGTTTTGGATACGGAAAACTGTTCTTTTAGGTGGTGTGCTTATGGATAGCTCTATTTTTCCTTTATTTGCTTGGCATAAAAGTTGATACATTTCTATTTTTAAAAAGGATGAACATGCGTGCTGGTAGTTTAGTTGCTAGAGCCTTCGCCTGGCGTGCAGGAAACCCTTGATTCCATACCCAGCACCCTATAAATTACCTGTAATTCCAGCCTTTAATCCCAGATCCTAAGGGGCGAGGGTAGGAGGATCAGAAGTTCCAGCTTGTACATCAGCTCGTCTCGGTTGTGAGGTTAGCCTGAGCTAAGGTTGTGAGGCCAGCCTGAGCTACGTGACATCCTGTCTCTCTCTCTCTCTGTGTGTGTGCACAAGTGTGTGTAATGAACACAGACTAATTTAAAACAAATCTTTTGTAAAACTAGTATTTGCACAAATATGCTTAATTTTGCTATAGAAATAGCTGAACTAATTTTATTTTTAAAACTTCTCTCCTTTCATTCCTCCTTCCCTCCCTCTCTCCCTCCCTCCCTCCTTCCCTCCTTCCTTCCATCCATCCTTTCTTTCTTGTGCCATAGTAGTACACATGTAGAGGACAGAAATCAACTTTGGGAACTTGGCTTTCTATTTCCACCGTGTGGGTTTGGTAATGGGACTTAGGTCATCAGCGAGCACCTTTACCTGCAGAGTCTCTTGCCAGCCCCAGCTAAGCTAGGTTTTCATAGTTAATGCACAAAACCTTTGGAAAAAGCCTCATGATCTTCTCGTTCTTCTCATGTTGCTAATTCTAGTCTTGATTGTGAAGGGAAATGTACCTTCAGAGGTTTAACAGAAACAAAATTCACTTTCTTCCTAGTGTACGTGAAGGCATACCTCAGACAACTCCGATCAGACTGTATACTCATTACGTTTCTACTTCTTGCTTAAATATTCACAAGCTGAATAAATACTCATGAGCCACATGGTAATTTACTGAGTGTGTAGCAAAATACATGAGCTGCCCGAGCAAGTTTCAGGTAGAAAGAGTGAGGTAGTCAGGACTTGGATTCCCCACGGTGCAGTGGCTCCTGACCTGGGTGGCTCCACGGTTCACTTTAGTAAACAAATCCACACCCAAAGGTTTGACTTTGCATTTGCAAAGTGGGATTTTTTTTTTTTTTAATGCTCTGCAAAGGGTCCTTTTCATGTAGCCTTTTCAGTGCAGCTATTCCTGTGGTCTTTTCAAGGTTGTCTTGGACCTCATGGTATGGTAATGTCATAGCCTTGCTGGCCATCCTGCCCGGTGGCCATTCAGATCACTCCTGGCTTCTTTACTATTATAAATAATGCCAAGAAGCCCCAGGCCTGTCTTTACTTTAGAGGCTCTGTAGCTATCCTTTCTGGGGTGAGAGCAGGAGTAGAACTCTAGAAGCAGCTCACGGGTCACACGATGTCTTTGGTATCTGACAGACAGCATCTGAGTGTTCAGTGTTCACAGGAATTGAGGGTGGGTGCTGGAGTCAGCCTCTGTGCTGGATTTCTGGTTCCAGTACTGTGATTGTGCCCTCAGCGACCACAGGGCCACGTCTTTGCTCACATTTTGGTGCACAGCATAGTGGCCATGGCCTTCCCTGGTAGTTGGGGGTCTTAGTGAATATGCTGAACCGGTCAGAACTAGTTCAGGTTCATGGTGAGGGTTTGGTGACATGGCCGCCACTTTTGTGGTGCTGACATGGGGACATTTCAGTTGCTTTTACTTTTGGTCCATTGAGAGAGCTTTGTGAAGACAGATGCTCATTGTGAGTCTGAAGCAGATGAGGCTGTTACTTCAGATGAGGAAACAAGCTAAAAGCTTGACTGTGGCTGTGCAGCTGGACAGTGACCAACCCTGCAGTTGTGTTTACTGTGCTTAGAGGGAAAAAGAGTGGCCACTTTTAACCACAGAGAATTCTGCCCCTCCTCCCTGGCGGCCGCTGTGACCTCTTGCTAGTCTCTCTTCCACTGATCTGGCCCTCACACCACACATTAGAACCATGGATTGTTCTAGAAGGTAGATCTGACCACAAAGCTTTCTTGTCTCAAAGATTTTAGGAACTGGAGTGAAGACCAAATGGACAAGAGAGGCCCAAAGGGGTTTCCAGAGGTTGAGCAAATGACAGCCTGGAAAGACACCCCACCTTTGCGGGGACTGTCTGCTCAGAAGATAGGGTGTATCCCTCTAGGCTGTTGGGCTATAACTCACTCTATGCCCAGGACTGAGGCCAGGGCTCTAGTCTACAGGGTGTTGCCCTGGGGCCTGCTGAAGAGGGGCCGGGAAAGACTAGGTGGCTGGCTGGATTGACCTCTGGGGATAATGCTCCTGACGAGGGACCATGTTGACTCTCTGCTGGCCTCAGTGGCAGAGTGTGGCCACACATGGGGCTGTGCAGCCTCCTGACCTGTGTCTGTACCTGCTGCAGCTGAAACGTTCTCGGGAGACAGAGGTACAGCTGAAACCACTGGTGGAGAAGAACAAACGAATGAACAAAAAGAATGAGGATCTGCTGCACAGCATCCAGAGGATGGAGGAGAAACTCAAGAGCCTCACGAGGGAGAATGTGGAGATGGTGAGGCCCAGCCCCGGACCCACCCAGCTTCCTGCCTGGCTAGACTCTGTGGTCTATGATCTCTACCCACCCCGAGACACCTCAGCAGTGGGCTCAGTCCCCAGCTGTTCTTGCTCCTCTCCACATCTCCACATGTGTACTACTGGAGTGCCTGTCTCATCCCCTCTGTTTCCCAGAGGAGGGAAGGGTAGAATCAGTAGGGCAGGCTTAGCCATTGGATAGATTATAGGCCATGACTGTCTCGTGCTTCACAGGCTCCTCTGGAAACAGTTACTGCTGAAAGGGTTTTTCCTCTAGCAAGGATGACTGGTGTCTGCGCTCTGGGTGGTTTATAAGATGCTTTCAGGTCCATTGACTAGAGTGCCCATTTCACAGCGTAGAAGACTGGGGCTCAGGTATGAGTGTGGGAAGACTGTGGTAGGGAGTTCCTCCTGCCTGTCTTGCCCTCTGGCTTTCAGGGATCATTTAGAACATCCCCTGCTCCATGCCCCGCCACCCCGTCCCATTCCCATGAGCATCACTGACCACAACTGGCTTGGCCTTGGTCTGCAACTGTGTATTCTCTACCTTGGGACCAGGTGTCTGTCATCCCCATCCCTGAGCCCCACAGCAGTGCCATCTTTCACACTGTAGCACACGGTAGCACCCTCTCTCCTTCTGGCTGCAGAAAGAAAAACTGTCTGCTCAGACCTCGCTGAAGCGACACACATCCCTGAATGACCTCAGTCTAACCAGGGATGAGCAGGAGATAGAGTTCCTGAGACTGCAGGTGCTGGAGCAGCAGCATGTCATTGATGACCTCTCTCTGGTACGTTGTCACTCTTGGCAGGGATGGCACCACAGGAGGCGGAGTCAAGAGCAGGCATCAGGATGGGAGTGGGACCTGACAGCCCAGCTTCAGGCACTAGGTCCCCTGTGATCCCCTTGAAAGCAGGCTCAGCTTGGTTGAAATGAGATCAGTGCTACCTGGGAACGGTCTCCATGGCAACCCGCTTTTCAATGGGCTCCTGGCTTGCCCTGGTGAAGAGGCAGCCTGGATCTGTTCTGAGGGGCCTTTGAGTTATTATTAACTTGGATTCATTTTTAATTTAGCTATTGCATACCGGGAGTTTGAGCCTGCAAATCTGGACTTTGTCATCAGATCAGGGTTTAAAGGACCAGCTCGGTCTGTCGTGTGGGCTTCGTGACTGCTCAGGGGGTGGTTATGTTGAAAGGCGAGGGGAGCAAACCTGCAGTAGAGAGGGGGTGTCTTATTCCAAAGATAGCACCCAGCAGTGCAGTCAGGCACATCTGCAGTGAGCCTCACTTGGAGCTCAGAGGCAGAGTGGGCTCTGCTTGCTCACAAGGCCTGTGTGTGCATGATGGTGCCATCCACAGGACTCTGAAGGGCAGGAAGCCATGATCACATTCTCGATGGGTTTCATGGGAAGCGGTGCCCATTCTCTGTCCTCCCCTCCCTTTCTCTCTCCCTGCCTTTCCCTCTCCCTCTCCCTTCCACTATCCAGGTAGCCATCCATCTTGGCTTCATTACCTAGATGTAGCCAAGGATGACAAGTCACACTCAATAAAGAGACAATGAGTGAAAAGAAAAATGAGAAGCCAAAGCAGGGCTGGGGAACCTAATGACCAGTCAGCCAGGATCCTGTGGGTGGATGCGCAGGCTGAGTCCCAGCTAGCTTTGTCCTGCTGGAGGGAAAGGATTGAGGGCTAAGAGCAGGAGGCCCTGGCTCCATCTGAGTACAGTGCTGTCCCCAGCATTTCCACTCCTGTCTGCAGAGGACCCCAACCAAGCAATGCTGCAGGAAGCTCCTAGCCCCACACAGCAAGAAAGACACAACTGGAGAAATAAAGTCACCCAGCCAGTACAAGGGTTGTACACCTGCCTCTGTCCAAGCTCAAGGCCATAAGCATCCTACTGCTCCTATTGCAGGTAAACCCTGCCAAGGCCAGCAGAACCACTGTGAGGCCACACTGCTTGGGCTTTGCAGCCTCTTGACCCAAAGAATAATCCAGGTTTTGCCTGTGATGAGATGGCCCATCAGGGTGGATGACAAGGGCCTGAACAAGTGTCTTGTTACCAGGCTCTCAGTTGGGTGCCTACAGTGTGAACTAGGCCACACAGATAGAGGGGTAAGCAAGCAGGTTGGCGCACTGAACCTCTATGTCTTAACTATGTGGTTCTGTGTAGTGGGGGCCTGGTTGCAAGTGCTCACAGGTGGCTGTACTTCCTTGCAGGAAAGAGAACGCCTGCTGCGCTCTAAGAGGCATCGAGGGAAGAGCCTGAAACCCCCCAAGGTGAGCCTGCCTTAGTGTCTGTTATGAATCTTCAGGACAAGCCAGTCTTACTGGAGTGGAGGGTCACAAGATCAGTCACAGGCCCAGAGGTGGAGACATGACTGTGTGACACAGCTGTGTGTTAGCTGTTGAAAGAAAGGCTGTTCTGGCTGTCTCAAGGCTACATACATTATGGCACAGTGATGTGACCCAGATATGGTAATTTATTCACGGAACACTTACTAATGGAATTCCGTGTTTGGACCTTGGGTTATGTGCATCCAAAATTAAAAACATAAATACTCAGGCCTTCTGAGGGATTTGAAGGACACTCAGCTTCATTTTATGCCTCCTAACTTGTGTGTTCTGGGATCTCAGGCGCTTTGTTGAGAGATGCAGAGTGGAGTTCTTTTGGTAAATTGTAACTGTGCTGTCTCCCAGGGGCTGTCTAGGTGTTCTGGCAGGAGAGTGCAGAGCTGGTGGGGAGACTTGGAGGCCCGCAGGGGAGGCTTAGAAGAAGCTGTGGTTTACATGTCAGTCCCTTGGCCACCTGACTGAGATCTCTGCTCCGTCCTGAGCTGGTTCCTGGCAGCTTCATCTACTGACAGAGGTGGTTGTAGAGAGAAATACTTCTGTATAAGAAAAACTGCATAGGCATGATAGCAAATGGCCGGCCAAGGACGTGCTTCCTGGTGGAGTCAGTGGTAACAAGCAGGGGAGGCCCTTATCTGGCCCAGAACACTCGTTGGCACAAGGTGGGTCAATGGTGTTAGGCATTCCACTGTTTGAAGGGAAGCAGTCTTTACCTCAGAGTGGTGGGGAATGACTGTAACCCCAGCACTGGACAAGAAGAAAGGAATGATTAGAGTTCAAAACTAGCCCCAGCTAGTTGGTGAGTTTGAGGCTAGCCTGGGCTATATGAGGCCCTGTGTCAACAAGCCAGGAGGCGAGGAAGTTGTAAATCCTTACATGTTATTTTCCTAGGACTATCTGAATAAAAATGGGTGCCTTGGAATGACAGAAAGTTAGTGTCTTATAATTCAAGAGGCCAGAAGCCTGGCCTCAAGGCACTGGTGAGGCAGGCTTCTTCCCTGTGGTGTCTGGAGGGCCTCCTTTTCCATTTCTTCCGTCTCTGGGATGTTCCAGTGATGGTGGGTATTCCTTGCATACCAGTCCACTGCTGGGTCACACTGTCATCTTTAGGGACACCGGACATACTGGGCTCAGAGCCTACAGTGCCTCAGTGCAAGGTGCATCATCAGTACTTCGTCCATAGTGATCTTTGCACTGACCAAAAAAGTCTACAGCAGCACAGCCAGGAATCCAGCATATCTTTTGAGAGGACACAATTTAGTCACGACCTTTATTTAAATTCCAGGCTCTTTCAGTTAGGGAGAGATGAAGAGCCAGCTCGAAGAATAGCCAGTGGGCTGATGGTGTGGAGCCTCGGACTCACTGTCTCCAGCAGGCTAAGCTGAGACAGGGGCAGGTCTTTGTGTGCTGATCTTAGATGCTCAGAAGGCTGTGCATGATGCTGCACACCTTTAATCTCAGCACTCTTGTGGCAGAGGGAGGTAGTTTGAGACCAGGTTGGTTTACACGCATAGCAAGTCTCAAGCCACCTCAGTCAGGGCTACGTAGAAAGACCCTCTCTAAAACCAAACCAAACCAACCAAACAAGAAAAAACGGACCAGGAGGTGGTCCAGCACAGCTTGCTGATATTCACAGACCTGTTGACCACATCCTAGAAAAGGTGGGGAATAGAAAGTGATGTCCCTGTGGCACATCCCCAGAGCCAGTGTCTGTCCTATACTTATCTGGGACTTAACTGCCTCTCATTCAACATTGCACTGGAAATGTTCATCATAACAATGCGCTGTTGTCAAAAATATGAATGTTTACTGCCACATAATCTGCTGAATGTGTGGGCCACAAACTGGTTCAGCTTTGTGCAGCTGCGGGCATGCTTACTTCCTCCTGTGGTTAGGAGTAACACTGTGGTACCTGTCTTTGCCTCATGATGGCTCATGATACCTTCAGCTGATTCCACTAACTGCTGCACATTGCATTTGGTGACTGTATAATTATTTGCCTGCCCTTTCCCCTCTGGGAGACATTTTGCTCTGGTACATGTCACTGAAGTCAAGTCATTTTGCACAGGAAATCTGGATGGTTCTGGCGGCTGCCATCTCAGTGGTTGGAACATTGACCTAATGGGGAGAAAGCGCCCCCTGCTGCCAGAAGAAGGTTGTGACATCTGCAAACAGTGTGAGATAGGAGTTAAAATACTGAGGGTGGGCGGCTGGGCTTGGCATGAAACAGTTCGTAATTAGAAGTTCCCAAGAAACCTGTTGTAGGGTAGCACTGCTTCAAGCCTACGTGGGCTGTGAAGCCTTAATCTCAAACCGTAATTTTGAAACTTAAAATGTCTTCAGTATCAAATAAAAAAATTCAGGTTTTGGATTCTGGATTAGGGATACTTAACTGATAAAGTCTATTAAAAACATCTAGCCAATCAGAAAAACTCAGAAATTATAAGTACTTGTGTTTCCAATCATCTCAGATAGGGGCACTGTGCTTGCATATTGGGAATCAAAGAGCCCGTGTCTTCTGCTGGTCCTGATCTCCAAACCTACTGATTGGGAGAGACATTAATCGCACACTGGCAGTGAGTCATGGTGGGCCGCACCTGTCTCCAAAGAGTGGCTGACTGACTAGGTGCACAGCCTCTCCTGAGAAATGCATTTGCAGGACATTGCCTACCTCAGAGAAGCAGGGGTGTATGGGTACATTGGTGAGAAGAACCCTAGAAGGTTCGGTAAGCTGTATGGATTTTGTTTTCTTTTTTTTCTTTTTAAAGATTTATTTATTTTATTTATATGAGTACATTGTAGCTGTCTTCAGACACACCAGAAGAAGACATCAGATCCCATTACAGATGGTTGTGAGCCACCATGTGGTTGCTGGGAATTGAACTCAGGATCTCTGGAAGAGCAGTCAGTGCTCTGAACCGCTGAGCCATCTCTCCAGCCCAGATTTTGTGTTCTTGAAGGTAGGATTACTTATAGTCTAAGTTGGCTTTGACCTCCATGTGTACTTGAGGATCATCCAGCCCCACTTCCTGAATGGTGGGGTGACAGGTGTGCTCCACCAAGCCCAGTCTTGTGGAGTGTTGGAGACAGAACCCAGGCCTTTGTGCCTGCTAGGTAAGCCCTTCAGCAGTTGATTTGTATCCCTAGCCCATGGCAAGTGGTTTCCTACTTACTGTTTCCTGGCCCGCCAACATCTTTTTCTCTAGATTCATGTAGGCTGACTTTCATCCCAGCCCTGTGCAGACCAGGTGGACAGGCAATGGAGCGTTTGGGCCTGAGCATGACTTTACTCTTCAATGCCCCATTGGTGCCCTTCACACCTGGTGCATCCCTGTCTCCTCTTACAGGCTGAAGTACTGGTGGTTTCTTTGTGACTGTACAATTATTTGCCTGCCCTTTCCTCTCTGGAGAACACTTTGCTCTGGCAAATGTCCTTGTAGGTGGCCCCCTTTTACTCTGTATGGTGTATATCCAGGGACCACCTCCCTTTGCCAGGTCCTCCAGCTTCACAGACCATTCGAATGATTCACTGACAGTTATAAACTTTTTCAGAAGCCTCAGAGATCCATCCCTGTTCTTGACTCCTGACACCTAGACCCTAGGGAAGCCCCTAGACTCTGAGGACCCTTGTATTGGTTACTCTTGTTACCATGGAGACCAGTTATCTGCCAGAAACAACTTAAGGGAGAACGGGCTTGGGTGGGCTTACAGCCTCGGAAGGCACTGTCAATCATGCTGACTCTGTTGATTTGGGCCCCCAGTGAGCCAGAGCATCACGGTAGCAGGACCTTGTGGCACAGGCTGCTCACATGCTTCGAGGGAAGCAGAGAAAAGGCATACAGGAAGGGACCAGGGCAGATACAGTTTCAGAGACACTCCCTCAGTGACCTGTTTCCTCCAGTCAGATCCCACCTCCAAGGTTCTATTACCTCTTGACCAGCTACAAAAAACCTGAAACCATCTGATGGCTGTGGTCTGATAGTCTCTGGAGATACACTTGACTAATTTTCCTGGGTGTTTATATCATTCCATTCAGGTGTACAGTAAGATTGACCATCACACCCTGAGAAGGAGGCCCCTCCACATCACAGCACACACTGATGTGCAGGTGATGGAGACAGGGTAGTGGTCTTCACATTTGAATGGCCTCCACAGTCCTAAGGACTAAATCAGTGTCACCCCAGGCTTTCCAGGAGCACCCTCTCCCACCATGGGATTCCCTCTGGAGCAAGACTGTGCTAGCTCTCTGTGCCTCCTGCTAGCTTAGTGCAAGCTTAGTTCCTAGTGAGAGATGCAGGGAGACACTAGATGATTCCTTGGGCCATGTCCTGGAGTCTAGGGACCTTTCTCTGCAGGAGTCTGGCAGCAAGGAGGCCTCAATATGGGGCAATGAACCGGACTGCAGACTGTCAATAGCTGCTGTCCCATAGCATGTGAATTGAACCGCAGCAGAGCTCTGAGCACATGGGTGATGGGGATCTCAGATGTTGCTGAGAAGCTGAGGCCTGGGGCATTGAGAAGTCAGCCCCAGCACAAGCTCTAAGGCCTGAAACAAGGCTCCTTGAACCTGCTTCCTGGTTCTCAAAACAAAATCACATTCAGATCAGGAGATAATAATGGAGCTTTGGTTCTGTGTCTGACCATTAGTAGTAGGTCAAGAAACAATAGTGCCTCTTTGTCTTTGACCAGTGCCTTGCTGCATGTTCTAGTTTGCTTTCTATTGCTACAGTGAACATCATGACTCTGGGAGGAAGGGCCTTATTTCAGTTTACGGGTTACAGTCCGTCATCGAGGATGGTCAGGACAGAAACTCAAGGCAGGAGTCTGAGCAGAAGCTGAAGAGAGACCATGAAGGACTGTTAGTTACTGGCTTGCTCTCCAGCTCATTCTTAACTAGCCTTCTTCTACAGCACAAGACCTGCTTAGGGATGGCAGTGTCCATAGTGGCCTAGGCCCTCCCACATTAGTCACCATGATAGTTCCTCACAGACATGGCTGCAGGCCAATCCTATCAAGGCAGTTCTTTAATTGAGGTTCCCTCAGACAGTTCAAGGCTGTGTCAGGTTGATAGCTGAGGCTAGCTAGGTTATTGTGGCTGGACTAAATGCAGATGCTCGGGTCCCCCTAATCCACAGTATACCCTTTGAGCCAGTGTAAGTATCCTATGGTGGTGTCTACCCAGAAAGGCTGCAGAGCCTGCTGGGCCATGTGTCTGAGTCCCCTCTTCTTTAGGGACCTTGGCTTACTGCCGGCAGTAAATAGTTCATGCCTGATGTCTGGCAGATCTTTCTGGCTAATTGTTCCTGAGTCCACTCTGACATCACACCTAAGAGCCCTACAAACCTAAACCAGTGCCTAGTGGCTAGCCCTGCTGCTCATGGGGGGCGGGGCCAGAGAAATGGACATTTCTGGAGCAGACACTGCTGTGGAGTGACTTCCTGCCTGGGACATCCTACTGGTTTTCAGTGTGATTTTTGCTTCTCGGCAGCTAAAAGTGCTTTTATTCCCATGTTTGTTTGCAATGGAACCCGTTCCTAGTTAGTCCTTCACCAGCTGTTGCCATGGGAGCTTGTGTGGCTTCATCCCGTCCTGTGTGTCCGTGAGGCACAGCTGCCAGCATAGCACCTTACAAACCTAGAGATCCAGTACGGTGACTGCATGAAGTGGTCATAGATTTTATGCCCAACTTGAATGCAAGGCTGGTCCTTGGCCCTTGTGTGGGAGAGATAAGCTGTCCTAGTGGCACTTCTCTAAGGACTGCACTCATTAACCCAACCCCCAACCTCTGTCTGGACAAGAGACCATTGACTTCCCTATAGCTCAGGATTCATAGCTTCCCCCAACTCTCTGTAGTGGTTTGTTGCAGGTTGTGTAAGAGCTGAGGTAAATAAACTCTGAGAGACACACCTCAGGGATAGCAAGGGGTTGAGTGTGCCAGGATACCCACGGTGATGCTGGATTAGTCTGGAGATGTCCCAGGCAGGTGAGGGAAGAGACGTCCCATCCTTTGTGGCTCTGGCCCTGAAGTAGAAGTCTCTCGTCATGATACTGTTGCTACTGCTGTGCCCAAGGGCTTTGCAACTATCTAGGGACCTGGGACTGTTGACAACAGTTCTGGGCGTAGGGAGATTGGGTCCTTGGAGGGAAGTCCCCAGAGGACTTGCTGGTTTAGAAGCTGTGCTCTATGACAAATACCTGGGGCTGGCCTGGAAACTGGCTACTCTCCATTGATAGCTCTGTCACCAGCATCTGGGAGCTGGTCCAAGGTGCCATTGCTGTTGCCAAGGGGGCACCTTTGGGGCGTCCCTGTCCTCCAGCTTCTGCTGCTGACACTATTCAGGAAGCCGTGAGGGGCAGGTGTGCCTTTTTCTTGGGCTAGAGAGAAGCCAGGGATGGCCTGTCCAGCCAGCACAGGCTAGCAGTTCCTGCAGCATCCCCGACATGGAGTACATCTTGTTTGTGCTCTACTTCTCCTTCTTCCTCTGCCTCTGTGCCCTCGTGTGCCTCTACTTCTCCGGCTGCCAGGAGATGACTTATAAGCATGAAGGTATGCTGCTGCCTGGGACCGGAAGGTCTGTCTCGGTGGCTCCTGGCTGCCATTGGAAGGTCCTAGATCTTCTGGGCAGTTCTGGCTGGATGCTGGGAAGGTGAAGAGAAGAGCTGATGAGATGCCGAGTCCAGTGGAGAGGCGTGTGTGTGTGTGTGTGTGTGTGTGTGTGTGTGTGTGCTGAGTCTAGTGAAGAGGTTAGTGTCTCTGTGTGTGTGTCCTCTCCTGTGTGCCAAGCATGAGCTTGTGTGTATGTGAAGAAGAAACATTTGCTCTAAAAGCATTTTGGTGAAAATTAGAATTACACACACATACATACACACACACACACACACACACACACACATGCACGCACACGCACGCACAAGGTCTCATGTAGCTCATTGAGCCAGCTTCAAACTTAACCATGTATCTGAGGATGACTTTTGACCTTGAATTTCTGACCATCCTGTTTCTACCTCCGTCATGTCGTATGTGTCCCGTGTCTCACAGCTGTCAGCACGGCACCTCACAGCCATGCATACCACACTTGGTGTACACCATGCTGGAGATCCTACCCAGAGCTGCATGCATGCTAGACAAGCACTCTTCCAACTGAACCACACCCCCAGCTCCCAAACGACATTTTAAACTTTGGATTTCTTTGTAAATATGACACTGGCTAGACTGACCTGTGTATCGAGGATGGTGGTTGTCTAGAGCGACAAGCCCTTTCCATAGTCAGCACACTTGGTACACGGGAATTGTGGGAACTTTTCTGCCCAAGAGTTTCAGGAGGTAAACATCCAGAAAGCTTAGAATTAAGGGACACACTTGGCAGCAAGCAGGGGGCAATGTCTCCTGGTGGCCCTGCCCCACTCTTGGGAAGTAAGTGTGGGCCACCTCAGGGTATCGAGGAAGCAGCCAGAACAAGTTTCCTGCTCTTCAAGGAGACAGGCACTGTGTTACCTTTAAGCACCAAGGTGGCTTCTTTGTTTTGTGCTGTCAGTGAGGCTGTGCTGGGTGGGCTGGCTCTGTCATCTCACACTTGTAATCCTGTCATTTGAGAGGCGAGGGCACGAGGGATGGAGTTTAAGGCAAGCCTGGACTACACGAGACATTATTTAAAAAAGAAAATAAAGCAAAAAGGAGCCCGTAAAGGAGGCAGGCTGGCTCACCTGTGTGTCCTGAGAGCTGGGCCGGCTCCTGGCCACAGTGGGAACCCAACCAGCTCCTGGCCGCTGTGGAAGTGGATGGATCGTACATAGGTACGTATTCCCTTCCTTTAGGGCAGGATTTCACTGGGACTATTGGTTTGTGCTGGCTTCTCCTGGTGTAACATGGCTTCCTGCAGCCCCAGTCTAGAGCCAGGTCTACTGCGAGGCTCTACCTGGGTCTGACCCTGGCCTGTTCAGTTGGGAACTTGAGCAGTTGAAACCTTGTGATTAGGCTCCATCATTGAGCACTTCATTAGAAGCCAACCTGCTCTTTAAGAGCAGGTTAGCCTAGGCAGTTGACCAGGGTTGTTAGCCCCTGAAACTTCCAGATTGCTAACCGTGGATGGTCCTAGCCCAACACTGCGTCTTAATTTTGGGAAGTGAGTCATTTTAGAGTCTTCCTGAGGCCCACTTGGTAGGAGAAGGAGCAGAGATTTCACTACATCAGGCCACCAGCTAGCACAGCCAACACACAGATCTGTCCCCAGAGACCAGGCAATTAGCAATGTTTATGAAAACTAAGGTTGGCCAGGCAGCAGCCCAAGGCAACAGTGGTGTGGAGCTTGAGGCAGAGGTGAGCTGCCAGTGTAGACTCCTCTGCTTCCTGGAGTCTCCAGTGCCTGCAGGGGTGGGGCTTCCTATCTGAGGGGAGGAGGAGATGTTGAAAGCCACTTGGACTGCATGAAGCCTAACCTGGTCTCATGTCCTACCTGCCAGCTCACCTGGGCACGGAGGCACGTGGATACCCAGCAGATGTTGGCCATGTGAACCTTCAAAGAGGTCATGAGCAAACCCCATAGTATGTGAGGAACATTCTGGTGGGGTCCAGAAGAGTTCCAAGAAGTCCCTCCCTGACCCTTCCCTGGAACGTCAAAGGAACTTCCTCAAGGTGTTGTTGCTGATGACCGCAGCCTCCGTGTTCTAGTATTGGCACATGTGTGTTTGCTGCCACAGTGGCTTGGGTATGGGGTACACCCTGCCCCGTCTGTAGGTTGAGGAGAGGTGTGTGACTCTGGGAGTGCCTGGGAGCCCAGAGCTGATCTCTTCAATGAGGCTACTTTTCTCTCACAGACATGGAAAGCACGCTGACTGTGAAGGCAAGGGATTCTCTCAAAGGGGTGTTGAGGAAGAGAATAAACAGCCATGTGCCTCGAGCCAAGACGAGGGGTGCATGTGGAGATTGGTGGGTGATGGGCATAGTCCTGTGGGGCTAGTGCTCCCCAGCAGGTACCCGACCTGGCTTTAATCATGTGTCTCCAGGCTGAACCTTGTCTGGCTCACTGAAGCTGCGCAGCTGGTAATTACTGAAAGAGTGAATGAATGATTGAACAATTGAATGAGGGTGGCCCCACATCCTGTACAGTTTGGAGCGAGAGAGGTGTGGCAAACAGAGTCTCAGGTAGTTGGCAAACAGGACATAAAAACAATCTGAGGTTATGAGCACAGGGCCCTTAATGTTATTCTTTCTAATTGTGTCATTGTTCTGAATGCTTTGTCATCCAAAGCTAAGAAAAATCACCTCTTAGGCAGAATTGCTAAGGCAGAATTGCTGGAGAAGACGTGGGCCATGTGGCTGCTTCTCCAGCCTAGCCTCGGGGTCAGGATTCTGGGTCTCCTAATCACATGCCCTCCTCCTGGCATTCCATGTTTCAGCTCCTTCTTTGGGGCCTGACATCTCACTCAGCATATAGAATGCTCTGGGTGCTGGGACTTGGCTAAGCATGGAGTGAGTGAGGCTCCTCTTAGGCTGGAAGGGTGGCAGTTCATCCATGGCCAGGAGGGACCTAGGGCTCAGAGCACCCTGCATTTAAGGCCAACTCAGGAAGCGCATAGCCCTCTGCCTATGACCCCTCCTCCCACCTAGTCAACATTGTTAGGCTAGCCACATCTTCAGCCGCCTTAGTGGCTTGCTCTGTCCCGAGCCAGCTGTAGACAGCCGGCCGTTAGCTCTGTCAGCCCTGCCTCAGCCCCCTGTTCCCTGGGCTGGCCGTGGATAGGCAGCTGCTGTCTTCCTGACGTCATGCTTGTCTCCTCTCACAGAAGCATGTTGTGGAGACATTTTTTGGATTTGATGAGGAGTCCGTGGACTCTGAAACATTGTCAGAGACATCCTACAACACAGACAGGACCCCAGCCACGCCTGAAGAGGACTTAGATGAGGTAAGCAAACTGTAGGATGCTGGGGACTCCACACCTTTGTGTTGGCCAGGGCTGCTCCCTCTCTGGTGGTCAACCCTGCCATGCCTTAGAGCCTCAGAGCAAAGAAAGGTGGTCCTGGTTGCCTAGAGGGGACCCAATGAGCACCTTCCTCAGAGCTGATCTCCTGAGAGACTTAAGGCTGCTAGGGAAACACCCAGATGTTGACCCTGGTGCTGTCCATCACAGGTAAAAATTACGTGTCTTGTTTCTTATCCCCCACACATAGGCGACAGAAGTGGTCCCAAATGGTGACTTCCCTAAATTCCAGGCACTCTTTACTATAGACTTTCCCCTGATGCTGCAGCTCACACCAGGCTTCCTCTGTCCATGCACCCCTCAGTGGCTGTCTCTTGAGCCTGGGTGAGAAGGAGTGCACTGGTTCTGGTTGTGGCAGATGCTGGTGGCACTTTCTGGTGTCACATGTGTCCTGTTGGGAAGCTCCGTGGCGCTTCCTGAATGAGCCTAGGAATTGCCCATCCTGTGTCACCTTGTCCTAGCTCTTTGAGCAGCCACCTATCATGGTCCCATGGTTTGGGTCTATCCAAATTTAACTATGGAGTGTCTTCTTGAATGACATCAGGACCCTCAGGAAGATGGACCCTTCCCCCAAGTCAGCCCACTGGCCTTAAATTCCGGTGCTTATGCAGGGGCCTAGCCGTGTGGGAAATGCCATGGGGACCACATCCTGTCTGAGTATCTGGCTAAAATTTGGTCCAGTATTACCTCTGGTTTTTACAAACTTGTCATGATACCTGCAACAGTGACTTGCTACATTAGTCACCCTGCACTGTCCTCTCATGACCACAAGGGGTCTTCACACACAAGTGCTCTCCAGTCACACACCAGTGTCTGTCTTGAGAGCAGAAACTCCCAGACATGTGGCCAGAGGGTCACCCTTCTCAGGGTGAACCTTTACCCGTGGAGTCAGTGGAGTCAGTGGAGTCAGATTGGCTCCCAGGAGGCCTGTGACTGCTCAGGGTGGGGTGCTGAAGTGGGGAAGGCATTTTTTCCCAGCAGCCTTCACTCCAGGTCCTTCCTGTTACTTCCTGGCATGACAAGATCACTAGGCATTTGCTCGTGTTTTGACTCTGTCCCTTAAAGTCACATTAAGTCATGAATTGACTTGTTTGTTTGCTTTGTTGTTGTTTGGTTAAGACCACAACCAGAGAAGAGGCTGACCTGAGGTTCTGCCAGCTGACCAGGGAGTACCAGGCTCTGCAGAGGGCTTATGCCCTGCTTCAGGAGCAGGTTGGGGGGACACTGGATGCTGAGAGGGAGGCCCGGGTAAGTGTATCCCCTCGATGATGGGGAGGGACGGAGACTGGGGACCGGGAGGGGACCTGGAATCTTGAAACTGACAGAGGTGACACTATACCCTCCACTTTTCATCTACAGTCCGTTTGCAAGAGAGAAGACTTAGAGAGCTACAAGGCAGATAGATGACCAAACAGCTGAGGGACTTGCTGCCAAGCCTGATGATCTTAGTTCCATCTGCTGAACCCATGTGGTAGAAAAAAGAACTGATTCTTGCAAGTTCTCCTTATGACCTCCACATATGCAAACACACACACATACAATAAATTAAAATCGGATGGGATTTAAGAGAGTGATGCAGTTATAGACTCAACCAGTCTTTCAGGGTTCAGACCTATCCTTCTCCCTGTAGAGCCACGGCTCTCCCCCTCACCACCAGTGTCCTCAAAAAACACTTTCAGGGGTTCTTGGAGCATCCAAGACACAACAGGTACCATAGGTTCAGGAGATACATTGTGGTGCTGGGATGGACTTTTCTGGAACCTTCCTCCCACTGACCCTTCTCCCACCTTGAAGTCTATATAGTATTTGCATGTCCCTCTGGGAGTGCTGGAGACACCAGAGAGCCCATACTGGTCTAGTGCTGTCCCATATCCCCTGTCTCTCTCCCACAGTCTTATGAGCCAGGATGCATTGATCCCATGTCCTGAAGAAGGAACAGAGGCTCAGGAAAGTAGCAGCTTGCCTAAAGATACCCAGATGGCCCCCAATACAGCTGGGAGCTGGGACCATATTACTCTGGCTCAGAATGCTCTGGAAACAGTCCTGGGAGCCCCATGCAGAAGGGCTTGGGGGTCCTAAAGCATATATAA
Organism: Rhynchomys soricoides; assembly: GCA_019843965.1. NCBI lineage: Eukaryota > Metazoa > Chordata > Mammalia > Rodentia > Muridae > Rhynchomys > Rhynchomys soricoides. The sequence continues at coordinate 3,306,225 of JADRCH010000051.1, read as the reverse complement.
CACAGTGATTTGTAGGTCTCAGGAATATGGAAGGCATGAGCATGAGCAACCATCTCCAGAATGAACTTGGCACTCAGGGCTCAGGGTAGTAGCAGCCTCAAGGTTTGGGTGGAGGTAGACATACAGGGAACAAGATCCCCGGGGTGGGGGATGTAGCCACTTCTGTCACAATGAAAGATCAGTCTTTCTTTTCTGAGCCATAGCAGATAAACATCTGTGCTTAATTTCCTTTTGTCTTTTAACGTCATCCACTTGCCCAGTTAATGGAGATTTCACAGTGAAATGCATGGTGGGGCATGGTGGTATATACCTGTAATCCCGGCACTTGGAGGCTATAGCAGGAGCATTGCCATGACTTGGAGGCCAGCTGGGGCAACATAGTGAGTTCTAGGCTAGCCTGGGCCATAGCTTGAGACCTTGTTTCATAATTTAAAAAGAAAAGAAAAAGAGGTAGATGTCCTCACTTTCCAAATGACCTTGAACTCCTCATGCACCTCCTGAGGGCCAAGATTTCAGGCCTCTGACAGCACACCTTGCTTGGACTTCTGGAAAGCAGGTCCCATCCTGTGTCAGTGTGTGGCTGTAGCCAAGTAGCTGTGCCTCCCAGTACTAGGGTATGGGGCCACTCTGGTCCCTGTCTGCTTCTTCTTGCCGTAGGGTTAGCTGATCAATGGCTTCCCTGATTATAAGGTATTAGGGTTTGATCATTGCTGTAGGTGGCAGAGAGCCCCATTAGACCACTGAGCAAGTAGAATAGCAGTCAGCAGCTGGATGAGGCTGAAGGAGAAAGCACAGAGCTGGCTTTGGGGCTGTGAGTATCCATTTTGGGCTAGTTCATCCCAGAAGAGGGTGGCTCCTTTTCTAGGCTGCCGTTTGATTGACTAACTGGGAGCGTTAGAGCCATCAGCTCCCATGATGTCTTAGTTCTCACTTCACGATGAGGCTGCAGATGGACTTCATGAGGCTGCAGATGGACTTCAGAGCCCTCAAGTGGCTGTGATGCGAGCATTTGGGCAACAGGACCCTCCTATCCCTAAACTCTCGGGCTGTGCAGGCACTATCTGGTTGGCAGCCTGACTCTGTGTCACCTCTGCAAGTGCCTTGCTCACTTCCTGGTGTTTTTTCCTTCCAGACTCGGGAGCAGCTTCAGGCTGACCTGCTGAGGTGCCAGGCCAAAATTGAGGACTTAGAGAAGCTGCTGGTTGAGAAGGGACAGGTAAACAGGAAGGCCATGCACTCTGTGGTCCTCATGGATCTGTCCCCACTGTGTTCCTGGGGTCCGATGGTGTCTTTGGTGTGCCAAGGGTAGGGGGAAGTTCTGTGGAGGAGTCACTGTGACCCTAGGCGAGAATGTGCTGCCACAGTTAGAGTGTGCCTTGAAAGCTTGCCTGGTTTTTTTTTTTGGTTGCCAAATTCAGGGAAACAGAAGGTAACTCTTAGAGCAGAGACAAGACCAGAAGCTCTTTTGACTGGAGCTGGAGCCTGAACAAAAGTTGCTATTTTCTGTCAAGATTTTAATGGCCTGTGTATAATTGAAGTGCTGTGGACCACTTGGCAGGGCCCATAGCAACAGGCTGAGGCTGTGACTGTGCCATAGGAGTCTGGATTGGTTATCTGCATGGACACCCCTCTCTGATTTGACTAGTCCAGGCCCAGTGGACAGCAGGAACAGGGAGGCAACCCTCAGGCCTTTTTTGTTGGTGCCTGTTGTAAGCAGCAGGCCATCTACTTTACACGGTTCCCTAGGGACCCAGCACCGGAGGTGCTATCTTAGAACTCATTTCCTGTCAGCAGTCAGCAGTCTGAGATGACGCTCACTGTCTCAGCATAGCTTACTGGTGCAGAACTAGTCACATGGCCCCATTGGCCTATAAAAGGCTGTGGCACAGGCATAGGCATGGATATCTGTAGGTCTTCTCTCCTGCCCTCAGTCAGGGATTAAGGGGATATGGAGAGGTCTAAGGTGTGTGTGTGTGTGTGTGTGTGTGTGTGTGTGTGTGTGTTTTGTAACAAACTGCCTCCAAACTTAGTTGCTTAAATAGTAGGGTTTGATTTGCTCTGAGATCTGTGGATTGGTGCCAGGCTGGGCTCTGCAAATGGTTGGTCTGTTGGTCTTGCCTGGGGTTGCTCTGAAGCTTCAGTAGTCAGGCAGGTCCAGTGGGGCTAGGAGGCCTTAACTGAGCTCACTTGCCACTTGTGGTCTGCTCACCCCTCCTCAAATAGGTATTCTGGCTTTTTATCTGGTTGTCTGGGATGAGAAGCCCCCTTCCCTCAAACACTTCAAATGCTGACCAGGCCTCTGCTCACATCACATTTTTTAGTACTTGAGTAGGCAAAATACATCACAGCCAAGCCCAGCTTCAAGGTTGGAGTAACAGACCCCATCCCTTTGGAGGATGAGCAAAATTGTGAAGCTGTACATACAGATATGGAGCAAAGGTCACAGCCACTCTTGTGACCACTCTACCAGACAGGAAGGTGGATGGACACAGCACCATCTTCTCAGGGACTGGCAGCCACATGAACATACATGCAAAGATCATGCATGAAAATGTGTGCAGCAGAGACACGGGGTATTATGTAGAAGTCCCCCAGGAGGTGACCTTCAAATATCTTCTGGGTATTCCACATCTGTTGGTCAGATTCTAGGTCCACCTTGGCTAATGAGCATTGTGGAATTCCAGCACTGGGTGAGACTGGCCTGGCTCCCGTGGAGTGGGGATGAGGGGCAGGCTGAAGGGGGTAGACCGTTCTGAATCTAGGATGGGCAGGGTCAGGAGGAGGAGCTGGAGAAGGCTCCCTTGCCTTCTGTACTCTTTCTCCTCCAGCCTGATGCTGATGAGAGAGAGCTAGTGTTCATGGCTCTGGCCTGGCACTGAGGATACCATGTTGTCAGGACAGAGGCTGTGCTAACAGACTGCTTGTGAGTGAAGTTGAGCAAAGCACAAGTGGGGTGGTGGAAAGCCCTTTAGGGTATTCACTCAGCCACCATGGAGCATTGTCCTGTAATGGCCCGGGGGACCTTGAGCCTATGGGAAGAGAGCTAGGGAAGCACCTCACAAGTGTGTTGATGTTCTTACCTGACTGTGAAGGTTTAGAGGGGTGATGAAGTCACACAGCCGCTGTCCATGTCTGGGAGTTGGTGGCTCAGTCAACACTGGAACCAGTGAATAAATACCCTGTATTTCCTGCAGGATGCTGCGTGGGTAGAGGAGAAGCAGGTACTCATGAGGACAAACCAGGACCTGCTGGAGAAGGTATGCTCAGGCCAGAGCCTCAGGCCTGGTCATGAACTGAACCACAGAGGCCACCAACCTGCCCCAAGCCCTCAGTACACCACAAAGACCAAGGCCCCATGGCTCAGTAGTTCTCATAGGAGAGGGGTCTCTTTCCCACAGGACTCAGGATCTGGAACAGAACCTTTAGGTCTTAGAACATTTAGGGTGCCTCTGAAAAACAGGAAAGGGTGCATCTCCCTTTGTTGTTGATTTGGGAGCCTTCCTGTTCCTTGTGGAGACACCTGAGGCAGAGTGCAAGGCAGGCCCTCAGGTTCCCTCAGCTGAGTCAGTTCTTGTATTGGGGTCTGTATGCCTTGTTCTCTCACTGTAGGCCTCCCTGAAGCTCGAAGGGAGTTGGTCTGAATGTACTTTGGCATTGAGATTAGCTTTTCCTTGCTCAGATGGGTCCATTCAGTTATTCTTCAAGTAGATGCCAAGTTGTGCCACCATGATTCCAGTGCCCATTTAGAGCACTTTGAGCCTCCCTCCACCATGCCTATTTGCAGTCCTTCCTAGTCCTTGTCTCCTGAGTCCCAGTATATTTGAGCTGTGTGATCAGTGGACTCATGTCCTATGCACAGTTCATGCCAGCAGAAGAGAGTCTAGGGTGGGCCCTGGGTCTTCAGCATCCTGAAAGCCCAGGTCTGAACCGGCAAGGCCTATTTCCCAGGAAGGCAGCCTGGATCTGGCCCAGCTCTGCTGTGTTACCTGCCCTGACCTTAATCTTCCTTCAGACATTGAGGGGTGGCGGGTCTTGGCCTCCTGGTGGGCCTGTGTGTCAGGAAGGCTTTAGTGGCTCTTGCCTCAGCCCCACAGGCCACACAAGAAACTCAGTGTTTCCTGCTGTCTCCTGAAGTTGAAACCTGCAAGATAGCCCTTCTCCGGTCCTCTGATAGGAAGAGAGAGAATAGCTACCACCTGAAGCTCTCACCTACACACTGTCTTGGTGACCTCTCTCTGCTGTAGGTTGTAGACACTACTTTTTTCCTCTCTGGGTGGAAACTGAGGGTCAGAGCAGTTCTGACCTGCGTTCCTAAGCTCTTCCAAGGCTGCTCTGTGCTCTCGGGGCGATTGGGGTTCTCTTAAGAGCTTTTGGGGGCGTTGGAGACCTGAGCCCCCACAGTACCTGTCCTAGCGGCATCCACCGCTTATCCTGGGGTCTGGCTTGAAAGGGCCTGGAGGGCTCTGGGAGTTGAACCACCACACTGCACTCTTGCTGCCCTCACACTGACCTCAGGGAGGGACTCGGTAGCCCCAAGCCTCAGGTCCCCATCACTCATTTGTCAGCAAAAATATAAGGAGTTTCTAGTCTCTTGGTCTAGCGTTAGTGCTATGGAGGCGGACCTAGCTCAGCAACTTTCCCTCACTCCAGGCTCACCTGCCAAAGGGCTCGTGATCAGCACTGCCCCTTCTCTTAGTGCCCAGTTCCCTGTTTGCCTCAGACTACACACTGATGCTGGATTGTAGCTGTGGGATTCCCGGGGGCTGGGGGCAACCACGGAGGCCATTAATGTTAAGGTGTCTTTGCCCCAGATTTACAGGCTGGAGATGGAGGAGAACCAGCTAAAGAGTGAAATGCAAGACGCCAAGGACCAGAATGAGCTGCTAGAATTCAGAGTGCTAGAACTCGAAGTAAGAGACTCTCTCTGTTGTAAGCTCTCCAACGGAGCAGACATTCTCTTTGAGCCCAAACTGAAATTTGTGTAAAGCTCCCTGCCATTTACAAGCATGTGTGAAGGGACGTGTTACCGTTTCTCTCCTTTCTTCCTCCGTTCTTTTCTTCTTCCTCTTTTTAAAAAAACAATCTGTATGTTCGAGATAACTTCACTGCCTTAACGTGTCCTGGGGAGGATGCTCGAGACGTCTGTGGACCTGTACCAGAGCAATCTATTTATTGCCTACCGCTTGTTTTGCACTTAATAAAATAAGTTGTTTTTGCAATATTTTGCCTTTTTTATTTGTGTTTCATTTCCATAACTACTATCCTGCATGCAGCCACTGGGTGTGCCTTCCGCAGCCCCAGACAGCAGCACTGTTGCAATGGATAACACACCTTTGATCTTGCATGCAGCAGGCCTCTTCTGAGATAGCAAGGTCTGCCCCTGCCAGCTCTTGATCCCTGCTGTATTTAACAGCAGTGTGGGCCCATTTTCTGCCTGCCAAAGCAAACGAAAGGTAAGTGGAGGCAGGCAGGAGGGTGTATTTACACAGGTGTTAACTAGCTACTTTGCTCAAACCCTTCTGGCCAGTAAATACAAACCCGGGCACTGCAGGCATTTGAACTTAAATTATATGTGATTCAGACTGCAACTGAAAACTCCCAGACACTGCACACGTAGAAACCTTGTCCCTCTGGGAACTCCACAGGGCAGTGAGTAGGACTCTGAGGAACACTGATGTGTGTCAGGTGTGTTACGGTATTGCTCGCTCTCACGGCCCTTCACCTTCCCATTCTGCTTCTGTTTAAACGTCATCAGCATCCTAAATATCTCTGCATTTGTGACGAATCTCCACAAGGCTCTTGTGACACTGTGCTGCTTCCCCAGCTGACACCTTTGCATGTGTGACTCCTCTCCATCCAAGTGGACACCTTCTGTCATCTGTGGCTTCTCTGGTTTCATTTTCCCTCCTTCTGTGGCTCAAACCTTGTCCTCCTGGCAAGGACGGGCCAGGTGACTTTCAACTTCCATTGTCACTGTGTCTCAGCTCTAGTCTATTTATTCATTAGAAATTAGAAGTCATGAGGTCATGCTTAGTACTCCGCCACTGTGAGAATGCCTTCCACAAGTCCTTCACTATGACCCTTTCCACTAGGGATTCCAGAAACCACATGCTTTGCCAGAGCTTTCCAATGGCCTTCGGCGCCACTGGGAAGCACGGGCTGCTATGACCCCCTTTTCTGTGAAAAGCCCACTGATTGAGTACCTCTGGTGGCACGTGTTCAGGGAAGTAAATGGTTTGTATCCATCTTGGCTCTTAGAGCAGTGCAAAGTGAGGTGAGCCAGCTAGAGGCTTCCTGGAAACTCACTGTGAACAGCCCCCAGCCTTCCCCTCAAGCCTCACTCACTGTGTTAAGGTGTGCTTTCTGGGTTCACACAAATTCCCATTACTTCTCTTGGCATGATTGTAGAGGTGTCCTAGGTCTGTAAGTTATTGTTACTGTAATTTCAGCGCATCCCCTCCCCCAGAACAGCTTGATCTGATGTAGGATTTGAGAGGGTGCCAACCCGACATAACTCATCTTCCAGTGTCACAGGCTTAAAGCCAGCTCCATGTAGAAAATGCACAGGAGACCGGGGTACTGCTCTGCCAACATGCTGTGATTCCTCTAAGCAACGAGGCTTCTGCAGGCCTTCCATAAAGTGCTCATGTGGTATATGGCTGATGAATGTCTCTTTTGGGACATCTGAGGTGGGGTGGGGTGGGGCATGAGAGTGATCATGGGTCTTGTTAGTGTGGACCAAAGAACCAAACCAAATTAAAAACTCCAAGCTGAGTCGCCCATTATCATGGAAAACAGGGAGAGTCAGAAGTGGGTCCAGTTCTGTCACTCACTAGCAGGGGACCTCAGCCATCCCAAGCCTTCATGGGTACATGCCTTGTGAGGTAGCCTGGCTATCACATGGGATAACCAAAGTCCTGAGCCTAGAATATCCCCCCAAGGTGGCTGGCTTCTGTTCTCTGTTGAATCTGATACATTGTTTTGCTCAAGCCTCATCTTCTGTGACTTTGGGGGTTTGGATTGCAACAGGCAGACCTGTGAGGCCCAATCGTCTGTTTCTCCCTAGCAGTAGGGGAGGTGTGAAGTATCCAAAGAGGCCTCTGGCCCAGAAAAGGCAGGAAGACACCACGTGTCCCATACTAGGACCGTGTGGTCCAGATGTGTGCCGTGTAGCTCCTCCTTTGCTGATAACTTGGGAAGATGGCAAGTGGTGAATAGCACAGTCGAGTTCTGTCTTTAAACCACGTCTTTTCCCCAGGAGAGAGAGCGGAGGTCGCCAGCCTTTAACCTCCAAATCACCACCTTCCCCGAGAACAACAGCAGCGCTCTCCAGCTGTTCTGTCACCAGGAAGGAGTAAAGGTAGCATGCGTGGGGGGTGGGGTATGTCCCATGGACCTGCCGTTCAGGGGCGGGCTGAGTGCCTGGCGTGGTGGTAAAGGGGGATCGTGTCCTCAGGTCAGGGACAGAGCCTGTACTGCTTGCTGTGTTGAAAGGCAGCGCTAGGTGGAAGGCTCCTCAAGTGTTACCCTTCTGCCCACCTACAGGAAGACTCTAAACCAAACCTTGCAAGGGGTTGTCTCTTGTTTGCACAGTGTCCAGCCCATAACAAGGGCTTTGTTGATGGTGACTATGGTTGGCCCACCAGACCCCACAGGCAGAGTCCTCAGATGCCCATGAGCTTAGAAAGCAGGGTTGTGCTAAGGTGGATCCCAGTGTATGAACTGTAGGTACGCCTTTCCCAGCTGCCTGTGCAGAGCCAGAGGCTGGCCCTACTGTGGCTTCAGAGAAGCCAAGGCTCTGGAGTAGTTATGGGTAGTATGTGCAGCTCACACGAGAATGAACATTGGAAATCTTTTCCAGGGTGTGAATATCTCTGAACTTATGAAGAACTTAGATATCCTTGGCGATAACGGGGTAACTATGAGCGATCGGTTCCCAGTTTCATGTCCTTGTTTTGATTGGGGGTGTTCTGTATGACTTTGTTTTGTTTCAGTTTTTCTCTGATTTAAGAGATCTGAGAAGTACAATGGAAGGCTTTGGTATGGCTATGTTCCCCTGTGGGTGGTCGGGTCCAAATTTGTCAGAGTGGGGTTCTGAACTGAGGATAACCTTACAATCTGTGAGTGAACAGGGGACCAACAAAGACTAAGGGACTCAAGATTGCTGGAGTTAAAAGGTGATTTCTTTGCCTTCCAAAATGATTGTCTTTAATGAGGCACTATTTCCCCAAGCATTGGTGCCACTCTGTGACCTGTCTCCACCTAGAGGGACTGGAGCCATGTACCTCAGATGGCTGACCCTGGCTGGTTGTTGACTGGGGGCTGATCATCAGCATGCACCCCAGAAGGGCTTGGCACTGACAGTCTGTCATAGACTTGGAACCCAGTGTCAACCCCCTTGCCCCTTTTTGTGTTGTAGAATTTGAGGAATGAAGAGCAGGTTGCAGTAATCCAAGCGGGAACTGTGCTTGCCCTGTGTGAAAAGGTAGACCTGGCAGTGTCCTTGTGCTCACATCCTGTCCCAGCACCCAGCACCATAGCAGAAACTGTACATTGGTGTGTTGCTTTATTTGGGAGCATGTGTGTGGGTCAGTCTGCGTCTGCATGTACACATGCATGCCTTTGCGTGTTCAAGATGGAGCACCACACACGCTCACTGCAGAAAAGCTTTGAAGCTCAGGAGGAAGTGCACACCGCCCTCTGGAGAGAAAGCTGTGATGTCTGCTTTATTTCCACGTAGTGTCTCCCAGGCCTATTCTCTTTTGGAGTAGTTAACATGCAGCATATCTATCTCTCCTGCTTGCTAAGCTATTTGAAGTGGCGCATGAGTATCTGTTCCAATGGCATCGATGCCATTCCATCACCTTTCAGTGGTTCAGCATCCAAAGAGTGCCCACCCTTTCTTATTTACCAGTGTGCCCTGGGGGCACAGCTTCATAATTTGTGTCTGTAGGCATGGGAGAGCTCATCCATACATTCTGGCCCAGGAATCTGGGCCAGATAGTAAGACCACTTGTCAGGGTTTTGGTAGGGCCTGGAGCCATCACCTGAAGCTTTTGGCACATGGTCTATTTCCACATACAATATGGCTTTTACGACACTCTGTGAGGTCATAGTTGTACTGTGCTTGAGTAGGTACTCAGCATGGTGAGATTTCCAGTGTGCCTCAGCAGTTTCTTCTTCCTTGTGAAGTATAATTACATTTCTTTGAAAGGATTTCTGTTCATTGATCTGCCCACCCACCCATCCACCTATCCATCCATCCATCCATCCATTCACCCACCCATCCCATAAACATTTGTTGTAAACGTTCTTTCTGTGTGTGCTTTGTGTATTAAAGATGTTAAATTTTGGCTGTTTTTAAAAAAATACATCTTGGCTTACTTGCCCCCTACAGTGAACTAGAATGTTGAGATGCGCACAGCTTTTTGTAGAGTCTTTCCTGTAGATCTTTTCCTTTTGGAAAAGGAAAGACTCTGAAATGCAACGTTTGGATGATTTAGATCGAATTCCTTCCATGATCATCAATAGGGCACTTAAAATACAGTTTTCTCCTCTGGGCACCTGTTTATCCCCCAAACCCCCATCAACCAAGTAATGGACACAAAACACTGAGATGAGACCCTGTGATAGTGCCTTGTCCCATGTCACATGGTTGGGAAGGGTGATGGTTGAGTGGGACTCAGAGCTTTCTGCTTCTGCCCCTTATCTGGCCAAGTTTATTTTCACCAGTGGATGGTTGGGTCAGTGAGTCACACTTGGATGGCTGGAGGTCCATGAGAAGCAAGTGTCTACCACAGTGCTAGGCAGATTCAGTATATGACTTTTGTCATCAGCAAAATCAAATGTGGTGTTCCAGTCCTTCATAACACAGGCCATATAGAATCACCTAAGTGCTGACATATCTCAGTGTAATCTGCATTCACATAGCCTGTCAGTGTTCAGTTCCCAGCAAGTCTCTGGAGAATGAGGAAGAAGGCACATTTGCAAGCTCCTTTGTTTCCAAGGAGACCTCTCCTAGTTTGAGTCTTGGGTCCACTACTTGCTGTTCAGGATCTGATGGGCAGAGTAGGAGCAGTCTATGATTTGGGAAGTCTGGCTCACAGTGGGCTAGGATAGTGGACATTGGTAAGTGCTGGCTCTCCAGTCCCTGGAGTGTACCCCAGGACAGGGCTGTCATGGTGGAAGGTAAGGACCTCACTGGAAATAGGTTTCAGGCAACACAGGACCACACCTGTCCTAGCAGCTAAGTCCAGAACTATAGAACCCCAGGTCCCTCAACCTCTTGGAATCTCTTACAGAGAAAGAAAGAAGGCTTGTCTGGCATCAGCTAGTCTCTGCTTTGCCACCCCTTGCCCACCTCTGGCTTGTACTCTGCTCACCTTTGCCAGCTTCCTGCTAGCTGACACCCTTATGCTTCTGGGTGCCATCACCTCACCGCACCAGCCTCCCTGGCATTTCATTTTGTGTTATACATACTAGAGGGAGATCCTGGCTGTTTGGCTGCCAGCCCCTCAATGCCCCATAAGAGCAAGAGAAAGCAGAGGAAATCCATGGCTGATACTGATGGGCAGAACTCTGGGTGCACTGTGGAAGCAGCCTTCTGGAGACCGGCCTTCAGCTAGGTTCTCCTCAACTTGGCTCTGCCAGACACTTCTCTAGCCATTTGTCTGTGAACTAAAGTGAATCCGGTGTGGATGCTGCTGCTTATCCTCTCCTTGCTTGGAGAAAATGTTCATGAGTAGGGGTCAGAGCAGTCTGGGAGCTGGGTCATGGGACCCCTGAGAATGCTGGCTGGACAGCCAGGTAACTAATATAGTCTTTTCTAGCTTGGAGTTGGAGGTTCCCTGAGATGTGGGCATATTAGTGCTAAGGTAAGGACAGTCAAGCACAAAGTGACTATAGAGAGGATGGATGCACACAGTGCCAGCAGTATGGATGATAGAGAACTTGGCTAGGAGCCCTAGGAATCTCTCGCCACCCAACACACCTCATTTTAAAACAAAAACGGTCACTTGGTACACTAATGAGCCCCAGCCCATCTCTCTCTTAGCAGCACTAAGGTCATTTCTTGATATTTAGACAGAGTGAATCCCAGTCTGGTCAGGTGGTCCAATATATAATGGTCTCACATCAGTCAATCAGCACCCTTCTTGTCCCCTATGTGTGCCTTTCGCCCGTCCTCTCAGAAGTTTTCTCAGGCTCTAGGTTGCAGACAAGACCCATCAGACTTCCTCTGGTTAACTGAACACAAGACCAGCAGCTAGGCCAAGCTTAACCTTAGCCCAAGTTTGAGCCTACAGAGAGAGGCTCAAGTTTAAGACACAGCAAAGGGGCTGTGGCTCATCTGTGGTTCCCAGTCAGACATGCCTCTTCTCCCTCAAGTTCAAAACCCTTTGAGAAGTAGGTACTGAGATCAGGAAGATGAAAAATAGCTCAAAAAATCAAACAAAATCCAAAACCCCCACTATGTTCTGTTCTGTTTATAAATAGGTGGGTCAAAGGACGAGACCTAGTTAGACCTTCAGCCAAGGTCAAGCTTTCTGAGCTCACCCTGACTCAGTGAGGCAAGAGAGTATCCAGTTACAGAGGGGTTCCAGGCTCTTCATCTGAAGATCCTTGGCATGGGATGTAGAGAGTTGACTCTTCTTTGAGTTGCATCTGCCCAGAAGACACCCAATTTCTGGAGCATCCCCTGGTGGCCAGGTTCCCTGCTTCCTGTCCAGTCAGACCTCTTCCCTCCTGGGGGTGCAGACTGTGGATAGGAGCAGTCATCCCAAGAGAGTATGAGGTCAGTGGACAGAAACCCCAGTCAGCAGCCCAGGATCCAGCTTTCTTTTCCTGCCCCATTACTGTCCGTGGTCCTGAAAAAGGTATGTGTGGTTGTAAGACTGGAAAGTACTTCTTCCCTTGAAATATCTTTCAAGCTAACATCAAACTGTGAAAAGCACAGTGCTCGGGGCTGGAGATATAGTTTAGCAGTTCAGAGCACTGACGGTTCTTTCAGAGGACTCAGGTTCAAATCCCGGCACCCACAAGGCATCTTACAACTGTCTATGACTCCAAGATCTGACTGATACCTTCACACATACATGCAGGCCAAACACCAATGCACATAAAAATAAACGAAATTTTTAAAAAGACTATAAAAAAGCACAGTTTTCTAAACTCATCAGAAACATTCATCCTTTTCACAAGAATCTATTATAGAAGCTGTGTGAGGAGGGGCTAGCTCGGCACACGTCTGCTGCTTGTCCCTGGGGCTGCTCAGGGCCAAGCTGACCTTGATGTTGTGGGAGGAATCTCTGATCATGTCTTTCATATCTTTCCAACCCCTGTGGAGTCCACCTATACCCATGCCAGGCCTCCTCCACTCCACAGAGATTTCTAGTCCACCTATACCCATGCCAGGCCTCTTCCACTCCACAGCAATTTCTTTGTCACCTGCTGTGTGGTTGGCTCTACCCTGAAAGAAAAGCAACACAGACAGATGTGTTCCCACCATAGGTGGCTGGAGGAAATCGAAGTAATAGTGTCCTCATGGGAGCACCAGGAAAAGATGGACCTATGGCCTCAGGAAGCAGTACAGGCTTCTTAGGGGAGAAGGTAGAGCTAGCTTGAGATTGGTGAGCTGGCTAGATGTTAGCTTGGCAAAGGCCTGGGGCTGATGCTGAGGAGCATGTACAAAGGCCCTGAGGTGAAAGATGGCTTATTCTGTCTGAGGAGCCAAGTGCATTTTCACACAACTAAGATGCAGGCGATTGGGAGCGTGGAGTCAGCGCCTCACCTTGCATCCCTGGCTGGCTTAGAACTCACAGAGATCTGTCTGCCTCTGCCTTCTGAGTGCTAGGATTAAAGGTGTGTGCCACCACTCCTGGCCAGGCTCGGGTTTTGTAGTGGCTGAAGAGCCTATTGAGTGACCACAGTGATCCTCAGGGGGACAATGTTGTGTTGGCCTTATCCCTGTTAGGAGTGGAGTGCATGTGGCGAGATCTGAACAGGGTCAGAAAATCTCCATAATGATGTGCAGCCAGGGGGTTGGGGCCCTGGTAGGGCCAGGCATGAACTAGGTGCTGGGTGGGGCTCCATATGGGTGGTGACCATGGAGACAGAGTGTGGTAGGTCTGAAAAGCAAACAGAGCGTAAAACACAGCAAGGAATATCTGGACTGGGTGAGATGCTTAAGAGCTGAGACAGAGTGAAGGGCAGAGGCAGGGCTCTAGGGCAGCAAGAGTTCATGGTGGTTAAATGGGTCCTCAGAAGTGTAACCAGAGGAGGAATAGACCAGTGTCTCCAGAAACTATGGGAAGCCTCATGGTCTGGAAAGATGCTCGGGGTCACCAGGCCAAACTAGAGGGCTTCACAGCTAGAAAGTCAAAGTCATGATTCATACTCAGTGTCAAGTCTGAATACTCCTGGATGCCGTTGACAACCACACCCATCCCCAAAGTTCACCTAGTGATAGGGACACACCCTGAACATCTAGCCCCATAGGGTAGTGCAGCCATCAGGTGTGCTCCTCATGTGGCTACTGGCAGTCTAAAGGTCCTCCTGGCTCTTGCCCACTTTCATGCCCGTGTGTCCCCACCCCACATGCATGTATCCACCTCCTTTCTGCATCTTGCTCTCATAGCACACATTGGAAGTATCACAGCGGCTTCCCAGTCCTGTAGGCTGGGTATTAGCTTCCCAGTCTACAGCTGTGTGACTTTTGACACAAGACTTAATGCAGCCATTACATCTTCACCTGTAAGATGGTAGAGCTGCCGCCTGCCTCTGGAATAGGCACAATGGGGGTCACATGGATGACACACAGGCTTCCCAGCTCCTGTCCACTCATGAACTAGATCCATGCTTCCAGGCACCCCTTTAAACACGGGCCTGATGGTGCACACACAGCCATAGCCATGTACACAAGCAGCTGTGTGAGTGTGCATCGTTCCTCATCCTGTGCATATCTGTACATGCTGAGAGGCTCAGTCCCTCCAGCTCCATGGTGGCCTGCTCACTTGCTTATGTCCTCCTGTCCTGCTGTTTTCTAGTGGCTGAAGCAGATAGAGGGAACAGAGGCAGCCCTCACACAGAAGATGATGGACCTGGAGAAGGAGAAGGTAAAGATTCCAGCACTTGGGGTGGAGGCTGGATTTGGCTTTGTGGGAGGCTCAGCATCATCATAGTCCTTCAGTCCTCAAGGTTCCCTTGAACCATCTCCACTGTCTTCCTTTCTCACCCAGTTTTCATGTGAACACTTATTTCTGACCGTGTGACCCATTTTAGACTCACAGGCCCTTGGGGTACATAAGAGCCTTTTGAGAACATTAGAGATGCAGTGTGACACATGGGCTCTTGTCTGAGGGGCTCTGCAGATGCACATACAGCTGGAGTTGTTGCACAACAGCTTGGGAACCTGGAGTTGATCTTCCTTGGTTGTGCACTGGGTGCTTTAGTGCAAACGTGGTGGATTGTGATCATGAAGGGTGTTATGCCCTTGAGATGTCCTATTTGGGGGGTGGAGGGAAAAGTTATCCCCAGCTCAGAGAAGCAAGAGAGCTATTCCAGAAGACCTGGATCTGAAGCCATCCGAGACCAGTTTGTATTCTAAGTTCAATTGAGAACTCATTGAAGAAGAGGGCTGTCACATGGAGCCAAAGCAGCATGTAGTGTCAGGAGAGCCCTGGAGAGGCCTTAGGAACTTGGCTTTCTAGTTACCTCTATCATCAGTGGCACCATGGACAAGGCACTGGTCTTCTTTGGCCTTCTTTTTCCTCATCTTTAAAATATAACATGAGTTCTGGCTCTAAGGCCTCATGAGTATAGAATGGGCATGCAGTCTGCTCAGATGAGGCCTGTGTAGAGAGAGCCACATAGCTTCAGGGAGCATTTAATAATGAGAACCATAGAAAGTAGGGGGGGGGGACAGCTAGGGTGGGGGATGGGCTGCACCTGGGAACTATTGAGACAATCTTCAGAGGTCCCAGGCCACAGCACAGGGACTCCAGAAGTATGGACTGAGAAGCAGGCTGCATAGGAGGTTCCTTCCTTGTTACCAAGAACCAGAGTGATGGTAGTCCAGATTAGGGTTCTTGTGGACAGCCTGGGCAGCCCAGGGCAGTGAGGGCTCTTCAGGGAGTTCATACAGGGCAGTCAACAGTCAAGGCCTCCCTGTTCCTCCAGCACTGACTCACTGTGGTAGATGCAGAGCCCTCCTGCTGTTGATTTGTTCTGGCCAATCCTAATGGTGGTCTATCTCTTCTAGGACCAGTTCAGCAGGCAGAAAGGCTACCTGGAGCAGGAGCTGGACTACAGGAAAGAAGCCCTCGACCAGGCCTACCTGGTAGGACCGGAAGTGGGTTTGACACTTTGGCTTTCTTCTCTCAGCCTTAGAGGCTGCTGCTTCCTTCAGGGAGCACAGTAGGTTCCCTGTGCATGCATGACTAGAATGGCCAGCAAGTGGCTGTGTGTTCCAAAAGAGCTGTTTTTTTTTTAATTTTATTTATATTCTTTCTGACTGCAATTTCCCTCCCTTCTTCCGGACTCTCCTACTACCTCCCTTCTCCCCAAGATCCACATACTTTCTGCCTCCCCTCAGAAAAGAACAGACCTCCCAGGTTCATGCATCTAGCATAGCATAACAATTTACAATAATATCATCACATCAAGGCCAGACAAGGCAACCCAGTAGGAGGAAAAGGACCCTGCAAATAGTCAAAAGAGTCAGAGACAGCCCCTGCTCCCACTGTTAGGATTCCCACTAGAACATTAAGCTCTGCAGCCATAACATACACGCAAGGACCTATGGCTGACCTATACAGGCTCCCTGATCCCTGCGAGCCCCTAAGAGTCCCAGTCAGTTGATTCTATGGGCCATGTTCTCGTGGGTGTTGCTGACCCCTCTTGTCCCTCCAATCCTCCCCTCCCCTCCTCCGCAGGACCCCCTGAGCTTGCCTAATGTTTGGCTGTGGGACTCTGCATCTGCTCCCATCCGTTGCTTGATGAAGTCTCTCTAGTCTCTTTAATGACAATTCTGCTAGGTTCCTGTTCCTCCACACTCTGCAGGCAGGACAAACTGTAGGTCAAAGTTTTTGTGGCTGGGTTGGTGTCCCGATCCCTCCACTTGAGGCCTTGCCTGGTTATGGAAGATGAACTGTGGTTTTTACAAAGTTGGTGATCTTGATGGATAGGTTTGGTTTTTTTTTTGACCCGTACTAAACTAGCAGTTGTTTGAGCTGAATGAAAAAAGCTTTTGTATGTGCTTATTGCTTCATAAATGTTTATTTATCCTTAAAATTCCGAAGAGGCTGGTGATGTAGCTTTGCCAGTAGAGTGCTTATACCATCCTCCACTATGCATTGAATTCCAGACCTGTCTCAAAAAAAATCCCAAGGCAGGTTTTCTATCACCATCATCATCACCACCACTACCACCATCATCATCATCACCATCACCACCACCACTACCACCACCACCACAACCATCACCACCATCATCATCACCGTCACCATCACCATTTACAGTCTCGTTATCCCCCTCCCAGTCCATCCTCCAACTGTTCCTCATCCCATTCCTCCAAGAGTATGTCCTCCCCCCACCTCACCAGACAGCCCCACTCTCTGGGGCTCAAGTCTCTCAAGGTGCGTCTTCTTTCACTGAGGCCAGGCCAGGCAGTCCTCTGCTGTATATGTATTGGGGGTCTCATATCAGCCGGTGTATGCTGCCTGGTTGGTGGCTCAGTGTCTGAGAGCTCTCAGGGGTCCAGGTTAGTTGAGACTGCTGGTCTTCCTATGGGATCACCCTCCTCAGCTTCTTCCAGCCTTTCCCTAATTCTGGCACAGGGGTCCCCGCCTTCTGTCCATTGGTTGGGTGTAAGTATCTGCATCTGACTCTCAGCTGCTGCAGATTTTCTTATAGGTAGGAATGGAGATGGTCCTAAGGAACAGAGAGGCGAGGCAGTGAGCTGTGGCCAGATGTGTTTGAGCAAATGGGGAGTTTTAAAGCCCTGTGAAACCATGTGTGGTTCTCAGAAGAGTCTGGCCTTCCCTCAAAGCCACAAATCCCTGGCACCAAGAGCCATTCTCCCTTGTGAGTGAGGGTCTACGTTGTGGGTGGGACATTTCTAAGATGTCCCCAGGGTGGAGGGAGTCAGTGCCACTCTGTGTAGGACTGTCAACACTCAGCATTGAGAAACATCTCTCTTGTCACCTCGGTTCCTTAGCATGTGATGTGGCTGACAACAGCATCGAGGGATGAACGAATGAGAACGTGCTCATCTCTGCTTCTCCAACTCCTCTCATTTGGTCCTTGTAAATGCCCTTGAAGAACACACCCCCACTGCCCAGAACTGCCTCTCAAGCATGCTTAGCAGCTCTGAAGGACACCCCTCAGGGAAGCTGCAGGAACCTAGCTGCCCCCAAGGATGGGTACATTAGGTGGAAGCTGAGGGCGCTGATCCTAAGGACCTCCCCAGGTCACTGTGTGCTAAAGGACAGCTGCAGTGCTCAGAGAGGTGGAGACCACTCATTGCAAAGTGCCGTGGTTCACTGGGGCCTCTCAAAAAACAGTTCTTTGGGAAAGGTGGTCCCTAATCATAGGACTGTCTGCAGGCAGGTTCAGCATCTTGGCCATGTTGGCTCTTAGAAAATATCCCTACCTCAATATCCCTACAGGGATCCTGGTCCCTGTAGAAGTTACAGTTATCCCTGAAAAGCACACCAAACCTCAAGTGCACAGCATGCACCCAGAGAGATATCTGTCTTGTGAAAGTCTAGACAGTTCTCGGGAGGTACCAGATTCACTTGGAGCTTGGTGTGTGGGCCTCTCACCTTCTGCATCCAGGCTGGTTAAAGGAAGGTGCAGGGTACGTGCCTGTCTTCCTTTGTCATGGTGTGGAGTTAGTAGTGTAAGCTGGGGTCTCCCAGAGACTTGGGTGCTGAACGGAGAGCGTGAGCCAGAATGTTTGATGGTGAGCGTTGACCATCCTACACATAAGCTCCTGTGCCACTTGGAGCCTGGGCAGAGGCCACATGGAATCCCACTGCTCTGCCTTCTGTTTTCCCATGGCCAAGGTGACCCAGGGGAGGAGATGGTCATGTCTGTGGCTAAATCCATGGTAGCCCAAAAGAGCTAGGGTCTATCTAGGAAGTCAGAACAATGCTGCAGGTGAGGGACTTGCAAAGCCTCCCCTGGGTTGCTCTGTCTAGATTAGATTGGGTGCCATCACATGGTTGTGATGTTTCTTAGCTGAGAGTGGGGGGCTTTGTAAAAACAAGAGACAGTTTTCTCCTTTGCCTCTGGGCACCATGGTAAAGTAACAGTTGAGCGTCTAGCAGGGAATCTGATGTAACTTCGCTAAGAATTCGAACCCTGAATGATGGGACTCCTGCAGCCAGCTCCACTGTCTTCTCCAGCATTGCCCACAGAGGCCTCCTTACTATGTGCAGGATCAGGGACGGGGTGGTGGGTAGGACATTCTCCTTATTTGCTTCTAGTTAAAGCTGCATTCTCCACACAGCTGATAAATAAATCATGTAACTGAGAAATAGTACCCCACTGACTTCATTAGAATACTGGGTGAGAGTAAATTAGAAGACAAAGATAAGATAAATTCCAGTTGAATGGACTTGTCTCAGGGAGATGTGATTCTTCTTGCCTTTGTCTCTATACAGACCAAGGATGTTTGTCTCTGTCCAGAACAGAGAACTCGGTGACATGTGCCTTGGCCAGAGGGACCTCCACGTGCTCTGCTGGACCCTGCATGCTGACCTTCCCTCCCTAGCGTGACCTCTAGCAGCATCCTGACAGCAGGACTGTTTGCCTTTCTGTAACCTCAACTGTCTGTGGTTTGGGCCATGCAGAAAATCCAGGACCTGGAGGCCACCTTGTACAATGCACTGCAGCAGGAGCCAGGGCGGAGGGCCAGTGAGGCACTGAGCCCCAGCCAGCGTGAGGACCTCCAGGCAGCTGTTGAGAAGGTGCGTAGACAGCTCCTGCGGCAAAGCCGAGAGTTCGACAGCCAGATCCTGCGGGAGCGAATGGAGCTGCTACAGCAGGCCCAGCAGGTACTAGCAGTGGCACCTACAGTCTCATTTTCCTATCTTGTACCTTCAATGTATCCTGGGTTCCTGATGACCTGATGACACTTGATGGACATCAGGTACCCGGGATGTTGGGTGGAGAGTGACTGGTAGGAGAAGTTCTGCTGACATAGCATCTTTTCTTATGGCTGCCTGTCACAGAGTAGAAAGCATTCTCTCCTTGGTGGCTGGGGAGACAAGGCACTTGGGTGTTGAAAATGGCAAACTTGTTCTTTCCAGTGACTGAAATGTGTACACAAAACAAAGGTGTTTCTCTTACCTTCTTCCAATGCTCCCTATATGGCAGCCTGATGCCTAGGAACCACACTGCCTCAGCAACTCTTGGCTTTGGGTTTGGGATGGTCAAGAATTTGAGAATCAGTCTAAGAGCCTGACTTGTTACTTCTCAGAGGACTTAAGCATCTGTGAGGGTCACATGATGCTGAACAGAGAAAAGAAGGTTCCAGAACCTTGATGATAGCTGAGGGAGGAGAAGCAGAAGAGATGAGCTATACAGAGCTTTGTTAGGAGGCATGCTTCATACTCTTCAGAGCCTCCACCCACCTCATGGCATCCCCATGAGGTATGTGAATTTGCACATATCATGGCTGCCACCAGTACTACCTGTCTCTGCCCTTCTCTTTCCCTGCAGCCTCTAGCCCCCAGCTGCCTGGATGTTGGACTCGTGAGTGATTGAGGCCACTCCGATTCATCTTCTTGTCCTGCTGGGAGCCTAGGTGCTCCATCCCAGGCCTCATCTCATGAGTGTACACTGTCTACACTGGACATGAACAGGTCATGGACTTCACAAGCAGGGGAAGTCCATCCCTCTATAACAAGTCTGAAGAGAGAGTTCCTCTGAGGGACTGCTTGTCTTCTCTGTCCATCCTTCAGGGGTTCTATGCTGGACCACCATAAAAGACATAGGTCAGGTTTTTATGATGCATGACTCAATGTGTTTCAGAAAATCCGGGAGATGGAGGGCAAGCTGGAGCTGCAGAGGCGCCAGCTGAAGGAGCTAGAGGAAAAGGTAGGTGGACTGGAGTGCTGAGATCTCAGGCCTGAGATACAGACAGGTAGCTGCTCATTTCAGCTTTGAAACCCAGGCTTCCTGTTTCCCCAATCCATCCAAAGAATCCAAGGCTTCCACAGGCTGATGCTGGGGCCACAGCATCAGGAATTCATTTCAGTGTCTGGGTGAGGATTGGTTCAGATACCTTCAAAAAAGGCTGCAAGGATGAGGGACATTAAAAAGATGTAGCCCAGTCATCAAGACTCAGGTCAGTGAGAGACCTTGTCCTGAAAACAATGTAGACAACTGCTGAGGACCAGAACCCAGGGTTGTCCTCTAGCTCCCCATGCATATTCCTACACACGTGTGCCTACATAGACAAACACGCACACACAGACACATATACATGTCGACACAAAGTAAATAAGTGAATGAATGAATGAATAGATTATGCTTTACATGCAGGCAAAAGTAAAAGTAGCAAGAGTCTTGGGGAATAGTCAAATGGTAGAACACTTGCTTAGCGAAAATGAAGGTCCTGAGTTGAAAATATTAGCATACAAGCTGGATGTGCTAGGGCATGCCTTCAGTCACAGAGCTTAGAAGGCCGAAGTAGGTGAGTCACGAGTTCAAAGCCTCCATCTCAGGAAACTAACCTCCCTCGAAATTAATATTATGTATATATATACATATATGTGTATATATATGTATATATGTGTATGTATATATGTGTATATATGTGTATGTATATATGTGTATATATGTGTATATATATGTATATATGTGTATGTATATATGTGTATATATGTATATGTATGTATATATATGTGTGTATTTTAGCAGAAGGTAACCCATTTTCACTGAGACATGTATATTTAAAACATCAGTCCTATTAACATCAGTCCTTTCAACAATGTAGATTACATTTCTATTTTTTGTTTGCCCATATTGTTGTCCCGTCTTCAAGAATACACCCAGTACAGTGCCTGGCATGATTACTGTGAGAATGAACGAATGAATGAATGAATAGCAGTCCTTGAGTCTTAGCTCTTCTCACTGGGACAAAGGGACATAGTAATAATGAAGTAATTTGTATTTATAGTTATTTTGCATTAAAGTTCTTTCTTGCTTCTTTTTTCACCTCTATTTGTGAACGCATGCATGTGTGTGTGTTAGTGAGGTGTATATTTGTATGTATGTGTGTGTGAGGTGTAAGTACAGATGTATGTGTGGGCATGTGTGTAAGGTACATGTGTTTGATGAGAGTGCCTGTGTGCACACACAGAAGCCAGAAGAAGGTGTCCGAGGCCCTTCTCTACCACTCTCCAACTATTCCTAGGAGGGATGGCCTCTTGCTGAACCTGGAGCTTGAGATTTTCCTACTAGTCTGCCTCCGGCAGGCCCCAGCAATCCTTCTGACTACCACCCCATCAGTGCGGGAATTACAGGCATGTGTGGGATGAGAGACTCAGAGGCAACCGACTTAAAACAGGGCAGGCAACACATGCCATGACTGAAGTAAGCTATGCTATGGTGCCAATCCAGGTCTGGTACTTACCAACTGGCCAGACGTGATGACAGTGAACATGTCTAATGCGTGCTTGGTGAAGCTACAAGACAAAAACAGCATCACAGACTAAGCAGAATCCCTGGGAGAAAACAGTACATGCAACAACAGATGAACAAATAGATGTCCCCAACAGTTCTAGCTCACTACCATGGGCCTCACACTATGCACAACAGTAGATAAACCAAAAGTTGTGCCTATCAGCCTGGAGAGATTGGCTCAGTGACTTGGGCAGCTCACCTGTAATCACAGCTCTGTGGGTATCTGGTGCCCTCTTTTGGCTTCTATGGGCACTGCACTCATGTGCACATACATACATATACCACATAATTAAACAATAAGGTTCCAACAACAACAACAACAACAACAACAACAACAACAACAACATTATTTCCAGACCCAGTTTAACTTTGGGAAATGGTAGAGTGAATTGTTTTAGACAAGCCTTTTTGCTAAGAACTCAAAAATGTAAAAATGAATCCTCTCAAGCCTGGGCATGGTTGTGGTACACACCTGTAATCACAGTACTTAGGAGGCATAGTCAAGAGGATTAAAAGTTCAAGGCCAGCCTGGGCCTTTAAAAAATATCTTTGCTTAAGAAAGCATCCACAGGAGTGAAAAATGGCAGGCCAGGGCTAGAGAAATGGCTCAGCAGTTAAGAGCACTGGATGCTCTTTAGAATGTCATGAGTTCAATTCCCAGCAACCACATGATGGCTAACAGCCATCTGTAATTGGATCTAATGCCCTCTTCTGGTGGGTCTGAAGACAGTGACAGTGTACGCATATATACATAAAATAAATAAATAAATCTTAAAAAAAAGAAAAATGACAGGCCAATATCCAGAAAGGAGGAACCCAGAGACAAACATTTGCACTCATCCCAGAAGAGACAGCTAGGGTTCTGTGGATGCTGTGCTGCTGACCTAGGCAGACTGAAAGGCCGGTTGAGGACCACACAAGCAAGGTGGCTTTACTGTGACCATCACCACTCCCTGTGACAACATCTGCTGACTGTGTATCCCTTGAGGACAGGGTGGAATTTCACTCATCTCTTCCTCTGAGGCAGAATAGGATGGTCTTAGACAAGCCCATTGAGGAGTCAAAGTCTCATAGCTTGTGTCAAAGAGCAAGGCAGTAAGGTAGACCCTACATCTGTGGGGTGGTGAGGACACCCGTCAGAGTGTCCTCAGACACTCAGAGGCACAAGCCTTCTGACCCAGCCTGCTTTGTGGGGTGAGGCTGCTCTGCCTGAGAAGATCCTGTCTGGATCCCGAAGGAGGATCTGGAAAAGCCTGGAAGAAAGACAAAGGCCACTTCTGGACTGAAACATGCCAGTGCGGCTTGTGGGAAAGGAGCTTGACTCTCCAGGGACAGCAGGGACAAGTCACTAGAAGTCACTGGACTGCAGAGTCTGGGACTCTTCATCAGTGAGGCAGCCTTACTGGTGGTTGTCAAATACTACATATAGGGGATGGGGAGAGAGAAAGAGAAAAAGCTCCTTGAGACTCCTTGTGGGGCAGATGTGTTCTGCCTAAGAAGCTAAATTCAGACATGGCAATCACCAGTCTCTCCCTGTACGGAGTTTCTGGATGCATTGCTGGTTGTGTCTGCAGGGGGCACCAGAGGTCCATGTTCAGGCAGTAGCTGGACTTTCCCATCAGTTCCCTTCTGGGGAACCTTCGAGTGGCTGTGCTAGATCCCAGAGTCCTATCTGGCGGGTGCCCAGCCCTCCTCAGCCCTCTAGGACTGTTGAGAAGTCCTAAGTGGAATGTCAGGTTGATTCAACTGAAAATACTTTAGCTCCATGGCTGGGCTCAGGATAGCCTGAGGTCCTGGGGCTGTAAGTGGAGGCCTTCTTACTGCTCTGAGAATGAGACTCTTTGTCTCCCTGGGTGGCAGCAAGGACTCCATTAGTGGGCGGGGGTCAGGGTGGCAATGAACTCTTCCTGCCTTTCCATTCAGAGACACCTTGAAGGTCATAGCCAGATGTGACAACTGTGTAAACATGACCACAGGGAATGCCACTCATTAAAATGTTAAAAGTGTGTGTGGGGGGGTGGGGGTGGGGGGTGGGGTCCGGAGATGCCTCATTCAGTAAAGCGCTTGCTTCGAAAACTTTGCCAATGCTTGATCCATTACCTGTGCTTGGTGGATCCCCACAACTCACAGGAAGGACAACTGGGTGTGGTGGGGCACAGTTAGAAACCCAGTGCTGGGGAGGTAGAGACAGGCAGTTTGGGGACTTACTGGTCAGATAGTGTGGCTTATCTGGTGAGTTCTAAGTCAGTGAGATGATATCCTTTCTCAAAAATGCAAAGAGGACAGTGGCTAAGGAATGAAATTTGAGCTTGTTCTCTGCCCTACACTCAAGCATGCATACCTGTAACATGTGAGCCAACCCCCATACAACACATGTACATATACGCAGATGATAATGTCAGAAATCAGGCTGGCCAGGTATACTGATTATGCCTCCATGGGGAGGCACATGGTTGTCACTTGGACTGGTCTCTCAGACTTTCTCAGAACTGATGTGTAGACTGCTCGGTCTCCATCTTCCCAGGAGGGTATGCCCAGGCCAAGCACACAGCAGGAGAGGCTGGCGACTGGTGGATTACTGGTTGGCTATATAACTAAGGGTGCCCTCCAGGCTTAACTGTCACCTGTAGGTCCTCCCAGTCACTCCCTGAATGTGATCATGGGAAACTCTGGTGCCATCAACTGTGGGTTTGATCTTTCTCTCCTTCCATGGCCAGTCTTATTTACAATCCACTGGATAGTCTCACTAAACCCTCCTCCTCCTGAGCCTCAGTTTCCCCATGTAGAATGTGAAGTATTCTGGGATGACAATGACCCCTTACAGCTCTTGATCCTAGAGATTCGATAGAAGAAAGTGCCGATGTTATTTGGATTTTTACTTTTCTCTACAAACAACACAGGAGACTATGACTTTGTTTGGTGGGGATTTTTTTTTTATTCCCAGGTGATGGTCATAAATGCTTCCTCTAAAGACTTCTGATTCTGTTTAAACAGGGCAAGTCACAAGTAGATTAAGATAGAAATGTTCTTTTGAACTAACTGATCTGTCTTTTCTGGTTTTGTAAGGTCATTTTTCTTAGTAGCATTTTTCTAAAGTTGACTGATAAAAGGCACACGATGTTCTAAATATTAACAAATCTCTTGCAAGGGGCGGTGTAGGGAAGGATCACTTGTCTGCTGGTTGGCCAGGCTGCATCCCTTGTTCTGCCCGCTATAATATATACTGGTGAAGCACAGCGTGACCTTGGGCAGGACCTTCCCTTGTGCTGCCCTGTGCAGCCTTACCTTTATCCCCCAAGGTCTCTGCACATGGCATAGATCTCACCTGGCAGCCAGGATTGGTGGGAGATCTGATCAATGTGTAGGGATAACCCACTGAGCACATAAGGGTGGAGGGAGCAATCAGCACCTCCTGTTGGCAGCTCTCCGCTCCTCTCTGCTGCCCCCTAGTGTCAGAGTTCTTGTAAGATGTTGTCAGTGAATTCCATACCGCATCTCACATCTTTTTTTCTTTTTTCTTTTCTTTTCTTTTCGTTTCTTTTCTCTTTCTCTTTCTCTTTCTCTTTCTTTTATTTTCTATTCCTGTTTTCTTTTGGTCTTATGTTATAGTTTTTGTTCCTTTTTTTGTTTTTCTCACTAGCATTCATTCTGTGGCCTTGACGACTCCCATGCGCCGAGAACTCGGGTGTGTATCCTTTCCTTTCTATTGGTGGATGCAGAGCCGATGGAGAGAGGAGGTTGACTCCCCTCCGGCTGGTCTGCTCCTTGGGAGATGAGGAGCCTTGAAAGCAACCTTGTTCTGGATTCTTCCACTTCATCTCCTCAGGGGCTGTGTGGTCCTGGGTCCTTGGGGTCCTGCTATAGAGGCACATGGTGAGGATTACTGAGAAAGAGAGGCCCTGTGGCATTTCATCCACCGAGTTTGTGTCCCATTTCCACAGCTATCTCCAGTCTGGTGTAGTTACTGCTCTGTGCACATCTCCTGTCAGGTCCAAAGCGGGTTCCAGGGCCAAGGAGCAGCAAGTTGATAAGCCAGTGGCTCATGAGGCCAGATCCCTAATGTAACTGCAGAGTGTCCAGGGACCAGTAGTCCTTGGCTCCTCACCTCTGAATCTCAACCTGCATGTCCAGTTATGATATCTGACTATATTCAGAGACCCAAAGAATGAAGGCATCCCAGGATCTGGTCCTGCCCTAGCTGTTGGTCCCTTGTGTCCAAGCACCTAGCTTTCAGCCTGAATTCCTGCTTTGAGACCTCAGCCTTTCCATATTCTCCTGGTGCTGAGTGCCTATACTAGGGCTGGTATCTGCCAGGACCTCTGAATTTTGGAGTCTTGACCCTGAATCTAGTCTAGGCTGAGGATCCTTGAATTCCAGGGTGCCCCTGAGGCCTACTGGATCCCTGGATGGACCACCCAATGTCCTTAGCAATGTCCCTGACTCTGACACTAGCTCACAAGGGCTTAAGTTAGGTACCTTTTGTCCTCCATTGCCTGGGACATGTCTACACAATTGATGTTTGGTCATAAAGGAATAAAGGCTATCCTGGGCTCTGGGAGATAGCTCACACCGTGCTCCATTGATAGAGCCCTGGGTCTGGGACTATCCAAATCCTGTTCCCCCCCTTTTTCTGAATTGTGGAGGAAGTTCTCTGGGCAACTCTCAAGAGAGATCAGGATGGTGTGGGCTTGAAGATATACCAGGGCCCCCTCCACTCTTTCTAACCTTTGATTTTTGTTTCACTTCAAATTATCTCTTAATCTTACAGGCTAGACAAAGAATTTTTGGAATCACCTGAGTCCCTGTGGTGCCCCATCCTCACTGAAACCAAAATCCAACAGTGTAACAAAGCTAATCAAAGTCTGGAGCCTGAACACAGAACTTACGCACATTTGACAGTCACTTAAAGGGGAGGCCTGGGGACCTGGCCAGCCTCTGCTGTGGAACTCTGCAGGACAATGGCAAGCCTCCCCAGTATCCCACTGTGACATCTTCAGGAGCCAAGGGCAAAGGTGGATCTGGATGGCAGAAATTTAAGTGCAATTAGTGGAAACCCAGGACATTGGGAGCTGCTGCCTTGGGGGATAGGCACAAGCCCTGTCTCCGTGCTGTGTGCCTCCCTGAAGGCACTGCATGTGCCTAGATGCACTCAGACAGCCCCTCTGCCCTGTGTACATAAATCTCCGTGGACTGAGTGTATTCTTCTGGAGTCTGTCTGCCAGAGCAACCAACGGAACCTCTGACTCCATGCACAGCTGGACTTGCAGCTGGTGGCCAGCAAGAAAGAGTTGGAGTCGCCAATGTGGGGACCCTGTGGATTGTAGATTTCTGAGGAAAGCTGAAGGCTCCGATACTCATATAGGTGTGACAATGCATAAGTCTCAGAGCATGGCTGTGCCTCAGACCAGGGAGGAGTGAGGACTGAGAAAACAGACCCAAGCTATCTGTTGCAATGTGTAGGGGCATCCTAAAAAGGAGCTCAGGCTGGTAGTGCAGTACCCAGAGGCTCTGAGGTCTGAGGTCTGAGGTCTGAGGTCAGAGGTCTGAGGCCAGGGGCACCCTTTACTATAGATACAACTACCATAGAGCCTTCATTGCCCAGGATCCTTGGTAGAGAGCAGAGTCATCTCCTCTGGTGTTGGAGCCTCCCAGGGCACAGGGGGTAGGAAAAGGGGTGGTTCACCCTGAGTTCACTGGGAACTAGATGCCAGAAGTCAACTTCCAGAGGAAATTCCCCAAAAAGTAACTTTGGGATGCTCCTGTCAATCTAGGGCAGGTAGGTTGGGGCACCTCCAAAAAGTACCTGCCTATGTGGCAATACTTTCAAACTTGAGGTGGAGAGAATTTTAGCCCTCAGGTTCACAGTGTGCAAAGGGACAGGATGATGAGTCTGGGTGGAGGAGCTTGTGGTGGGTTGAGATGGGACATGGCAGTAGCAGGCCAGGTGAAGCCTCATGCTGTGTAGTTACAAGACCAAGTGGGTGGTGCCGTGATTTCTTGAAGCAAGCAGAATGCTTGGAGTTCAGATCAGGCCCATTGAGGGAACCATGGAGCAGGGACCTGACATTGTAGGGAAGCCAGATCCAAAGACAGAGAAGCGAGGACAGTGCTTTGGACGGAAGAGGGGCTGTCCAGACATTCCAGCAGATATGAAGTCTCCAGCTTGAAGCAAACACAGCAGGATGGCTCAGGAATGTTGACTCTGCTGAAATCTGAGTGCCCCAACATCTGTGACCCACAAAGCCCAGCCTCTGCAACGTACCAATACCCAGTGGCTTAATTAAATCCCAAGGAACCTATCTTTGACAACAGGCATCTGAGTCATTGAGTAACAGGAGTGTGGGCAACAGTTAGGAAAATGGAAAGCACTCCTGCTTTCTTTAATAGGAGACACAGGGGGCGCTATTCAACTGACTTCTGTAGATAGTCATCCTGGGGCATCCCAGAGGGTCAAGGAGAAGTCCACCACTCTGTCCCTGCAACCACCTGTCTAGAATCCCTGCAGGCTGTGCTGGAGTGTGGTCCTGGTTCCTTCTGTCCCTACCTACTATGAGGGAAAGGGCAGCCTCTCTATCTGCCTGGCTTTTTCACTCAACACCTTATGTGACAGTGGTCTTAACTCTGCAGTTAGACCCGTCTGAGCACTCCCAGCTCAGTCATTTCCCTGCTGCAGACAAAAGGTGTCCTTGTGACTTCGAGGAACACAACTGACAGATCCCAGACCATGCCTTGTGGAAGAGCTTCTGTGACCACAGCGGGATGGGTGGACCTGCATCATTCCATAGGCCCTCTGACATCTCAACAGCAGCTGGCAGGAGGAAGGATCTGAGACCCTCGTGGAATGGTCTTCCCAGGAGTATCCACATTGCTCAGTTGGGGCCAGTGTCCACCCCCTTCTACCCCTAGGAAGCCACTCAGGCCTGAGAATGCAAGTTGCACAGACAGGTGTACAAGCTTCCCGAGTTCCTATCAGGACCCAGAATTCCTTGTCATTATCTTAGGCATTGCTGTCAGAGTCCCTACTGGGATGCACAGTCTCAGGGCTCTTGCCACTGAACGCCTGTGTAGTTTCCGGAGGAGCAGAGCTACAGAGCTAAGGCCACATTCTTCTGTAGACAGGAAGGCAGGTGGCTCTTTTTTGACTCTCCTTCCAGACTCACTAGGAGGATGAAGCCCATAGCTCATCCTATGAAGTCCTCAAACACGAGGTTCCACCTCTGTACCCCAGTCCTCTAAGCCAGTGGCATGCGATCTTGAGCAGGACAGAGAAACTGAAGAGTTGAGGCTAGTCTGTCATTGCTGCAGCCTGTAGGGACTAAGTGGGGAGGTCTGGGCTGGGGCCAGAGGATTGGATGAGCTAAGGAGTGGGGGGCTTCAGCTTTAAAGTAGAGGGTGCCCCTGAGGCTGAAAGACCTATGTCTTACCAGGTCCTCTTCACTTTGCATCTATAGCTGGTCATGGGGAAGTTCTCAGTCAAGATCCCCTGCTTAGTACAGTGTAGAGCCCCAGTCCTGCCCATGTGCTGTGCAGAAGTCTGGGCCTGTGTCCTAGCTCAGTTCTGCACGGAGTCCACCCAGCCTGAGACCCTCCCAGTTGCTTCCTACCCTGGCTAGGCAGGAACTCCATGTCTGGCATGCTTGAGGAACCTAACCGAGGTCATGTTCCCTGAAGAGTTGTAGTCTTCGTCTTCCTTACCTTTCTTCCCAAAGCTCAGGGTTATGTGGCTGCTGTTTCCTTTGGATTCCCTAGTCAGGTGACCACCAGGAGCCTGGAAATCCCAGTACCATACAAATGGGTTGTTCTTTTATTTCTCACACTTAACTTCAGCTTCTTAAGTGACTCCCATCATGGAGCAGGAAACCCCAAACCAGGCATTTTGGTGTCTTTTTCCTCTACAAAATTGTCAGTAAAAACAAACAAAGAAAAAACCCCAAACCAAACCAACCAACCAACCAACCAACCAACCAACCAACCAACCAAACAAACAAACACAAACCCCCAAACAACCAAAAGCCTCTTAGAGGTTTCTGCAGACCCCAGTATGTGTCCAGAGCCCTACTCTGGTAGAAGGTAGAAGGAGCTGGGTCTCAAGGCTGAACTTCCCTCTTATCCATTGACCTCAGGGCCCAGATTTTAAGATAGGTGCTGCAGTTATGGCCCGTGGCCTTTCTGTGGCCATCTCTCAGTCATGGCTCCTAAGGCATTGGTCTCTGTCCTTATAGCCACTCTCTTGAGGCCTGTCCCTCAAGGAAAACTGGGGCGCACAGGCCCAGGCTTCTACCCAGCATCCATTTCTCTTTTCAATCTTCCCAGCTCCACCTTCTTTTCCCTCTAAGTCTTGGTGAGTCACCGGGAAGAGCCAGGGGTCTTCAGCTGACAGTCATCTTCCCATGACCTCTTGTGGCTAGTGTTTCAGGGGCTCACATGCCAGGTACTTGGGGGAATACTCCCCATGGGAAGGGAAAGAACTGTTTTCTGTATGTGATGTCACTTGCCCAGTGCCCTGCAGCAGCTAAGCTGTAAGTTTGGTCACAACCCACACAGCTGAGGGTGTGGACCAGGAAGCATCACTATGCCTATCACATCCAGGTAGTATTTAGCCTGAGGACTTGCTGGGCTCTCTGAGCAAGCTGTGTGAACCCACTCATGTATTCTTTCACAGATGCAGATGCCTGTACTCCAGACAGTGTCTGGAGACCCTTTTATGAGACAGTCAATAATTTGTTCAGATTCATACCTGAGACGGGATTCAAACCCAAGGAGTACTGCCCAGCACCTACGATCTGAGTTGATCTTCCTGTCCCTTTAAGGCCAGTGCTTCCATGGCCAATTCTGCCTGTCCCAACTCAGCTGCGGCTCTTCACCCCTTGTATCCCCCAGAGATCTACTGTTGGGAACTCAGAAGGCCTCTCTACAAGGTAGAAAAAAGAGCCACCGACTTCATTGTTGGAGAGCATGAAGCCAGAGTAAGGTGCATCCCAAGCAACCCAGAGGGGTACAGACAGGATGCTCAGGGTGGGGTACACATGATTTCCAGCCAGATCCCATTGAGCCCTAAGACCATAGCTGTTTTCTTTCCAAGGATGAGTCACCCCCGGTTCACCCACTGGTAAGCTGGGTAACCCTCTGACTTCATTAAGTGGGTTTATACAAAGGGTTACAATAAATGTCTATCTTTATGGCAATTGTATGAGACTGGGGAATGGTGAGGGAGTGAATGCGCAGCCGTGTGCAGAGGTGTGGGGGAGTGGTTTCCTTTGGGTCCCAGGGGCATTACTTCAGACATGAACACATCTGTGTGCTCTGAAGACAACGTGCTAACCTGTCCCATTATTTTCTGGGGGAAGTAAAGCCTCTTATTCTATAATACTGTCCTGTTACCTCTCTGCCTAGTCCTGTCCTCTAGTGTTGTTGGTGGCTTCAGATTTTTCCCCTTGTAGACCCCTTGATGTCACCTTAGACTAGCTACCTCCTTGGTTCTGAATGGCCGTGACTGTCCTATGCTCACAGTGAGATGTCCAAGACCCCTGAGGACCTGCGCAAGTGTGGGCCCTTCTGTGTGCCATGTGGCCAGCCACTCCTATCCTGTTGGCTGTGACCTGGTGCTTGTCCCTGCTCCACAGATCTCTGCCTACATCTGCCTGCTGCTCCCCGCCATTCCTGCTTTTCTTATCCTCTGGATCCCTTCCCCAACCCTGAGCTCTGAGGGACTGTTTTCTGATGCCCAAAGACCGGTTTCATTCCACACTTGATCTCACAGCTCCTGGGCTACAACTTACATTCTCAGTGTGGAGTCAGACCTGGCTGTTCCTTCCCATCTGTAGGGTTTGGACAAGCTCTTCCACCTTCTGAGGTCTTTTGATTTTACCATCTCTAGAATGATCATGATGATGTCTACTTCATAGGGTCACCAGGACAACTGGACTAGGTAGGTTCAAAATACCTCTTGGTATGGCATTAATGTCCCACCTTCTTTGCCTGGCAGAGTCTAGGTCCTTGGTAAGTATGTGCTATACTCACTCACGCAGCAGGCATGGGCCCTCATTCATTATGGTTGACAATGAACTTTGCTTGCTTTGGAGAACCTGATGGTAATCCTTGGAAACCATCTCTTTCCTCTTTGTAAGCATTACTAAGCATTTAATTCCAGGTGGCTGCTCTGAGCCTCATTCTAGCTTTGGTGTGTTCTAGCAGGCCAGCTTGTAAAATGAGATGCTCGTTCGTATTGCATGACGTTTGTGTGGATGAAACCCAAGCTACCTACTCATGAATAATCCACCTGTCCTTGTTCTCCTCAAAGGACGTTTTCCGGGACAATCCAAAGGCACAGTAGCCACCGCAGAATTTCCAGAAAGTCCATGTTGTAGACTCACTCCATTTTTATGAAGTCTGGGCCAGTGTAATGTTTCTGGGATGGAGCCAACAGCCCAGGGACAGACTGAGAAAAGCTTCAGCTACGTTATCAGAGCTCCCAGCATCGATGGCTCTGATGGGATAAATGTGGATGTGAAGATTGACACCTGCTGGGTGTTCCGAGATGTGGAGGACAGTGACAGAGAGCAGGGATGCCTTCCAGAAACAGCCAGCAGCCCGGACCTGGACATGGGGCTGCTCAGGGAGCAGCTAGAATCCTCAGAGCAGAAGCTGTTGGCAGCTGTGGACAAGCATGTGCTGTCAGAGTCAGGGCTGAGGAACAGGTGGGTGTAACCCTGTGAGCACTCTTGTGGGGGAGGGAGGCACTGATGAACCCCCTCACCCCCCCCCCGACACTCTGTCCTTTGAATCCTGTCTCCAGTAAGGTCCCAGGCTCACCAGGGATGTAGACCCAGCCTCAGGTGGTCGTCTGCCCTCACTTCTGTCAGTCACTGTCACGACCTGCTCTGTGCTCGATCACCATCTACTGGGTCCAGTCAATGGCAAGCACCTGCGGTGAGGGGGAAGGAGAGAAGCCCAGTCTTCCCCTCACCTCTGTTCTGTTATGACTGTGCCCAGATGATGTGTGCCTCTCTTCTTTGTGGGCCCAACCCTTGGTCACATTTTTCCCCTGGGTAGTCCCTTAGCTCCAGGAGCAGAAGTGGCCCCAGAGTTGCCTAACCAGCTGTCTGTCATCTCTGTCTGGCCTCTCAGCTCCTCCATTATCTTGGTACAGGATACCCCTCCCCCTAGTTGTTTCTCTCTGCTGAACCTCTGGTATGGGCTCTGCTGCCTGGTGGAGTCAACACAGACCCAGAATGGCCATTTGAATCTAGGTCTTTTTCCAAACCCCACCCTCTTCCTCCTTTTCCTGCTGGCACCTCCCCTCCCTTTCCCCCCACCCCACTTCATTTTCCTCTCTTCCACTCCCCTCTCCTCCTCTTCCTGTCTTCCCTTCATTTAGTGATGCTGGGGATGGAACACCTTGAATATCCTAGAGCAGCATGGTGCTGCTTGGTCACACCCCAGCCCTTCCTCTCCCTCCCTCCTTCCCTTCTTCCTTCCCTCCCTTTCTTCCTGCCTTCCTTCCTCTCAAGAGGCAGTTTCCATGGTCAGCTGGCTGTATTGTTATAGGTCTGTGATGAGGTCGGAACATCATGAAGGATGGGTTGGGCAGAGGAATGATGTTCTCCTCATGGTAGCCAGGAAGAGCGTCAGTGGGGCCCCTGGGGAGTTTCTTGAGACTGTGTGTGTTTGTTATTTTTTCTGTCACTGTGAACAAATACTCGAATGATTAATGAAAAGAGCACAGGTTCACTGTGGCTCACAGCAGGTTTCAGTCTGTGTTGTGCATTTGTTGATTTGGACCCATGGTCAGGCAGGGCACCTTGGTAGAGGCACCTCGGCAGCTGGAGCCCAGGGTGAGGTCATAGCCACTGTTCTCTTTGAAGATATGATACACATCTTTCAGGAAAGGGCCAGGGGATAGGAAGGTAGGATTTGTGGCAGGGCTGAAGGAGAAAAAGGACCACTCTGGCTCCACTCTGGCCCAATGTTGACTCTCTTGAGGCCTGAGATGTATAGAATGTTATTACCTCCTTTTCCAGATGGGGGAACTATAGAGTCAGGGACAAGAAGAGCAGTAGTGTCTAAATGGCCCACTAGGAATGCAGATGCCCAGCTGACTTACTGGTGGGTCTGGTCTACTAGGAAACAGTGAGTGGCTGGGAGCACACACTGGACTTGATGCAGCCACATCAAGAGTTAATGTGCAGGGCCAGTGTGATGGCTTAGTGGGCTAAGGTGCGTGATGATAAGAGTTCAATTCCTGGGACCCTCATGGTAGAAGGACAGAATCAACCCCATAAAATTGTCACCTGACTAACACACATGCACTGCTCACCTGACTTTTACAAAATTTAAAAGAAATTAACATGCCAAAGGTTGTTTATCCTCCTCCTCCTCCTCCTCCTCCTCCTCCTCCTCCTCATCATCATCATCATCATCATCATCATCGAAATAATACAGAGCTGGGTGAGGAGGCTCATACCTGGAATCCCACCACTTAGGAGCCTGAGCCAAGAGGATTGCTGTGAGTCATGGCCCAGCCTGGGCTACAGTGTCAGCTCTTGTCTCAAAAAGATGAAGCTAATTAGCTAAAAGAAATGGATAAAACATAAAAATAACACAGCTGAAATTGTTAGAAAATGGATTGGAAAAAAAACCCACTCCCATCTCACCAAACTATGCTTCACAGTCATTTCTGACCTAATGTAGCCGAGTCACACTGGGCACTTGTCACCCTCTTGCTCTGAGTCAGACCCACCTGCTCATCAGGTGTTCATGGTGAGTATCCTGCTTGTTTTATGAAGGAGATGCCAAGGCCTGGGGTGATGTGTCACTGTGCCTATACAGCCTTTAGGGCAGTAAGACTTGATTCTAGGTATCTAGGAGTCTAGCCTGTGGTCATATATTCACAGCAGAGCTACTTAGATTCACATTTTTTTCTGTGGCACCCTGCTGACAAGCCTCATGTGATTATTTTAGTTGGAAAAAAAATCCCCACCCCTTACCTTTTTCATGGTCCTGAGTGTATGGGTTTTCTATGGCTGCTGTGACAAATAGCACAGACTTGGTACCTTTTCTTGGCAGTAGCAGGGCGGGATTGGAGACAGGACTTCACATAACCCATGCTGGCTTCAGACTCACTCTATAGCTGTGGATGGCCTTGAACTCTTGACCCTTTGCCTTTCCCTCCAGGGTGCTGAGGTTTTAGGCGTGTATCCATGTATCCTAAAGACATGCGCAGGCTCAGAGGGGCCTGCTGTAAGAATACTAGGACCTGAGTTTAGATCCTTCACACCCAAGTAAAAACCAAGGGTGGTATACATCTGTAACCACGGC
The DNA here is from genome assembly GCA_019843965.1 of Rhynchomys soricoides. Taxonomy (NCBI): domain Eukaryota; kingdom Metazoa; phylum Chordata; class Mammalia; order Rodentia; family Muridae; genus Rhynchomys; species Rhynchomys soricoides. The sequence continues at coordinate 3,271,218 of JADRCH010000051.1, read as the reverse complement.
GTTGTGAAGTCCGAGATGAAGGATCAGTGGCCAGCCGAAACAACCAGTGACTTTCTCACTTAGTAGGAGGATCTGTCTCAAAATAAAAAGTGGAGGCTGGTTGAGGCAGATACCCCATGTCTACCTTTGGCTTCAGCACACGCATACATCTGCACTCACATAGTATTTCTAAAGCAAGCAAACAGACAGGCAGGCAGGCAGGTAGGCAGACAGACAGACAGACAGAAAATCAACAGGAACCCAGGCGTGGTTGATTAACAGCTCTGGAGACTGGAAATTAGGATTCAGGCTTAGCTCAAGTTGTTAGTGGGGTCCTATCCAGACACCTTCGGGACTCTGACTCCTAGCTGGTTGGTCCTTAATCCTCAGCTGAGCACCCCTCCTGGACTCCTAGCCCACCTCTGAGCTGCAGCAAGCAAGGTGCCTTAGTGGCCCTGAAGCTTTCTTTTCCAAAGTTAGCTCCACCCAGGGCCCCTTCTGACTAGCCAGAGACCAGGTAGTGGTCAGGAGCCATCTCCTCTCACAGGCTTGACTTCACCTGTCCTGCAACCTTCTGTACACATGAAGAGCAACATTCTTCCTGCAGGGACCAGGATCTGGGGCCACAGCTTAGCTACTGTGCTGAGCTGATTGAGTCAGAAGTAGACTGTCTCCTGAGGTCAGGGCACAGATTGCTCCCCAAAACACAGAGAATGGCTTACTTTTTCCTTTTCAACTCTCAGCGCATCTCAAAAGCAGTGAGAAGGCACCAGTCCATCTCCTCACTGATTAGCTTGAGAGAACCTATTCAGGAAGGATAGAGGGACCTCCCTGAGGAGAGAAAGCCCTTGGTCAGGTCTTAAATAGTAAGACCATTCTCTTTCATCTTAACAAAACCCTGTGAGCAAAGTACAGCTGCCTGTATCTTACAGATGAAGAGCTGAGGATCATACAGGTAAACTTACCAAGTTAGGCCTCCATGGCTGGTAAAGACAGAGCCTGCCCCTCCCAGTGGTTCAGGGTCTGAGATGGAGGAGAAGGTCACTGGTTGGTCTTGGGTAAAGGAGAAAGCATGCACAGAGATGGTAGATAGAGGGATATCTCTGGCCAGCATTGCCTAGCATAGAGGCAAGGCTAGCACTGAACAGGAGAAAGAAACCTCTTTTCTGGCGGTTTTCTGGTGGGGGGCATTTCCTTGACTTCCCCTTCAAGTGTCCCCAGCATCCTGCTTGTGTCACCTCCTCTATTTGCAGTCATGGTTTGTGCCCTCTTGGCTAAGCACAGTCTCTAGAGTCTTGCTGTGCAGCACAGAACCCTGCATGGTTCAGCTGCTCCCTGTGTCAGTCCTACAGGTTGCTCCCAGCATCTCGTGTGGAAGTGCAAGCCACACAGACATGGCTGTGGTTTCTGTTTTTATCACAGAAACCTTTTGACTCTCAATTATTTCCTTAGAAGATATTTGTAAGTTTGGAGCCAGAATGGGAGGCATCAGTGAGTAGTTAAAAGTCAGCATGGAATCCACAATCCTGTGTGACCCCGGGAAATAATCGTCTCTCGGGTCCTCAGTTTTCTCCTGTGTGAAATATATTACCTGGAGACTGCATTTGTCTGATGGTGCAAACAAAAGCTCCTGACTGTTTGACCTCGACTCAGTGTCTCTCGGTCTTCATATGGGGCTGAGAAACAAACACATGAGATTGAATTTTGTGGCAAGTGATGTTGGTGTGTGTGTAACACACATATGTAGCATGGATATCCATTCAGCACCCATCTGCATCAGTGGAAAGGCCCAGATAGGACACCAGCCTGTCTTCCTCCATAACTCTCCACCTAGTTGCCTGGAAGCTCACATTTTGGCTAGGCAGGCTGATCAATAAGCTCCTAAGGTCTGCCTGTCTCTGTCCCCAGTGCTGGAGTTACAAGGATGGCTTTTATGTAGGTGCTGGGGATTTGAACTAAGGTCCTCATGCTCCTGAGCAAGTGCTCTTACCCACTAAGCTATCTTTTTGAGGTAGAACAGAGACTCTCTAATGAGCTAGGTATGGCTGGGTTTGTGGTTCACTCCAGTCATCCAGTGGCTGGGAAACTAGGAAGAGAATGACCATGAGTTTGAGCAGTCTGGGCTACAGAGCTCAAGCCCAAGCTAAGGAAGTATGTGGGCAGTTTACAACGAAACCCTTAGACCAGCAGCTGAGCCAGACTGGTGGTGGTGGGGTTTACATAGTTGCTTGGACACTCAGTCTTCACTTCCTACCCTGAGTGTCTCCTGCTTCTGTTCCCACAGGGTCCAGGAGCTGGAGCTGTCAGAGAGGAGGCTTCTCTTGAAGGTGGAACAGCTGAGTGCCTGTGTGACCCAGGAAAGAAGTGCCACACTCCTCGTCCAGGAGCAGCTGCAGGCACTGAAGGGGACACTGGTCAGCCAGGTTCGTATCCCTTCCACCTCCCAGTGCCTGGTCATGTGATCACCCTGGGCCTCAGTTTCTCTGTCTGACCTCTCCCTGCAGGCCTCCCAGGCCTCCCGGGAAAGCGTGGGTGTTGGTACCTTTCTCATGCCTGGCTCACTGAGGATAGGAGCTGGCCAGTGCAGGTTTCTGTCTTCAAATTGCTGCATGCAGGTGGGGACAGAGGGAAGCTAAGAACCTGGTCCTGGGTGGAGGATGGACTTGGGTATGTTGTGGGTGTAGCAGGGAAAAGACACTTCAAGGAACTGGGGACAGAACTTCCCAGACCTTGCTGGGCAAGGTATCTGAAGTGTGAGAACGAGGCAGACCCACATGCTGTTGTGGAGGGCCAGGAAAAGCCGCATGTGCAGAAAGGGAAAGGCTGGGAGGCCCAGCGGGGACTCCAGAGGGGACATTGCAGAAATGAGGTCCTAGCAATGGAGGCCCAAGGAAGACAGCTAAAACTGTGGGGAGTAGGAAGGCAGGCACAATAGAAAGCACCACCAAGAAGTGAGTGATTAGAGGCCATGTCATGGAGGCAAACCCTAGTTCTATCGCTGAATTGGCTACGTGACATTGGACAAGTGACACAACCTCCTTGGGTCTGTTTCCTCATATGTAAAATGGGAATGTTACCCACCTCTCAGGTGGTCGTATGAGCTTAATGAGTAGATACACGTAGAGCGCTCAGAGAAGAGGTCATCTTAATAATGTTATCTGCACTGGCCATTCTTTTCCATGGGGCAGGTGATGCAGGCCATATTGAGGAAGGAATATATAGCAGGTGGGCCACACCTCTGAAAAAAGTACCCAATGATGCCCAAACACCCAGTTTCCTGGCTTCAGGGATTATTCTTTAAAGCACAGCTTAGGGGTTTTGAGTTTGCAGGGTGCAGCCCATTGATGGGATGTGAACTCAACAAGAACAGGCAAAGCACGCACTAAAGGGGGTGTTGTTTCTCGGGTCTTGTTTAACTGTGTCTTTGTGTGTGTGTGTGTGTGTGTGTGTGTGTGTGTGTGTGTGTGTGTGACATATGTGATGGTCTTGTATGTCTCTGACAGTAGGCAGCCATGGGACAACCAGGGTACATGACATGGTATTCACCAAGACAAAACTGTAGGGTGGAAAGTCCAGCTCAGCTCAGCTCAGTCCTTGGGTACCAGGGGCCAGTGAGGTGACCCCTTTCCCCTGACCACTGGAGGCAGACTTGGGTTAAACTGGACATGCTCTTAGCCTCTCAACCCTAGGGAGTCTTTATAAAAGCAGAGTACAGGCTGTGCCTCTGTACTGGAACCTGTGGTTCCTCTGAGGTGACACTGTAAGGGTATTTTGAGCCTTGCTCTCTGTACAGCCGGGATTCCCAGGGAAGTAAGGGACAGTCCTTCAATGGAGATGCTTATAGTGTGGTGGAAGATGAATGGGGAGGGTGACATGCAAGCTACTAATTGCATTAGTGGGATAAGGGGTGTTGGGGAGCCCAGGGAGCTATAGGCCATTTTTACATGCTTCTCCGTTGTCATTACATGTCTGTGAGGAACGGTCTTGATTGTGGGTATGGGAGGGTCCAGCCCACTGTGGGCAGGGCCATCCCTGGGCAGATCCTGAGCTGTTTGAGAAAGCAAGCTGAGCATGAGCCAGAAAGCCACATGGATGTACTCAGACAGACCTGTCAAGAGGCTCATTTACAGATTCAGGGGTTTGGTCAGGGTCACATGTGGTCCAGTTGCAGCCCAGCCCCCAACCTTAACTTCTAGCCTTTATGTTTTTGTGGGAGATTTTGGAATGTAGGAGTTGGTGTTGCAGGAGTGTGTGAACAGGCTTTTGGCATTTTAAAACAATGCATCTGATCTGTCACAGATGGCAGCTTTGCTCTGGTCATATTCCCAGGAAGCAATGAGGTTCATTTCCCAGTGAGCTCTGGTCATCCTGAGAGGTGCCAAAGGCCCATCCGCCCATGCCATGGATCCCCAGGCACCCAGTGCAGAATTTACACCATTATAAAGCCAGGAAGACCCAGAAAACTCAACTCAAGTTTTTATTCCCTCCCACACCCAATCAATAAACTATCCCACAAAGCCAGCCTGGGCTAGTCTTGTACTTCCTTTCTCCTTTGCCAAAGGCTTCTTCCACCTGCAGGCTCTCTGGCAGCAGAGGGAAGCAGCTAGCCGGTGAGAGAAAGCTTACCACAGAGGCAGTGTGTGCACCACGGTCCAGCTCACTGTATGTGGTAGGGAGAAGGCTGGGTGTCAGAATATGGAGAAGTGTTCCCTTCTCAGCCAGATGGTCAAAGGGACAGAAAAAAAAAAGCCCTTGCATCAGACACAAGGCTCCCATTCCTCCCATGCTGTGCTCCTGAGATGGCTGCTGCAAGAATGTTAGCTGTCCCGTTATATAGATTGCTTTTGATGTGTGGTGGTGCTAATGACAGCAGGGATGGGGACGGGATATTCATAGTTGTGAACAGCTGCTGAGGCTTACTGGTCTCTGCTCAGCTCACATTACTGAAATGGAAAGCTCTGGAAAGTTCTGTGGTGTTTGGAAATCGGTGTGTCTGGACTGTTGAGACTGAACAATTCCAGAGACCCTCTGCAGGGTACTGCCCCTCCAACCCACTGCTCACTCTTCCACAGACATAGGGAACTCATGGAGATTTGGGGCTATGACAAGGATGAGGTGAAGGTGACTCTTGGCTGCAGTGTCAGCAAACTCAGTAATCAGTATAATTTTAAAATTTTGTTTATCTATTTTGTGCGTACACATACGTGTGCCACGGTGGAGATTAGAATCCAACTTGTATAGGTTTTCTCCTACCACTTGCAGGTCCCGGGGACCCGACTTGGGTCTTCAAACTTGGTGCCACGTGACATTAACCCTCTGAGCCATCTTTGGTCCCAGCGTAATATTTTAATAAAAAATACCCACCATGCACAAAATAAGAGAATGTTAGAGAGAGAAATTAAGGCGAGCAAGGCGCGTGCCTGGGGCTCCCTGACATCCCCATCACCGCAACTCCTAGGTGCGGGAGGCAGAGAGCGCGGTCAGACGGCAGCGGCGGCTGCAGGAGCGGCTGCGGCGCAAGGACGAGGCGCTGGCACGGCAAGCGGCAGCCCTGAAGCGTTGCGGGCGGGTGCAGCGGCAGCAGCTGGGCCTGGTGCGGGAGCAGGAGAGCGTTCTGCGGGTGCAGGTGCAGCGGCTGGAGCGCGATGTGCGGCGCCTAGGACGCGCTGCGGGTCTCCTGCTGGCTCAGTTGCATGCCGCGGACTCGTCGCCCGGTACGGGGAGCTCCCGACAGCAGCTTCTGGCTGGTCCCCTGGGTGACCCTGAGGTCCTAGAGCTGAGAGTGCTGCGAGCCAGGGCGGAGCTCGCGGAGCAGGCGCGGGCGAAAGCGCAGCGCCGGCTGTGGGAGCACAGCGCCACCGAGCGGCAGCTGCGGGAGCAGCTAGAGGAACTGCGCTGCTGCGTGTATGGGCTGACGTTGTCGGAGATCGGCCTGCACAGCCAGGTGGAGGAGCTCGCCTACCAAAACCGGCTCCTGCGGGCCCAGCTGGGGCACAGTAGCCCGGTAAGTGGCCGGAATCCAGGACAGGAACGATCGCTTGTCCTCTTCTGACTTCTGTCCAGCCACGTGATTAAGGTCGATTTCCCCAGCATCCGGTCATCACTTATCTGAATCAGAGGCTGGTCCATCCTTCACCAACTCACCCCACCATCCGTACACACGAGGTCGCCATTGCCCTTCAACACATTGGCTTCACTACCATTGGCTTCACTACTGGCCAGCCATTTGATGTCTACCCACTTGTCCATGCACTTGCAGACCCCCATGTCCAATTGTATTGTATCCCACCGCCAACCTCGGCGTTCTTCCCCTCACCCACTGTTAAGGGTTTGAATTTGGAATGCCCGCCCCTCTCCCCTGCCCCGCTCACGTGTTTGAGCCCTTGTTCCGAACTGCTGGTTCTATTTGGAGAGGCCGTGGACCCCTTAGGTCTGACAGGTGTGTTTAATCTGAAGCCCTTGGGATGCATTCTCTCTGGGACAGCTATGCATGTGGCCCAACATAAAACCCAAGACTTAACAATAACAGTCATGAACTTCTTGAATGTGATCTTGGTAATGAAGACCTCAGAGTCATAATGCTGCAAGGTTAGACATGCCTGCTAGGAGGGGCCTGGGTGGAGAAGGTGGGTTGCTGGGGTGACTTGAAATGCTAGTCCTGGAGCTCCCTAAGCTCTTCCGGCTGAGAGAAAGCAGAATCCAAGCTCCTTCCCAAGCTGCTCCCAGCCCTGCCTTTCTTGCTGTCACTGTGGTCTCTACACGAAGAGACAGAATAAACCCTTCGTCCTTTAAGTTGCTTTAGCCAAGTATTTTATCACACTGAGAAATAGTCAGTGCACCCCCACCCCAACACTAGTCTAGCCTTTCACACTCAGTTTAAGGTCAGGGCACCCCCAGACTCAGTGTCTGAGACCTGGTTTGTATCTGGTGCTTCGTGGCTGCTGATTCCTTACAGGGTGGAAGGGGCATGTGCCTCTTTAATGGGGGAGATGATAGCACTGCAAGGGGTCCCTTCCCTACTTACTCACCTGCTAATTATTTTGCCTTGGTGATCAGATGTCAGCACATGAATCTGGGGGCAGAACAAACATTTAGGCGGAGGCAGCCATCTGTCCACTGTCACCTGCGTTTCCTTGTCCCCCCATTCACCTGTATCTTCCCCATCTGTCCACTCATCCAGACGGTTGCCAGGCAGCCAGTTGCCCCTCATATCCTTCACGGTCCCCCCACCCCCGGCCCATTCATCCATCTATTTGACACTGATTGGGCCCCGACAGTTGACCGTGTGCAAGCCATGTGAGTGAGGGGTCAACTCTGAGTATAGGTCCCCTCTGGCCTGGCCCCTCCCCTAGGGCACTCCCCTTATCTACTTCCCCCCCAACTTCCTCTCCTCCTGGGCTGTGAACTTCCCAGGGCAGGTCCAGCATCCACTATGTTATGTAGCCTCCATTCCCAGTAGCAGCACGTGGGCTCCAGGGACTGCAAAGGAGAAAGCACCAGAGTTTGGGGCCTTCTCTGCTATCCTCTATTTCTTTCTATTCTATCTCTTTAAACTCTGGTATGGTTTTTAAGCTGGGGAGGAAAGGCTGGGCATTTATTTCCTCTTTACTTGACAGAAGAGTAAACATCTTCATTTCATGTCTTCCTGCCATGTGGCAGATGTATTCAAAGCTTCCTTTCAAAGCTGTGGAGACAGGGACAGCTGCTCTCAACATCTTTGTTCCACAGAGAGGAAGCAAAGGCTCAGGGCAGTAGTATCTTACGTGGTCCGTATTAGACATGGCTTCAGGGTGGATGGTCCCAGCTACATTAGCCCTGTGCCCATAAAGCCAGAGTGAACTCGGTCTCTTTAGAGAAGAGGTAACATTTGAGAGGCAGGAAGATCAGGACTTCAAGCTACAGAGCAAGTTCAAGGCCAACCTGGGCGGGTTCACACAAAAGCACAACCAAACCAGGCAGACAATACAAACCAACGGGGGTTGTTTATTTAAAAATTCAAATGTATCTTTTAATTGGAACTAGGGTGCTAAAGTTCTCCAGATAACGGTGTGTTTCTTGCCTGGGCCTCTTGCCTGGGCGAGCTTACCATGGTGTTCGGCTGTGCGTTTGCACTGCATTGTCTCCCACATATCCCTGCTTTTCTTGTTCGTTCACCACGAGGAAAACAAAGTGTACACTCACCATCTTCTCCTTGAAATTTTGAAAATAAATGATGCATACAAGGAAATTGTCATTTAGAATCTTTTCTGTGATTGCTGTAAATGTGCTTTCATTTAGGCAATTGTCCTGAAGCTTTAATTCTCCCATCTTGCCATTTATCCTGAGTACTGGGACTCACTGTTCCCTCAAAGCACTTCTCTGAGAAGAAGAGCAGGTTCCTAGGTGACTGGCAGGGTCCTGCTGTTATTTGTCCATTTCTTGTTCTCCCCTTTAACCCCTCCTGCATCAAGGGTTGTTCCCACCAAGCTGATGGAGGAACTGCCCAGGGAGGGCAAAGTGATTTGGCTGCAGACACTAAGGTAGCATCACGACCAGAAGTAAGTCATGCCTCCCTCCCTCTTTGGTCCTTTGCTCACCCTTAGAGGCCAGAATCAGTAGCTCTTTAGGGCTTTGAGTTTGTCAGTGGCTGGATCCTGTAGGATCTGTGCCCTTAGCTGGAAAGTCGTCATTGGTCACAAGCATCTGTGCCCTCAGTGTTAGATGCTTTCTTTTCAGAAGGCCCTGTGCTCCGTGGAGCTGCATCTCACATGGGGCTTCGACTGGCAAAGCTGAACGATGTCTCTTGCAGGTTCCCTAAGTTGTCCATGAACAGTGGTCCCCATGCTGTGTGGTGCAGAGGAAAAAACCAGGCTGCTGTTAGGAACCTGTGGGGCATTCAACAGTGCTCAGGAGGGGGAGGGTACTTGCTGAAGGGAAGGAGAGGTACTCCTATAGGTAACTGAAGGGGATCACACTTAGGGCACAGTAGTGATCCAGACTGACCAGGATAGCCTTAGGCTGGTTGCTAAACTTGTGTGCCTCAGCATTCTTATCATGAGATGGTACTGAGACCCATGGACCGTGGAGCTCAGTAAGGAAATGACCACAAGAAACCACTTGCTCCAGTCATAGGAACTGTCTTCATGTGGCTGTACTTTGAGGAACAGAGATTTGGCAACAAGAGGCACAGAGTGAATATGTTTGGTCATGTGTGCAGCAGTCTTCACAAAGCTGCCATTTACCCAGCACTGCCATCTTCACTGCAGCCAGCTGACAAGGTGATAGAGTTATTAGTCCTTATTAGTTATTACAGAAGAGGGAACTGAGACAGGGAGGGAAAGTCACATGCTCCAGCAAATGAAGGAAGCCAGGTCTGAAGAGGCATAGGCCCCTGCCCCGAGATAGCTCTCAGCTTATTACAGCTGGGATGGACTCTGGGAGCTGTGCTGTCAGTTATAGGGAAGGCAGGTATTGTGAAAAGACATGTTGGTTGCTTCTTAGCCACAAAGTGCTTGTTCTCTTAGACATTGTAAAGCAGCCAGAGAAGTGCTGGTGCCCCTGTCCCTAAGCTGAGTCTAGACGAGTGAACTCAATCTGCCCAAGCTCAGATAGCTGAGAACTTTCAGAAGGGGTTGACTAAAAGCTAAGTCCTCTGAGGCCTCAGGGAGGAGTTTGGAGAGGGAAGAAGTTGGTGAAAGGAGCTGAGGAAGATGGTGGATAGCAAGATGCCACTTGCTTGCCGAGCATTTGTATGCTTCTCCGGGAATATTCACCATGCTTCTGCAGTGTCCCAGGCACTGGGATACGGAGGTGATCTAAGTGTGGACCGGCCCTTCAAGAGCTTGGAGGAGATACAGACAGGTGTAAGCAGCAGCGGTTTAGGCTTCTAAACAGTTATATCAGAAGACAGATAGATGGCCATGACCGTCTGCAGGGCCACTGAGAGAGGCTTATGTACAGAGATGAAGACTCAGACTTTCACGGTCACCATGTCCTCTGCCATCTGATAGCTGAGGTGCTGGAGTGATGGGCATTGCTGTCTGCTGTCTGCACCACCCTGTCCTCAGTGTGTATAGAGTAATCCCTGGCAAAAGCTGTGGGAACATTTTCATTTTCATTGTTGGGAAATGACCTCTGCTTCAGCACAGGTTTGCTGTTCACTGTACGGAAAATAGGGGCATTGAGAAATAGAGAGGGCTAAAATGACAATTCTGTGGTTAAGAGCCCTTGTTGCTCTTGTAGAGGGCCAGGGTTTGGTTCTCAGTACCCACATGGAGTAGATCAAGTGTGTGCCACCTCAGGGCCCATCCCCCAGTGACCTACTTTCTCCAGCGAGGCTGCACTTTCTGGGGATTCTACAACCTGCCCAAACAGTGCCATTAGCCAGGACCCACAGTTCAAACCCACAAGCCTGTTTCTATGATTTCTAAGAGTCTATGATGCAGTCGGGGCTGGGGGCTTTGATTTATGGGTAAAAGGATACAGTACAAACTGTTGCACCGATAGAAATGAAGTCACAAGCACAGAGTGGCAGAAGGAGGGGACATGGGGGAGGGTAATGGGGACCTGGTTGGTGGGAAGATCGAGAAAAGCCTCACAGGGGACTGTGCAGGGCACTGGGCCCTTACTTACTACCATCCAGCATGGATTGCATGCTCCCAAGACTAAACTGCTGCAAAAATGATTCCAAATGAGGGGCAGAAGCTTGTTGTAGTGTGACCTTGCTCAGGGACACTCAGGTATTCCCTGGCTCGATCACAGTTCTGCCCATAACCTGGGGCCTACCTGTGTTCCAGTCACTGGCTGGAACACAGAGCAAGATGTAGGCCTGAGACTGGGAAGATGGCTTTTTATCTTGTTGCACAGGAAAAGGGTGAGAAGGGGAGGCCCCCTGGCCTGCTTTGCCTTCCAGTTTAAGTTGCTGGTGAGATGTTCAGTGGAATGGGGACGGGGATGGGATTCATCTACAAATAGATCTGTAAGAACCCCTCCCCAATGTAGCAGAAGGAACAGCCTGTGTAGAGATCTAGAGACAGAGAATGTGGCCAGCGTGGTGGCAGGCCAGGAGGCTACCATGTCAGGACCAAGAGCCCACAGGGGTCATGACAGCTGGAACTGTACATAGGTGGCCTCCAGGACCACGGTGGAGACACAGTCCTTTCTGTCTACACAGCTGGCCTCATGCAGGTCTGGGAGGGGGGGCACTGTCTGGGTCACTAGCGACTGTCACCTTTGGGACTTGCTCATAAGGGAAAGATGAGAGCATTCAAAATCCCTGAGCAGATGCCACTTTCCAGTGGGACAGAGAGACCACATAGGAGCAAAGCTGGGACTTTGCCCTACCACAGTTTCTTGTCTGAATGGACAGACTACTCCAAGGACAGACTGCCACCCCAGGTAACTTACTGAAAGCATCTCAAGAGTCAACAGGAACAGTGTAACCTGGTAAACAATGGCCCAGGTTAGGCCCTATGGCCAACTTTGAGCTCACTGCTTTCTGACCTGAGTTTGCTTACTTTGGAGGCATCTGACCATTTCTATGAAGGCAGAGCATAGGCATGGGCTTGGAGTGGACCCTTCAGATGGGCACTTATGGTTGTTCAATCTTTTTGTCTCTCTTAAGGGTACCTTGGGCTGTGCACAGAGTGATTCTCTGCCTGCACTCAGGGCAGAGGTGCTGGATCCCAGCAGCAGGCATGGCTGCCACGGTGATGCGCATGGACTTCAGGGCCTGGCAGGTTTGTGGATGCTGTGATACATAGAGGGGCCTTCTGACATCCCTCTGATAGGCCATTTTCCTTAGTGTTCATATTATTACAGTGTTGGGCAGGATGGTTTACTCCTCTCACAGACAAACCAAGGCTCAGAGAGGCTCAAGGTCACACAGCTGGTCAAGGCAGAATCAGGGTGTGACATTCCAGGGGTCATTAGCTTAGGATATTGGACAATTAAACTTACACCCTTGATTCTCAAAGGGTGTCAGCAAGCTGCATGTTAGTAGTTGGGCCTTGTCTTCACATCTATGGTAAGCAGGGGCCATCCTGGCCCCCATATACCCTAGGTGACTCCTTGGGTTCAGGACGAGACTTATGACTCATTCTGAGAATTGCTGGGGCTTTAAGGTCCCTGGTCTTTAAACTGTCAGATATGGATTCCTGCTTCCCTGCTATAGGAGATCCTGATTGCTCATCCTCAGCCCTCCAAATGCAAGAGCAGTCCACAGTCTCATGATACCCAGGGCGGTTGCAGAAGGAGGCAACTGATGCTCCCCTTTAGTCATGTCTGGGGAGCAGAGCTGTTGGTGGGACTTGGTGGGACTGTTTCTGAAAGCTGTGCAGGGTTGGGGCAGGGATATCTCCCTGCTGATAGATGAGGACACCGAGGGTCCTAAGGGCCTCATGGGCATGTTCCAGCTATGGTCCATGGAAGTTCCTTAAGAATCAGTTCCTCTGCTCACAGTTGGCAGTTATTCACATCTTCCAGCCTTAGGTCTCACCCAGCAGAGAAGTGGTGTTCATCAGGAGTCACTTCGGGCTAAAAGAGAGTCAAGAGAGACATCTGTCTGCTGGCATGGTTCTTGGTGGCCATTGTAATAGATCTTCCGTGAGTGATTTTTAACCTCCGGGTCTTGCTGTTCTAGGCCAGCTCTCAGAAGAGCCCCCTAGCTGTGTTGGAGATGGACAAGATACCCACAGGATGGTATCAGCAAGGACTATAGGCAAGCTTCAGAGAGACCTGCCAGGGTCTGAGCATAGACAGGTGAGGTCAGATGGGGTTTTGAATATGAGGATCAGTGGGCCTGGGTAGCCCTGCTATGTGCATGGTGGTGTGACCCCCCAGAAGCTCCAGATTTGGAAGAAAATTCTGGAAATGATTGAGAGGAAAGGGAATGGGATGCAGTGTGCTAAGACCTAGTCGAGAAGTAGGGCGAGGTGAAAAGAAGCCCCAAATAAGTGTGCTTGGGCTGGGCTAACCCAAGACATCCATGTTGCCTTAGTGAACCCTCTGACCACCCACAGAGCAGGTACTTTCTCCCTATCCAGAGATGGTGAGACCCGAGGGATACTGGAACTCCCCAAAGCTCCCCAGCCTCGGAGGAGTATAGCTCCAGTCTGTTTCTTCTGTACTGTCACTCCAACCATCTGGTCCTGACACTGTGGCAAACTACTGACACCAGCTTCTGCCTCTTGTCCTAAAGAACAAAGCTGAACTGGAATTGGTGTCCTGATAAGAATCTGTGGTTCTGAACCTCATTCTTTTATTCATGCATGCATACATTCATTCATTCATACATTTATGCATTCATTTATTCATTCATTCATTCATTCATTTATTTCCTGAAACATCCCCTCATGCAGTTTGGCTTCATGTAGAGGAAGGAATTATACACACACACACACACACACACACACACACACACACACACACACAGAGAGAGAGAGAGAGAGAGAGAGAGAGAGAGAGAGAGAGAGATGGCTGACCTGCCTCCAGTAGCCATTCTTTTCCCAGATCCCAAAGAGGCATGAGATGACAGGAAGGTGGGGCCCTGTGTGTCAACTATTCATTCTGTTTATAGACAGCTCAGAAAGCTTCAGGGATGTCACTTAGTCTCAATGCTTCAAAAGATTGGGAACTCTGTGCTCTCCTTGTTGAATGAACCCCTCACAACCTCGGGGGGGGTTCTTAGACCTCCATCCTGAGCCAAGTCATTTCCTGGCTTCCAGAGACCCCCTCAGATGCCTCCCGGCCTCAGGCCCCACATTGCTGATGAAAAAGAAGCTGCAAGGCCTAGACTAAGAAGCAGAGGCGTAGCCCACATGCTTGAGATCATGGACCATGCTCTCTCTCTTCCTCCCTTCATGCATGTCCTTTGTCACCTTTAAATAGCATGTGCTCAGCCTCAGCACCATGTCTGTCTCTCTGCTAATTCTATTGTCTCTAATCTCATCACTGGGTTATAACTGTGTGTCACTGCTGCCCATGAGGCCCAGTCCAGATCTTTTAATTTAGGGATGCCCAGTTTACAAAAGCAGGTGTGTGGCTCCGGGAGCCAAATGATTCCCCCCTGCCCCCAGATCAGAAGCAAGGTTTAAGCTTCTTCCTGCTGGTCAAAGTCCCTGCCAAGAGCCTTCCCACCACTCCACAGCTCCCTATAGCACAGGGAGACTGAGAAACTCAGGGATTGGTAGAAAACTGGAGCCCAGATCAGGCACCCAGTCTCCTGCTCCACTCCAGGGTGCTGTGACCCGATATCTCTCTTGCTTGGTAGACATGTGGTGTAAATGACTATAAAGACATTCAGAGTGGTCTAGGAAATCCCTTAAGTGAGCTTGGCACTGCTCCAGGCCTGGAGCAAAACAAAAGCCAGCCTGTACCTCTTGGGGGAATAGAAAGTCTACATAACACTGTGTAGTAAAACCTTCCACCTGGGATTGGTGTTTTCAATCTATGCCACCTCTGATGGCAGCTACAAGCCACAGGGTGACTCATATCTCTACAGAATCAAAGCTCGTTAATAACTTTTTACATACTGTGGCACTTGTGAAGACCATGTTGGATAGGAAAGGGCTGTAGGGAGGGAGTGTGGTCCACCCTATAGACATCTATGTATCATCTGTTATGGTGTAGTATGCAGAAGCTAAATCAGGTACAAGGGGTCGGGGTCTTTGCAAGGGGCAATGATATTTGGTTTGAGATAAAGGGGTGTTTCTTGAGGATATCTGGGAGAAGGAGAATCCTGGTCAGAGGGGAGAGCTCAGGGCAAGGCCCTGAGGTGGAAGCGTACATAGAAGGACACATGCAGCTGTCTGAGCAGGTTCAGAGAGTACTGGAGCACCTGATCATGTGGGTGGGACTCAGCAGGCCAGGCCTGGTTCATACTTCCTCTCCTCTCTCCACCTGCAGGGTGCTCTTGTCCAGCCCCACCCAGATCCACAGGTTCTTCAGCTGCTGTGTAGCTGCTCCCCGGGGTCAGACATGGATGAGCCACTCTGCTCCTTGGACTTGGCAGGAGTTTCAGAGAATCTCCAAAGTGCTGGAGCCCAAGAACCCTTACTGTTGTTACCCACATCCATGTTCCAGCTCTGGAGACCTACTGGAGACTCAGAGCTCTTACTGCCACCTCTGCTTCAGGACTGTCCTCTTCAAGAACTTCAGACCCAAGAAAAGCTGGACAGCACACCCTCACCTGCCCCCGGGGCTTTGGCACACCCCGGCTGCCATTGTAATCTGGCAAGGAGCCATGACACCTCCCTCAGCCAGGAGTCCCCACTCATTTCAAATGGCTCATTTCCCACAAAAGGGTCCGAGGAGCCAAAAGACACGTGGAAGGAGGGAAGTGGGCCTCCAGTCACAAGTGCTGAGAAGTGGGGGGTGATGGGAACCTTGGGTGGGATAAAGTCAGAGCTTGATGACAGGTGCCTGCTGCTCCTGCAAGGTGGTGAGAAGTTGTCCTTGGACACTGAGGTCCAGGCCCCAGAGGGCATGCAGGAAGGGGGTAGGGCTACAGATACTCAGGCCGTAGCCCCCTTCCCTTGGTTTCATTCAGAATGTCTAATACTCCCTCTTCGTGGGACAGCCTCTAGGTCACAGGAGGGTCCTGGTTCCCTGAGCAAGAGAGGGAGTGTGGAAGGATGTGACTGGGAACGCTTGGTAAATCTGTCTCCAGACAAGGAGGAAGAAGACACCCGCTTCAGGGCTCATGTGACCCAAGAGCTAAGGACAAATGGTAGTCAGCTCCCAGCAGGAAAGGGCAAAGAAGTCTGGAGGAGTGCACAGGGCAAGCTGGGCCACCAGCTGTGCTTTGGAGACACTGAGCTCCTACAGGAGAGATCTGGGGATGAAGAACAAGAGAAGATGCAGATCCGAGTGGCATCAGACCCAGCCTCTGTGGGCCTTGAGAAGCCTGAGTTCAAGACCCATGTGGGTCAGGAAGAGTGCATACTAATAAATGATCAAGATTTGTTACAGTTTCCCAGATTGGCCTCAGCAAGTGCCAGCAGTGAAGGTCCTTGCTTCTCACAGGTTCTCATCATAGGACGGGACAGGTGTGCCCTCCAGACAGACACACTGGAGAAGGAGGTAGAGGCATGCTTCCAGCAGCTGAACAACCTGAAGCTTGTGTGTGGAGATCCCCAGCAGATGTCAGCATTGAATAGAGAGAGCCAAAATGTCACTCACAGGTGGCAGGACATTGAGGAGGGTGTGTGCCTTCAGCAGGTATTGGTCAGCAAGGATGTGAATGCAAAACCCAACAGGAACAGTGAGGGAGTGGGGCTGGACAAGGATGTGGACCTATGCAATGGAGAAGTTCTTCCAGGAGCAGCACTCAATGGGAATAAAGCCAATTGGAGCCATGATGAGCTGAGTAGGAGCCAGCTCCCCGCAACACGGTGTACCCTAAATAATGCAGGAAGCAGATGCCATCAGCTCCTTGCTAACATGAAGAAAGAGAGAAGTCAGGTTTTACTTGAGAATGCCGGGCTTGAGGGAGACCAAGAAGGATGTCACCGTGAAGGATGCCCTTGTGAAAAGGAGCATGCCAGAGAATCGGCCAAGACCCTGAGGCTGGAGCAGGCAAACCACACGCTGCAGGGAGAGCTGGGCCGCCTCAGGCATGAGCTGGACCAGTGCCTGCAGGCCATGTCTGACCTGGAGGAATGCAATAGGAAGAGTTACTGCAAGATTTCCCAGCTGGAAGAGGAGAACGAGAAACTAAGGGGAGACCTGGGCCAGCTGCATAAAGCCATGTCTGAAAGTGTCAGGAAAGCTGGGAGCAGGATGAAACATGTCACCCTGGAAAACACAGAGCTCAGGGCTCTGATCTCAGAGCTCGGGGTCAGTTATAAAGGACTGATAAAAGACACAGTGCTAGGGATAGGAGACATGGTCTGGGCTCTGCAGGGGGAAAACAAGCACCTTGTAGGCAGGGTCCAAAACCTGGAGAGGGAGTTCCTGCGGATGAACAGGGATCTGGGGGAAGAAAAATGGTATACCCAGGCAAACTCCAACATGGCGGGAGAAAAGGGACTCGCTGAAGACAAAGAGGTCCAGGTGACTATGTTTTCAAGACAACTGAGCACAAGAGCCTGTGAGCCATCCTGGCCTGAGAAATCAAATGTGACTGGAGAACCTTCCTTAGATTTGGAAGATTCCAGATGCAGGGCTGATGCTAGTATGACCTCATCAGTCTGTGCAGTCACCACAGGGCCTCAGGAAGCACACACCAAAGGGGCAGGGGGAGAGAGAGACTGGCTGCAAAGTGAACAGAAGACACCATGGTGTTCTGTGCAACAAGGAGAGCCTCAGAGGACCCGGAGCCTCAGCCCCCAGGTATTTAGAGGTGCCTTTCTTCCTGTTTAGCTAGCTCAGTAGTGAGATATGCCCAAAGACATAGGTATCCCTGCAGCAGCCATAAGAAGGAATTAGATCACCAGTCCCATTTGCCAGATGAGAAAACCAGGCAGAAAAGTGAAGGGGTTTGTCTGAGGTCACCTAGTTAGGGAGGGCTGCAGCTGAGATGAATCCAAGATCTCCCCTTTGACCTGCAATATAAGCCTGAATCTCCCAGTGGGTCCAGAGAATAGGTGGTCCTGGGCCTAAATCTGGGCTGGGTCCAGGTCGGGTTCCGGGTCCGGGTCTGGGTCTGGCCTGGGGCTGGGTCGAGGCTGGATCTGGGTCTGGGTTCTGGGTTCTGGGTCTGAGTCTGGGTCTGAGGCTGGATCTGGGTCTGGGTTATGGGTTCTGCGTTTGAGTCTGGGTCTGAGGCTGGATCTGGGTCTGGGTGTGGGGCTGAGGCTAAGGCTTAGGCTTAGGCTGAGGCTGAGGCTGAGGCTGAGGCTGGGTCTGAGTCTGGATCTGGGGCTGGTGCTGAGGTTGAGGCTGAGGCTGAGGCGGGTCTGGGTCTGGGGTTAGCCCTTTGAGATCATACCTTGGATTTGGCCAGGTGACTAGTTCAAATAGCCCAAGCCAGCACTCTTCAGGTTGGGTCTTAAAAAGTTGTTGCAGACAGATCAGTGGGCCTTGGAAGGCAGCAGCAGAGTGGAGACCGGGTTTGTTCTATAGAAATGTGGGACTCAGATGCAGACATGGAATCTCCCTCTGAGTCATTCCGTGCTTCCCTGCCCCGGACAAATCAAATCTCAATGTTTATAATTCCCAGGAAGAAATGCTCACATTGTTAATGTCTGGGGACCATTGGTGCTAAGACTCTATATCACTCAGGCATCCTCCCCCTCTCCTTCCATCTGCTCCCTTCCTCTCTCCCCCCATTGCTGACTCCTGCTTCCCCCCTTTCCTCTCTCCTCAGCAATTCTAGCCGCTGTCTCAAAGAACAGCTTTTGGCTTTTTACCAGGTTCCTTTATCGTCCGCACTTCATCTTGTTTGTGTGTGTGTGTGTGTGTGTGTGTGTGTGTGTATACATACATACATACATACATACATACATACATAATTCTTTCTCCCACAATAGTTTATATTCCTGTATAACTTACTATTATTGTTTTAATGACCAGTCTAGAAACTCTACTATGTATCTGTCATTTAAATTTGCCTTAGGTTAATGCCTTTGTATCATGGCCCCAAATCTTGAAACAAACAAACAAACAAACCAACCAACTTTCAGTATTTAACTCTGCCTATTCTCTATTATCCTGTTATATATCTCTTCGGTGTATAGTAAGCCTCGTGAGCCGTTGTTACTGCTGATTTGAGCAGTCATTAGCCATTCTTGCACACATTTGCTTGCTTTTGTTGTGTCTATTCTTCCACAAGAATTTAGAGGAACGTTTTGCTGCTGCTATTTCTCATAGTAAGAACTGACTTTCTTGTGTTTATCTTTACAAAACAGAACATTGTTCTCACTAGCCTTGAAGATCCTTCTCTTAGATTCAGCACTGTGGGTCCACAGCTTCCCCTCACTCGGTACTCAGAAGGCTGCCTTCCGCTGTTTTCTGCCTCCCACTGTCTCTGCTCAGACACCAGTTGTAATCATCACCCCCCACTCCCAGAATAAATGCCGTCGCAATGTCTGACTGCTTTGAAGATTTCCTTCTTATCTTTGATTTTTGGTGGCTTGATGGATCTAGTTATGGTTCTGTTTGTACTTTTTATGTATATTTTCCCAAGCTCTTTGAACTTGTATATTTATGTCTTTCTTCAGATTTGAAAAATCCTTGGTTATCATTTCCTTTAAAATTCTTTTGCATGTTCAGAGTAACATATGTGTGTATGTGTGCAGTTGCATGTGCATGTGTGTGTGCAGTGCAGGTGTGAGGACAGGTGTTTGGAGATCAGAGGTCAGCCTCTTTTTCTTGGAGCTATACACCTGTATTTTTTTCTAGACAGGGTTTCCCTGGGATCTGGGGCTTGCCAACTAGGCTAGAGTGACAGGGATCTGCTTGTCTCTGCCTCTCCAGTATTGGGATCACAAATGTGTGCTACCACACCTGGCTTTTACGGTGGGTGCTGGGGATGGAACTTTAGTGCTCAGCTCTGCAGTTAAGCATCTTAACCTTGCAGCCATCTCTCCGGTCCAGTGGTTGTTCTTTTGTGAAGAAGTTATTCTTATGTTTCTTCCACCTTTTGGAATTTCAGACTTTTTTGGCTGAATCTTTTATCTTTTGAAAAAAAAATGTTTACCTTAGGTTTGCAGGTCTGTGCTTCGTTTAGGGGTTTTCTATTTATTTTTCTTTTAATTCGCTAACTCACTGTTCTGTTGTGACCCACCTCTTGCTAAATTTACCCAGTGAGCTCCTGATTCCGTTCATTGTACTTTATGGATCTAGAATATCCATTTTATTATTTACAAAGAAGCAGTTCTGACTGCATGCTGAAATAGTCCACCTTTTCATCCATTCAATGTATCTTTCAAATGTGGAAATATGTAAGCCACTGACATTTTGTAGGCTCTCATCGGCACTCCAGGGTCTGGGTCATCCCTTTGCCTGCTTCTGTTCATCTGATTTCTTGGAAGATTGTCACACTTCTCCATTTCTTCATATGTCGGTCATTCAGAGAGCTTCTTGGGATTGGACCTGTGTCTGATGTGTGGTATAGGTCTCTGGTCTCCTTTTCTTCCTGGCGGTGCTGTGTGCATCTTGTGCATGGGTGATTGCTGGTCATGGTATTCCCATGAAAATCTCTTTTGGTCCTGGGGTGTGCTGTGCTTCTCACAGAGTGGCACTTGCTCCTAGGGCGTCTACCTTTCTGTCATGTAGACTGAGTTCCAGGAGTGTTCAGCAAAATGGCTTTGGCTTGGTTCAGCGCAAACCCTGCCACGTGTTAGCACTGTGTGACTCTGAGGTCCTGGTGGCTCATCTCCCGGCAGAGGACCCAGGAGGACATTTCTAGGGCTTCTTGGGTTTCTTCTTTGCAGCTCTCTCACCTCTGCTCCCCATGTCCAGCTGAACTCCATCCTCATCCTTTTCATCCAGCCCTGTTCTCAGCAGAGGAGCTAATTTCCCGAACCATGGTCTACAACGTGCTTCAGAGAGAAGCCTAGGGCTCCCCGCGCTGGCTTTGTGACTTCATTGTCCACATCACCCACTCCTCCCATCGCCTCCCTGGATTTCACAGTTTCTCAGTAACAGCTATTCTGACCTAATCTGGCAAGGACTGGAGATCCTAGGGGGTGAATAGAGCCTGGGAGGTTCAAGACATTGTAAAATGGCTGCTTGGGATTGGATTCAGTGAAGAGCCAGACTTGTTTAAAAATAAAACTGAGCTGGCGTGGCTGCCACAGCAGCCAGCTGTGGTATGAGATGGAAGGTGTGTGAGGTGGGGGGAGGCAGAGAGAGAGGGGGGAGGGAGGGAGGGAGAGTTTGAGAACCTCTTGGGGATCACAGTCAAGAGGTGACATACAGTTGGGAAATGTGGGATTAACAACCAGAGATGAAGTCCACAGGATTTAGGGATGATCAGGGACAGAGGGTGAAGAAAGGACCCGCTCTCTGTCACAGAGTCACTCTTAGGCCTATGGTTCTCTCATAGCTCCCTGTCATACTGGACTCGAATCCCCAGTTCTTACAGTGAGGACACAGCATAGAGTCTCCAAGGCTGCAGGAGCTGCTGTCTACACTCCTCCATGCCCCACTGGCTGCACCCTGAACTGCAGCAACCTGAGACTGAGTTCTCTGCACATCCTTCCTTGGCCTCCCTGTGCATTTCAGCTTTCAATTGGAAACTGTCTTATGTTTAGGGCAGCTCTGCAGACTGGGCTCAGGGAAGAGGGGTGTAGGAGCTGACTTGGGCACAGTTCTTCACAGCTCTGCGGTCACTGCTGTACTTGTGATGGGGATTTATAGCAAAGGAATAGATGAAGGCTACAGATTGGTACTATCACAGCATGGACCATGATGTCTGCTACCCAGCACGGATGGGGCCAGAGCCTCTGCTCAGAGCCTCCTAGGGGCTTCCATAGCTTTTAGACCTCCTTTTCGCAAGTTGGGTTGAATGACCTGTGTCTGTCACTCTCTCAGTCAACCAGAGCTCCTATTGGGTGTCCCTGCTGTCCCTAAGCCTAAGCACAGCATGCAGGCAGCTGTGTAGCATACAGTCAGGCACAGGCAGACTTCCCCACCTACTACCAGATCATGCTGTGGGTACTCGCTTAGGGTCCATGGGGCAGAGCCCTGGTCCAAGCTACCAGAGGCAGGACACAGCAATGAGCCACCAAACTTCTCAAAGGCCACATTGTTTTGGAGTCTGGAGCTAAATTTTATGGAACCATCCGGAGCACCCATCTGTTCCTGACAGGCCCCAGCCTGTGAGTCTCAGGCCTACGCAGTGTGAATTTCTATTAATTAAGAAAAATATCACATTCTGTTATTGTGGTCCTTGTTCATAGGGAGATGTCCGATCAGTCACAGCCACGCAGATCCTGCCCTCTCCTGTTCCACTCTTCTCTCCCTCACTAAAAATAATTTGGGACCCTCTCTACCTTCGCCCACTGGAGTGTGGAATGATAGAAGTCAT
Source organism: Rhynchomys soricoides (assembly GCA_019843965.1). Taxonomy (NCBI): domain Eukaryota; kingdom Metazoa; phylum Chordata; class Mammalia; order Rodentia; family Muridae; genus Rhynchomys; species Rhynchomys soricoides. The sequence goes on along the minus strand of JADRCH010000051.1, from coordinate 3,249,287 downwards.
GGAAGCAATGGGTTGTTTTAAATAACTCAAGGGATATGGGTGTTTCTGAGCTCCCGTTCCTTCATGGAGGAGACGATCCCTGGTAGCTGTACCACTCCTTCCCGTGTGTACCTTAGCATTAGGATTAGGATTGACCACTCCTTGCTCAGTGGGTTTAGGAATTCCCCTCTGTGATCTTGAGAACCCACAGGTATGTTCCCATCATGGGTACGGTCTACCACCTGACAGAATTAGCATAGTCAAGTTCAGCACAACTACTGATATCCCTTCAGTACTAAGAGTGGGAAACCGCACATGGCAAGAGAAAGAAAAAGATATATAACTTTTATCAGATTTTATAGAGAAGCTGGAGAGATGGCTCGGGGGTAAGAGCACTTGCTGCTCTTCCAGAGGACTCAGGTTCCATTTCCCTAACATCCATGTTAGGCAGCCCACAGCCACCTGAAACTCCAGCTCCAGGGGATCTGTCGCCATCTTCTGGCCTCTGTGAGCACTGCAATCATGTGGCACACACTCACACTGATATAAATTAACACTTTTAATCTTTAAAAATGTATAAAGAAAAGACACATGCATATGTGCATATGTGAGTTAGTAAAAGAATGAGGACTCAGCACCCAGGACCATTTGGGGCAGTGCTATTGCTATTATTGATCCCACTTCCCTCAGGGCTGGGCAAGCTCCTTCTTCCCTGACTCCCCTGGCATCCATATGAAACCTGCTACCGTGATGTTCTGTCAGAGAATAGGTGGCGATTTGGTTTAAGCCAGTGCTCATGAGAAATTTGGAAATGTTTGCCTAATGTAAAGTCATGAAGATTTGATGGCGTGAACATCTGACAATTTGAGTTGTGTGTGAAAGTTCATTCATTTTTCTGTTTCAATGTAATAGTTACTGATAGTGATCAAACACGACCCTGGTTGATAGATCCTATTTTGCATATTTTTGAGAATGATGTTCTGCGATGTTGTTCTGCGGTTCCATCTACCTTCCCCTCTTCTTTCAAGATATCCATTTGGCTCACACATTCATATGTGCACATAGAGGCACCAAGGGCATCCCATGTGGGAAATGGATGGCAGCAATAATAGGGGGCATAGAATTTGAGATTTTTCTTTATTTATATTCTTCCTATCTATCTATCTATCTATCTATCTCCCTCTCTTCCTCCTTCTCTCTATCCCTCCCTCCATCTCTCTCTCACTCCCCTTCTTTTCTTCTTCCTACTATGAGAAAAAACAAACAGGATAGATAGATGGATGGATAGGTGGACAGACAGACAGACAGACAGACAATAGAACAGGTACTGGTTGTTGGCTATGGCACTTTCTCACCTGAGAACTTCACTTATACCTCTTTTTCTCAGCTCCAAAACTCCAAGGCTGCTGCCTCTGAGGAAGACACCAAATTAGGCATACAGCGGCTCCATCACCAGGTGCGGACCCTACAGTGCCAGCTCAGGGACCAGGGCTGGGCACTGCGGGAGTTGCAGGTAGCTCGGGATGAGGCAGTGAGCCTCCAGGATACACTCAAAGGCAAGGTAAGCTGGCCAACCCTTCTTCCAAAATTTTCCAGACCTCAAGGAGCAAGAGCCACCAGCTTGATAGTGTTGGTTAGAGATTTAGAGCCTAGAGCGATATGAGGAAGAAAGGCATGGGGCCTGGAACCTTTTGTTCAGCTTACACTTCCACAGCACTGTTCAGCATTAAAGGAAGTCAGGACAGTAACTCAAACAGGGCAGGAACCTGGGGGCAGGAGCTACAGAAGCCATGGAAGGGTACTGCTTACTGGCTTGTTCCTTGTGGCTTGCTCAGCCTGCTTTCTTATAGAACCTAGGACCACAAGTCCAGGGATGGCACCACCCACAACAGATTTGGGTCCTCCCCCACCAATCGCTAACCAAGAAAATGCCTTACAGCTGGATCCTATGGAGGTCTTTTCTCAGTTGTGGTTCCCTCCTTTCAGACGACTCTAGCTTCTGTTAAGCTGACATAAGACTAACCAGCACAGGCACCTTCAGACACTTTCAGGAGGAACATTCAGCCCTTCCACTGCAGGAGACATGTGTGGACATGGTTATAAAAGTGAGATACTCAAGGTGGACTGGCTCAGGACCTTGGCTGTGGAGGACATTTGGACCAACATGGGTCTAAACTCATACAGCCCTTCATAGGCACACTCATAAAAAATGGCAGAAATTCCAGCCACAGTTGTGCTGACTTTGGTCCCTCCTGACCCTGCAGCTTTGTAAAATTTTCCCATTGGAGGGAGCCTGCGGAAATTCACAGGAGAACTCCACCTTGTTTTTCATTCTGCATCGGTCCTCGGTGATGACACATATCAGTAATTGATTTTAATCAAACATGAAACATGTTCATAATCTTTTATACAGAAACCCTAAAGGACCCTCAACATGTTATATCTAAAGGAACAGTTAGATGCGTGGCTTAAAAGTGCTTTCTCCCAGCTGGGCAGTGGTGGCGCACGCCTTTAATCCCAGCACTCGGGAGGCAGAGGCAGGCGGATTTCTGAGTTTGAGGCCAGCCTGGTCTACAGAGTGAGTTCCAGGACAGCCAGGGCTACACAGAGAAACCCTGTCTCGAAAAAAAAAACAAAAAAACAAAAAAAAGAAAAGTACTTTCTCCTGATCCTCAGCTCATTATTTATTTTTTACTCTCTTTTCATCCACTTAATCAATTGATTGCCTTTGATAATCTCATACAATGTGTTTTGATCATATTCTCTCCTCTGCCAACTCTCACAGATCCCCTTCCTTACCCACCCAAGTCTCTCTCTCCCTCTCCTCCCTGTCTTTAACTTAAACCCATCAAGTACAGTTTATGCTGACCATATACTCTCGGATGTATGGCCTCTCACTACAGTGTGGTCCATTTACCATTTAAAGAAAACCGACTGTCCTTCTGCCAGTAGCTATCAGTTGTCAATAGCTGCTCGGCTAGTGGTTCCTCTCTTCTCCTCTCCGTGCTCGGATTCAGTCTGACTTGAGCTTGCGCAGGTCTCCTGCGTGCTGTCACAAGCACTGAAATCATAGGTGCAGCTGGCCTGTTGTGTCCCTAAAGCACTGGTTCCTTGTAGTCCCACCACCTCTGGCTCTTACGCCCTTTCTGCCCCTTCTCCCACAGTGATCCCAAGCCTGGGAAGAGGGACTGTGATACAGATGTCCCCTACAGTGATTGATTAAAATCATGTATTGAATGAAATCACTTTTTAACTGCAAGTATCCGGTACTCATTTCACAGGGTTAAGGTCTTTCCCAAACTGAGCCAGGGAGAGCTTGCATCAAAGCCTGCATACATTTAGTCCCATTTGAACACAAGTTCATCCACCTGAAGCCAGAATCTCCCTTTTGACCAGTCCCAGAAAGTTACACCAAATAGATGCACAGAAATAATGTTTGTAAAAGCAGAGAAACAGACCAGTGTTATGTATTCCCATCAACAGAGACCTGCTTAATAAATCACACCACAGCTGCAAGAGGAGAGAGTGTGTGAGGTTTTAAAGGAATGAGGCCAGTTGGTTTGCTTGAAAACTTCACCAGGATTTTCTATTCAATTACCAAGCAGGATGCGACACTCTCCATGTAGCAGATTTTCATGTGTTTGTGCACACATATCCTATTCGTGTGATTGTATAATATTGAGGAAAAAGAATGATAGGTAAGAACTGGTCGGGGCAAGGACGGAAGGTTTATTTAGTTTGCAACAGATGAGAGAGTGTGAGGGAATAGCCATAAAATTCCCATTTTATACATTTTATGGGACAAGAATTCAGACAGAATCTGGCTGAACAGTAGTAAGGTGGATGCTAGGCTAACATGGAAAGTCTGAGGTGACCTCACACAAGAGCCTGGTGCCTGCCTGTTCTCTGGCTCCTCTCTTTGTTGTGCTGGGCCCAGCACTTGGTCCTTTTCGGCAGGGACTGAGGCCAGGTCAGGAGGGCACTCCAGCTGCATGATGAGTGTTGGGTACCAGAGGCTAGCCCAGAGCTGAGGGCTGGAGTGTGGCCAGCCTCCCACTAAGAACAGAATCCACATTGCTGATCTGCCCCTAGTGTTTATTGAATACTGCTGACCACCATGCCTGGGTCTAGATTCCCTATATCAATGAGGTCTCATTATGACCCTCAGCTTGGGATGAACTGTCACTGCACCCCACTGCACAGAAGACACTAAGCAGGGACTTACAGGTCACTGGGGGCAGGTGAGCCAGGATTATGTCTGGTTCAGGGACCCAAGTTTCACTGTAGATTGTGTCTCTGTGGCTCCGGATCCTCAGCACCCCATCCTCACACAGGGAATGGTGACTGCAGGCCAGCCCTTGGCACCCTCCCCTGACCTCTCCCACACTGCTCAGTCACAGTGTGTTTCTCCTTTCAGCTTGAGGAGCTTTGGGAACAGCAGTGTGAAGCACGCCTGGCTTTGAGTCCTCTGAAGGTAACATACTGCCAAGTCACCATTTCAGATTTCATGGAGATACCCGAGTGCCAGGCACCGATGTCACCCAGGTCCCCACATGAACAATGTTCCACGTACTTTCTTCACCTGGCTTCTCACGTGTGAGATCATCTTATGTGGCACGTGTCCCACTTTGTCCTTGGAGCTGTGCTCGGAGGCGGCCCCTTGGTGCTCACGTTCTCCCTCTCCATTTCCTCTTCTCATCCTTCCTGTCTTTTTCTTCTCTCTTTCTCCTTCCCCTCTTTCTCTTCTCTCTCCGTCTCTTTCTGTCTCCGCCACTTTCCCATACTGCATTCACTCCAATGCACGCTTCCTTAGGAAGTCCACGCCCCCACGCCTAGCCTTTTATATGTATATTTGAGACACACTGAGGAATGACCCTTGTTGCACACAACAAGATTAAATAAGACATAATAAGACATAGATAAGATTAATAAGACATTAAATAAGGTGACATATTTAATCTGGACCTGCATTTGGGAAGAGGCAGAGGTCCATCCATGGTCCTGGTTTCTGTGTGGGTGGCCAAGGAGGAGCCTTGGTTAAGCATCAGCTAAACACCATGACACTCAGAACCTGCCTTCTCTTGGGGGCTCAATTTCCTCAGGTTTTATATCAGAAATATGAACCACTTCATCTCCCACAGTTCCTTCTCTATCTGAGCCTCACCTTTGTGTTAATTAGTGATTCTTAGCCTTCCTAATGCTGTGACCTTTTAATACAGTTCCTCATGTTGTGGTGACCCTCAATCATAAATTTATTTTGTTGCTACTTTGTAACTGTAATTTTGTTACGGTTGCAAATTATAATGTAAACATCTGTGTTTTCTGATGGTCTTAGGTGACCCCTGTGGAAGGGTTGTCTGACTCCCAAAGGGGTCATGACCCACAGGTTGAAAAACACTGGTATTGGTAAAACGGAAACTTTAAGAATTCCCACTAAGACTCTAGGATGCTATCTGGGACACCATAGACAGGACAGTACAAGGAAGCCCATAAAGTCAGGACCATGAGCATGCCCTTCCACTAAGTTCATGCTTGACAAATCCCTCTCATCTGAAGGAGGACTCCAGAGCTTTGTGCTTTAGCAAGGTGAAGCCAAGTAAAAAGGCAGGGAGGGCTCTGCAGGGTCAGTCCCCCTCCCGCAGGGCGTGTCAAATGGATTAGTAGGTTGAGGTGTGGAGAGGAGCTTAGTTGCAGCTCCGAGCCACCATAGAGTCTGGGTCTGTATTCTTGCCTGCCTACCATGTGAGCCTGAAACCTACTAAAAGGGCAGCATGTAGCCCTGAGGTCCTGGTTGCGAGTGAGGGAATCATGCTGGGAATGGGGCACTGCATTGGTTCCCAGCTCAGCCTGTACCATGAGTCCCACTTTCCAGGCCAAGCTGTCTTCTCTGGTCTACAAGTGCCAGGAGAGGAATCGCCTGATTGAGCATCTACTGCAGGAGCTGCCGAGACATGCGCCCAAGAAGCACCTGCTCTCTGAGCTGGCACAGAACATGCTTGAGGATGAGGCACTGGCTGAGTATAGTGCCACCTTCCTGAGCCCAGGAGCACCAGATGTAAGTTGCCATCAACAACCCTAGCCCTGCTTCTAGGGACCCTTGGGTGACCCAGCCCAGGCCACCTGCCTCCCTGTGCTGTCTTGGTTACCAATCCATCCCTCACACTGGTTCCTTCTCTAGGTGGCACCAATATTCTGGGGTCTGTGAAGAGTGCTGGGGATCTTTTGTCTCTGAAACACTTATGACCCTGTGCAGGGGGAACAGACACAAATGTGTCACGGAAGCACCATCATGCTGTGTCACCAGATGTTCTTGCTACCCATACTTTATGAGCTCTGTATGCATAGCCCCTTCTGCCAGCATGCTTGGTCCACTGACTGCCTCCTGTCCAGTGTTCAAAGTTCCAAGTGCCTATCCACAGCAAGTGATCTAGTTCCCAAAGACCACAATTCCCCTCACACCCTTTTGCCTCCACGGTACCTGGCATGCATAATAGAGCATATACAGGGGATTCTTTACTTGTTGTTGAGAGCATCTGTGGATACCTCTCTGTGAGGTCAGAGCCTCTCCCCAGATGTCTGTCTCCCCATTGTCTGACACATAATCTGTGCAGGGAAACACTTCCTGAAGCATAAGATCATGGACCAACTGGATGTGTAGCTAGGTGGAGAGAGTGCTTGCCTGGTATGGTTGAGACCCTGGATGCTATGCCCAGAGCCACACCCACACAGAGACAATGAACCCAATGTGTGAGAATCTTCTCTGTTAAAGGTTAACAAAATAAGAAATTGCAGGTAAAATGTTCAGAAGTCTTGGTGACAGTAAAGGGTGGTCCTGGGTGCCTATTTTTCTGATCTAGATAGAGGGCTCCCAGATAGAGGGGTGTGCTTGGCTCTGAACCCAGCGATGTCAGCCATGTCTGCCTACAACTTATTCCTGGGTTTGAGACAGATTTGCCTCTGAGGTTGCTGATGGTGCAGGGTAGATGTGTTTTCCAGGAATATGGCCTTGGGGTTGGTTCTGGCTGTACAGGAATTGATCTTCTCAGCCCCTCACAGCCTGCAGGTGTATGATACAAACTACCATGCAGCTGAGGAGGTGGAAACTGGAGGCCATAGGGCTTTCAAAAGTATAGGGACTTGGTGTAGGGTCAGAGCTCAAATCCAAAACACCAGATGCCATGTCTAGTGTTCTTCTGTTTCTGTCCGTTGTAGAAGGGGTTGTGGGAGAGAAGGGGAGGGGGAGGGAAGGAAAGGAGAGAGGAAGGGAGGGGGAACTGTAGTTAAAGCGATTAAGAATCTCTGGGACACAGTTAGTGCCTAATAATTGCAGTGAGAGAGGCAGGACTGAAACAAGGAGGTATTGAGTATAACATGAACACTGTGCTGGGACAGGCTGGTTTCCAATAGCCAAACTAGAAGGGGCTGATGTGTGAATCAGAGAATAATAAATTACCTATGAAAACAGAACTATTGTGTGGCCTGGCACACTCTAGGTGGATGACTACACCAAGAAAGTCAGAACATTCCCCTCCTGCAGTTCTCAGAGAGGCAAATTCATCAATATTTTTGTATGTTGGTCAGTTACCATCTGTTGTCAGAAGGTCATGTGGGAGCTGGAAGAAAAACAGGTGTGTGTGATGGGGGTGGATGTTGATGTGTTCCAGGCTGGATGCTTTCATCTGTAAGGAGATTCTCTGAGCCTGAGAGGCCTCATCTTGGCCTGGGGCATAGATATTGGGAAGGCCATACAGTAGACATAACTGTCCCCAATTGTCAGCCTCTCTGTACTCTCTGGCTTGGCACTGAACTACCACCAGCTTTGAAAGTGTCCTAGTTTGGTTTCTGTTGCTGAGATAAATGCTATGGCCAAAAGCAACTTGGGGAATAAAAGGGTTTCTTTGGTTTACAGATCACAGATCATCGTCAGGGAAATCAAGACAGGAGCTTGGGGCTGCAGCTTGGAAGCAGGAACTGAAGTAGA
>JADRCH010000051.1:3153091-3241317 GCA_019843965.1 Rhynchomys soricoides | reverse complement strand
CAGGGATGGCACTGCCCACAGTGGGCTGGACCCTCCCAGACCCACAATCAAGACCATTCCTCACAGACATTTGGTCACAGGCTAGTCTGATGGAGGTAACTCCTCAACTGAGATTCCTTATTTGCAGGTGTGTATAGGTTTGTATCAAGTTGACAAAACCAACGAGCACAGAAGGTGACACTGAGTCTAGTCTGATTGGATATTCAGAGTCCACCCCTGTACTGTGTAGTCCGGAGACTACAGCAGCCTGCTGTGCCATTTCCTGGCCAGGAGTGTTGACAGAGTTCCTGAAAGAGTTCTGAGCCATAGATCTGGAGAACCAAGTAGGCCAAAACACATAGTGAGCCAACCAAAGGGGTAGAAGTACAATTGGCTCTTGCATTGCTCACTCCAGGCTGAGGTACAGTATGGCCCTGAGTCTGCTGACTTTTGTTCTCTGACCTGTACAATGGGAACAGCAGTCTGCTCAGTGGAAATACTGAAAAGCCAGGATGGGATAACCTGTATTCTATAGGGAAAAGGCTGAGACCAAGGGGTCAAGGGTCACATCTGCACTCCACTACCCTCTAGTCCTTTGACTTATGAGGGGACACTTATGTGTTCTGGTGACTGGGTGCAGGCAATGTTCCAAGTGTTTGCTGCAAACTAGCAGAGTGTCCCACATGAATGTCACAATTCTCCCCCAATCAGATGACAGAAGCAAGGCTCCAAGAGGGTCTTCACTGTCAGAAGACCTACATCTTTATGGAGCGTTTTAATTCGGCCCTTTTCATTCTGAGTGACTTTGTCTAAGTGGTAGGAGAGGCTCTTGAAGTCTACATAGAGCCACCAGCAATGACCACTACAGGGGTGGATAGGTAGGACCTACCTGAGAGCAGGCACAGAAAAGATGTGGCTGGACTGGAGTTCACGGTGTTTGCATCGAGTTCAGTAGCTTCTAGGGCTGGGGTGTGGAGTGCTGGTGCAGGACCCGAGATATAAGTCCCCTAAGCATGTGACGAGGATGGGGTCTGAGAGGCTGGCTGTGTGCTGTGTACCCCCTGTTCCTCCAGCAGTGTGTTCTGAGCCACGAGGACCCTGGTGGCCAAGTAGTTGAGGTGAGGGACACTGAGCTCTTCAGTGCTGGTAGTGGCAGCTCTTCCTGCTGGCAGTTGGGGACTGGAAGCTGGTCCAGAGCACTTGGTTTTATGGACACTAGCTTTGCTTCAGGGAACACAGAGGGACTCTTCCTGAGGGAGGTCTTTGAGCCGAGAGAGCTGCCTGGTGGCTGAGGAGTTGCTGATGGGCTTGGGGTAGGCTGTGCATGGCATCAGGCTGACAAGTAGGGAGATGGTGTGTTTTTGACAAAAGCCTTCTGGAAACATCCTTGGAGAATCAGAACATGAGGTCCCCCAACAGCCCTTCCTTGGAAACAGAGACTATAATAATGGGACATGGTGCTTCCACCCAGACAGGTCATCTGTGTTCAGCATCTGGTAATGCAGTCCTGCCCTCCACTCCACAGATGAATCCATCTTCCCACATATCCTTCCCGAAGGAGAGTCCTAATAACCAGAGATCTGTCAAGGCCTTGGAAAAGGAGTAGAGAAGGTTTGACATCCTCCCTTCCCAGAAAAGGGTATGGCCTGTCACTCACTTTCCCTCTTTGCATCATTGCAATGGGTGGAGTCTCATCTCTGTTGTCTTTTCTGGCTAGGATTTGAGAGAGGCATGGATCCATCCTTAGTCAGCCCTTCTCTCTGGGACTTGGCTGGGGGTCCCTCCCAGTGCACCTGCATGGCTGGTACACTGCCATCACCTCATCCCTCAGATGCAGCCTCCCCAGACTGCTGTACATGTGTTGTCTCCCAGCAGGACTCCTTTCTCCAGCTCAGGTGCCTTGGGTGGTGATGGTGGGAACGCACAGACAGCTGTCTAGAAGAGGGGAGAAGGTTGTTGAGGGTAAGCAAGCAAGGATGTATTTATTTCCTTTGCCTACAACTATGGGTGTCATGTTGCTAGTTTCTCGAGTTCCTGCTTTGATTTCCCAAACTGATGTATTGTAATTTGTGATTGTAAACCAAAATGCCCTCACCTCTACCCCACTGCTTTTTCTCAACATATCTGTCACAGTAACCACAATGACATTAGGACAAGAGCATCTACCCACACCTAAGCACAGCAGGAGAGCAGGCATCATCACACCTGGAGCACGAGATTCCTAAAAGGTGTGGCAAGTGGGTTGTACCCAAAGGGCAGCTAGCCTTGGGTTACTAGTCACTGCCTCTGTCAGTCCATTCCAGGTCTCCATCACAGCATCCATTTGTCACATAGATCCTGGTCAAGTCAAGGAGCAGTCAGGTGGCTGAACTGTGTTAAGAGTCTGGAAAGATGATACAGGGTCACTGGCTCACTTGAATGAGGTCTTGGGGTTCATACAGAGGTTGGCCAGTGATGGAAAGAGAGTAGAGCTTCCAAGTATGATGATGGGCCATGCTGGTGCCTGGAGATGGGGGAAGAGATGTCCCAAGGTCACTGCACACAGGATCCTGCCCCACAGAATGCCCCAAAGGATGCAGGATCAAGACTCTAACATACCTTGAAGATCTAGTAGATGGCTTCTTCTTCACCAACAGGGGCTGCTGGGTGGAGTGTGAATTCCTGAGGCTTCCCCGTTGCCTACAGGTGTGACAGATCATTGCAGTAGTGCACGAGATAGACTTGGGTTCAGAGTCTCATGACCTGGGTAATGAGTCTCCTGGCAGCACTAGATGCCCCAACTTTCTTTAAATTTTCTTTAATGCATTTCTGAAAAGACACGTGTTGCTGCATGGAAGTTGAATCTGATGAAGGAAACTTAATTGTTCCTGGTGTGTGGTGCCCTTGCGCAGACCTGGCCTGGGTCACCTGGATGGTGGTTGAGGAGGGAATGTGGCAGACACACCATCACACCCACCTTCCCGAGCAGGCTGAGCTCAGCTGCACTGGGTGGCCAGCCATACTCTGGTCCTGTGGGGACCTTCACACCCTGCTCTCTGCAGTATATCCACTGAGCTGTCTTTCCTTCCAGACATTCTGTCACCTGGATGTGAGCAGCAAGGAGACCTCAGCCAGAGGAGGAGGTCAGTGCACCTGCCAGAAACATTTCTGTGTGTTCAGCAAAAGCTGGGCTGGGTGGGATGGGTCAAACTGCCCGGATGTCAAGCTTGTACCATGAAGGGGACCTCCTGTTTTTCCCTCTCCTACTGCCCAGCCCTGTCTTACCACCTCATAGCATCAGAACATACTGGGAAAAAAACAAGAAGATCCTCAAATTCCTCAGTCCTGCTCTTCATTATGAACCATAGCATCCATTCCCCAACCCAGATATTCATCTCATGTAATAATTCCCATATAATATTAGGAATAAGATCAGGGGACAGATGTGTTCAGTGTTGCGAGTTAACCCATGCCCTCTGTGGAATGTAACTCAGTCACTAAGGTGGCCAAGAACACCATGCTGTAGGGCAGTGTGGTGATATTAAATTCAAAGATGGTCGGACTCAGGATGCTCGATACTGTGAGCTGTATCACACACACATATCCATGTGTGGTCAGCAAAGCAGGTTAAGAGATAAACTAAATATTTACTGTGGCTACTCAGGCAGATGCGCATGAGTGATTTTATTGTTGTTCTGTTATCTTTATAAGGGAATTAAGGTGCTGGGGGACCAGACAGAGTCTCCTCTCTGAGGGCCTTAAAAAGTGCTGCTTACTAGCAGTATGGGACTGGGTTATAGGTGTGGGGCTGACTCTGAGGGTTTGCTGAGGTTGCACTCCTAGAAGGACTGAGCACTCTCCAGATGTGCTTTCTCCATGGCTCCGATACTAGATTCTGTTCTTGCCAGTCCTGTGATGGCAGAGGAATTAATCCACCTCTCTGAGCCAGAGACTGTTTTCAAAATGGCGATACCGTGACCATCCTGTATAGGGACCAACACATAGCAGGGCGACAATACACAAGAAGAAGGGTTCTTCTTGTGTGGATGGGAGTGTCCTCTGTACCTTTACTGCTGCCCCTCTAGCCTGAACCGGTACCTGATTCTACAGCTGGAGAGCTGTGGATTCTAGCTGGCCCCACTCTGATGGTGTTCTAGCAGTCTTCCTTCCCTGGGCTCAGCCTTCGCACTCGTGGAAGCAGGACATGCTTATGATTAATGGGGCTGTTTGTGCCGTTTCTGAAGCCTGCCTGCAGGGGATGCATATAAGATGTGGGGGCCAGCAGAGGGAATACAGGGGGTAGCCCCACCCTGGAGGGCCTGGTGGCTAGCAGGGGATTAGGGAGACAGGCAGTGGTCTGGGGTGCAGCAAGACCATGGTGGTGCCATTATTAAGTGTTGAATTCAGAGAATTCAAAGGCACCAAGAGAGCCCCTGTCATGGGGATGGCAATCTGGGAGCATTTGTGAATAACAGGAGAGTGGAAACAATGTGATAAAGTTTAGGACCTGTCAATTTTAAAGATGGACGTCCTGCCTGAGGCCTGACTGAGGATTCTCTCTTCCAGCTCAGGAGTATCTGTTTAATTCTGAAACAGACAGTGTCCTTCAAAGCCTGTGGGGTGTGGAGTCCTGCTCCCTTCCAGGGGCTGGTTGGGCATTGCAGACTGCTACATCAGGTTCCCCAAAGGTAAGCACACACCTTCTCACTTCTAAAATATGGTTTTGACTGGAAGAGGAATATACTCTCAGAAGTGCATCCCTATGTACACATGTGCATGCTCTCTCTCTCTCTCTCTCTCTCTCTCTCTCTCTCTCTCTCTCTCTCACACACACACACACACACACACACACATACTCTCTCTCTCTCTCACACACACACACACAGAGAGAGAGACAGAGAGAGACAGAGAGAGACAGAGAGATGCATGTACACACACAAGCACGCACACATGCACACATGTCAGCCCCAATAAAACCCATCAGGTTAAGAAGTAAAATGCAACCCAGTGTCTAATATCTGCATTTCAGTCTTTGTTTCTGCTGAAGCCTCATGTTGTATGTTATTTTTCTTGAGGGCTGGCCCTCATATGTGGAGACCGCAGCCCTGGGCTGAGGCTCTGCTGGTGACGCCTGCCCCAGGAGGATTTTCATTGCTCTGATGGGCTGACATGGCCAGTACCTTCCTCACTGAGGGCTGACTCAAAAATGACACAGTCAGAGCAGCTCTGCCTGACATCTGGCTCATACTCACCTCTGGGCCCAAAACCTAAGGGTCCTCCAAGTCCTCTCCATGGTTCCTGGTGTCCCACAGGCTATGGGATTCCTATCCAGCACCCCACCCTCACAGCACCTGGACTTCCCACATATTGCAAGTGAGGGGAAGGATTCTGATATCCCATCCATCAGACTGCACAGGGACCCCCTACCCCTGCTGTCAGAGTCAGTCCCACAAAGCCTCTCAGCTGTAGTCCTTTGCAGATCAGTGTCCTTATATTTTATCTAGATGTGTCTAGTTGTTTCTGCTATGAAGTGCCTGAACGACTCATCACCATACACACTACACTGGCTCCAGACAAACTATTTAACTCATTAAATCTGGGTCCTGGCTGCTCTGAGTTCAAAGTCAGTGTGATGCTGGGCAAAGCCCTTCACCTGTTTGTATGTTAGTATCCTTCTGTATAAAATGGGAGTGGCACTGCCCTATGCTATCATGAGAATACAAGCTAGCATGGCCATGTCTCCTTATGTTTGCAGATCTCTTGCAGCAACAGAAGAACAGGGAAAATGGCTCTCCCTCGCTGCATCTCAGTGCAGGATTTGATCTTTCCCAACCGACTCTTGTGACTTTTTATCTGCCTCCACATTTATTTATATTTTTATATTAAGCATGGAGATGATATATCTATTTGCATGTCAGGGTTGTGGGTCGATTTGATGAGCCCACGTCTATGAAGTTTTTGTTTCCAGTGCAGGAGAGGTGCTCCCAAGTGCTGGTTGTACTCAGCGGGGCCTTCGTCAGCTTCCTGACCACTGATGGCCGTTACCTGTGCAGGTTCCATGTCTAGAAATAAAAACATTTTCTCATTTTTCACTTTCTCTTGGGAAAACTACCTCCGACTTGCCTTGTTCCGACCTGTCACACACCCCCTCTGCAACCTGGAGGCACCACAGGCAACAGTGGCCTTCCCAGATAAGGAGCAGGGTGAGCAATTTCGAGCTGTGTGGGTGTTCACAGGAGTGAGCATGGCTGGAGCACAGGGAGGAAAGCAGACAGAGACTGTGAAAGGAGGAGGAGGAGGAGGAGGAGGAGGAGGAGGAGGAGGAGGAGGAGGAGGAGCCCCACATTGAGTACCCATCCCCACAGGGACCTCATGACAACATCAAACCTGCTTTGTCAGTGAAGAAAGGCAGGGGGTCAAGGAGGCAGATGGCTCAGGCTCACCCGGGAACACTCAGGCTGAGGGCACAGACAGTGCAGCTCTGTGACTGCTCCCTAACCCCATCCCTGGTGGATGGAGGGATGGCTCTAGTCTTCTGGTCAGGCCTGAAGGCAGACACATGACCACCTCTGGGGGTGGCTGGAGAGGCAGATGAGCTTCCTGCTGCTGTGCTGTTGTGGCTGGTCCTTCCTGTGAGTTCTGGAAGGGAACATGTTTTCAGAGGTGAGATGTTGATGTGGATCATCTTATACCCAAAAGTGGCTGATGACAGGCTTGGAGACAGGGTAAGGGATGAAATCACATGACCTTAGTAATGTGGACTCAGCAGCTTCATAGACACATACATTTGCATAAGATGTCTGGGGTTTTCAAAACTTGAGAGAGGGTTCAAGTCGGGATGTGGTGCACATTTGGGGGGCCATGGGGTCAGTGGCATGAGATTACCATGCAGGAGACACTGCCTTCCAGTGTGAAGGGCCAGTTCTCCTGTCACTGAGAACAAAAGCCTTTGTTTCCACTCTGCCACTAGCCCAATGCCTGTAGGTCAGCACTTGCTCAATGGCAGGGTATGACTACCCAACTGGTCCCCATCTCCATTTCTTTGACTGTGACTCAGTGACGATGGCCTCTTAGAGCTGTCATAGGAGGAAGTGAGCATGTGGTAAGACAGTTGATGCCAGCACAGAAAGTGCTGGGTAAGCATTAGATGTCATTGTTTTATCTCCCTTGGATAAGAGGTGTGATCACAGAACTGTAATCAAGAGACACAGAGACTTATCTCTACTTTTCTTCTCCAGCTGTCCCCATCTTCAGGCTCAGCCTGGGTTCTGGATCATGCCCAGCATCTGGGAAACAGAGTTTTCCCCATCATGTCTAAGGGGCAGAGGCAGAATATCCCGCCCTCTCTTCCTAGCAGCCTCTTGCCATTCTGAAACTCCTGGAGGATGCTGGCTTTCCACTGAGCACTCAGAGTGTCTACAGTAATTCCCAAGCCAATAAATCACTGCAGCAGGCGTGAAGTTGACAGGGCCACTCACTCTCTGGGGCCACTTCACAGCCTCCATAAATATTTGAAGCAGAGCTTTCAGAGAGCACTTTGAGAAATCAGGCTTGCTCTCAGCACTCGGGGAGTGGGAAGTGCTTTTGTCTTTGTCTTTAAAAAGGCTTGTGGTTATGGTTTAGGGGCTGGGAGGGGAGGTGCTGGTGTGTCTTGCAGACCAGCTTTGGTAGGTACAGAGACAGTGATAGAAGGATTTCCTGTGTGCAAATCTAGGAAGGACTAGGCTGCTGTGACAGCTGCACAGTCACCCTGCCCAGGGTGAAACATGGCAGGCCACCCTGAGGTCCTTGGACATCATGTTCCAGCCCCTGTTCCAGGCTCTTCTTTGGGTGTCGTTTTTACCCTTTGAAGGGAAGGTCAGAGGTCCCTGTCCTACTCTGTTCTTTCCTGGAAAGGAGGACAGGAACAATGACAAATGGAGGCACGTTCGTATGTAGCCAGAGTCTGTGGGCTTGGTCTTAATGTGCTTTGATTTTCAGTTTAAAAATGGACAGAGAATTTCCATTTGTTCTTTCCTTGCATCTCTGTTATTCGTATCTGATGAGACCAACCACAACATGGACCTAGGGGCCGTTGGGTTTGGTTTCCAGGAGAAATGGGAGCTGTGGCCACTTGTCATGGGACAAGGATCCAAATACAGGTTATATCCTAGAGAGGCTGCCAAGTGGGCCCACATCCCCTTCAGTCATCTGGCTGTCATGGTTGCTAGGTGACCACTGTCTGCTGCTGCATTGCTGGGGAAGACACATGGACAGTATTCTTCCTCTTGGCTGGGGGACCCCTGAGCACCCCATTAGAGCCTCCAGATAAGATAGCACTGTTGTGGGAGCATTTTACGGTTATTTTGTTTACATTTAGCTGCTAGGCTGGGTGTGGCAGGGTACGCCTTTGATCTCAGCACTAGGAAGGCAGAGGCAGGCAGATATTTATGAGTTCAAGGCCAACCTGGTCTCCATAGTGATTTTCCGGCCAATTCAGGCTAGCAAGACCTCATCCCCAAAATAAATAAATAAAGTTAGCATTAATGTGAGATCCTATTGGGCATGCCAGCCATTGTTTCTGATGATGAGGTCCCCTGCAGAGCTGAGTGAAGATGTTGTCTTGATGACTTTCTGCTCCACTGTCTCTTTGTCTTGGAACTGCATCCTTAACATCCTGAGTTAGGATATCAAGAAAGTGATGGAGAGAGGATGTGCAAGGGGCAGCTTATCCTGTGGGAGTGGTGCCACCTCTGGTCCCCAAAGTGGTCCTGCAGGGCTAAGACACAAGGTGTCATCCTGTTGCCTCATCTCCCTCCAACCTCAGATCATATTTTGAGCCTTGGTGAGAGGCAACCCAGATAGGTATCTCCAGAATGATCTCTGCTGCTCACCATGGTGATTGCATTCTAAATGCAAAATACTTGTAAACCAGAAACTGCTGTAAGCATTCCCTCTTAGGGTACACTGAGGGTCTCCAATAAGGGCTGCTTCATGTTCTGACTTCCAAGCACTGTTGCACTGAATGCTAGCAGATGCTGGCAGACTCTGCTAGGCCTGCAGAGCTCAGCCCTTTGGAAGGCAAAAGGGGGGCCAACACCCCCTCTGTCAGCTATATATTGTCAAATGCAACAGGATCAGACTAGGGCTTGCACCAAGGGTATTGAAGACCAGGCAGGAGCTTGGCTTGCAAGAGCTGGGGGCAGTCACTCCTCTCTGCCTAGGCCTCTGGAGAGACCAGCAAACAGACTAGCCCAGCAGCTGCAGCAGAAAATAATTTATCAGTCCGTTGTCAGCAAGCCACGTGGAGGACTTCCCCTGGAGCCAAGCCAAAGGCAGTAAAGTAAGTGTTCCCCTCCCCCCTAGCCATGAGACAGGTCCTTGGGGAGGCCTGGCTTTGCCTGTGTTGAATGTGGTTTCTCTCCCTGTGGCCTCATTCATCTTCCCGTGGATCTGGAAGGCCAAGGAGGACTAGAACTGGGTCTCCTTGGTCTCATGCCAGCTCCTGCCCTGGGGGTTCCAGGCAGACAATGTGTAGCCTATGACCCAGTGGCATCAGCAGATGGGATGCAGGGTGGGACTATGGAGCTGCCCAGAAGGATACTGCAGTAGACTCCTGGCCAAAGTGTGCACTGTGCTACATCTCCCTAGGGGTGTTGCCGGGAAGGTGAGATGACAACATGGGGCAGCCATAGGAGCAGAGTCCCTTCTCTATCTCCCCAGGGTGAGCTGTTCCCAAACACAGAGAAAGCATGGAATGCTATAACCCTGCACTGTCACCCAGGTGTGGGACACACCATCTGTTGTCACAGACAAGCCTTGTTCAGGGGTACGTCAGAAGAGGGAGGCTAGCTGTCAACCTTAAATGGCAATCAGACTCTCTCCAAAGGTGATGGTTTCTCTGGGGTTAGCTGAGCTCTGCGTGAGTTCGTGCACATCCAAGGAGGCTGAGGTCAGAAGTCTGTAAAGGCAAGTCAAGGGAAGCACAGTTAGTGGGTATAGGGGATGCCATCATAGGGACCCATATGCCTGGTGCTATACAAAATGGTCAGGTGTGAACCTATGGATCTGTGATAGCCTCTGCTTGTGGCTGTACCCCCAGTAGGTTCTGCAATAGCTCTTGGTGCTTGCTAAGTGTGTATGTGGCAAAATGCCCTCCCTCATCACCTCTGGCTTTGTTACAATTTCTAGTTCTTTTATGAGCATGACAAGTGACTCCATTTCTTCTGACAGCTTTCACATAAGAAGCAAGTGTTTGCTTCTCAGTTCCAGTGATAGCTGTCCTGCTTCCACCTGCTGGGCTCACAGTTAGGAGGAAAGGACCGCAGGGGGTGCTGGGAAGTGTTAAGACTGGCCCCTGGGGATGTTTGATAAATCATTGGAGAGTGTGGGTGGCCTTTGTTGAGCCCTGAAGGTTGACAGTCTGACAGTAGAAAAGGTGGGGACTTGGAGTGTCAGGTCCATGTAGCACTGTGTTCAGTTCCTGTTTCTTTAGGAGGCAGGAAGCCTTGTATAAAATCACAGGAAGCACGGAGCTGGGCAAATGAACCTACAAAACACAGGTGGACTGTGTGCTGTGAAGACAGAGCCTAGTTCACACTCACTCCTGAGCTGGCCAGATGTAGCTTTCAACTGTAGCCCTTGGAGGCCTGGATTCTGCCTGACAAAACACCTCCAAGGTGACATCGACTTCTATCATCTTTGCTGACACAGCCTGTTGTCATGCTTTGTGATGTCACCTCCAGAATGCTGCCCTGCCCTGCAGCATTTGTAACTCTGTGTCAGCCTCACACACATTCCCTGCCCAAGCCAAGAGACAGGTGGCTTAGGAGCTAAGCATACCTACCTCCCACCCCATGCACTGGTCTGGCTCTGACCCTGGCATCCTTCTAGGGTCTCAGTGTTCTGGCCTGTGGGATAGGGTGTCTGGTTCCCAGCAGGACTAGAAGGAGTGAGCCACCCTTTGCCCCATGAGGCCCCCAAGCATGGAAGAGCTGCAGTGTCATTGCCTCTATGTGACTCCAACAGTGTGGTTTTTATAATCCAGGCACATGAAACTCTATAGAATGTGATAATGGAGAGGTGAGCAGGACTCAGCCACACAGCAGACTCTGGCAGAAGAGGTTAGGATAAAGTCTATGTGCTGCTCTGGACTCTGTGTGGCAGTTTACAAGTGTTCCCTGGGACAGAGTTTGCCATACTCTTAGGACCTCATCGCCCCTGAGTGCCATGTCTATGCCATGGTTGAAATGTATGGTCACTCACAGACATACACACACAGAGACACACAAACACACACACATATACACATAGACACATACACACACAGAGACACATGCAAAGACATACAGACACACACAAAGACACATATAGACACATATACACACACAGACACATACACACAAACTCACACAGACACACACACACACACACACACACACACACACACACACACACAGCTCAGCAGAGAGGCCTCTATGGAATCCTCCAGAATCACGATAGTCAACTCTCCTCAGGCTCGCTCTTCTTGGCAGTGGCGAGAATGCAAGGGCATGTGGGTCAGCTTAGAAGAAAGGATATACAAAGGCAGGGAGCACCCAGGCTCCAGATAATCCTTCCTGCTCTGTGAGCTGAAGAAAGGACATGGCCTGCGGTGACAAGAGATCCCAGTTCCGAGTGCTAGAGCTGCAGGGAGCAAAAAATGAGGGTGGTTGACGTGAGCATGGCTGAAACCTGGCTTCCTAGCGAGGCACGGCTGTGCACCTCAGGGCTCTGTGAGTGGAGGCAGGGAGGTCTCTGTAAGTTTGAGGCCACGTAGTAAGATCTTCTGTCACAGGAAGGATGGATTGGAGGAAGGAAGGAAGTTTAACCTCATTTTAGGACAAAAATGTCAAATATTTACAAAAGCAGAGAGAAAAATAAGAGGTCCCAGAGTATTCATCATTCAGAATAAACAAAGATCAGCTTGAGTGCAGGCTCCTTTGTCAGAGCCCCATCCCTTCCCCCTTCCCACCCACATTATTGGGAGGTGGGGCTAGATATTCATCACTCAGTTCACAAACATTTCAAACGCTGTTCCATCCTCCACTAAGTGATAACTCTTGAATTTTATCAAGCATCCAATCTGTTCAGTTTTCTATTTTCCAAATTCCATTGGTAACTTTTTTTTTGTGGTTTATTTGAAACTGTCTAAGGTCTCATTATGACCAATTGACATGTCTTTTTTGAGGTAGATCTATGCAAGACAAAACTTACCTCATTAAATCTGAGTGTGGTCACTTGCTGTGGGACTATCACCTCTGTCTCTCTCAAAACATTTCCAGCTTCCCGAACTGAAGCTCTCTGTCCCTAGAAACATGAGCCATCCACCAGTCTTGGTAATCATCAGACTATGTTGTATCTTAAAGAAAATGACAATGATTAGGTCCCTCATATGGGAGAGCGTTTGCCATCTGTTCCTTTGTGCCTAGCTGTGTTAGGTTAAGTACAATGTCATGAAGGTGCATGTATACAAGAATGTTTCATAATTTCTTTCCTTTTAAAGGCTGAATATACTTCAACTGCATAGACTTGCCACAGTTTGTCACCTCTGTATGATGGAGGGCAGCTCTCTCTAAGCTACTCTCTGCCTCTCTCTTCCTCTCCAAAGTGAAGGCATCAAATCTGACTTAGCCTCCTGGCACCTCCTGTGTCAATGTGTTCCTTGACTTCTTTGTCCACTGAGCATGCTCCGTGTGAGTAACCGAGTCTTCAGATGCTCCAGGCTCACATTCATGAAGTGCATTTGTGATACTGGAATTTTCTCTCTTTCTACCTGGGAGCTGGAGCTTGGACCCAGCTCATCCAATGCAGCAAAAGACAAGGGCGATGAAATGAGTCCAGTGAGATTTAGCATCAGCCAGAATCTGGGTACCAGCAGCCACTTAGTTCCTGGGGAACTTGTGTGATGGATGAGGAGGTCATGGCCGTGCAGGGCTGTGTAATTAGACTGATGCTGCCAAGGAACACCAGTTAACACACAGACTCTGACTTTCCTTAGGCATGGGGGCTGGGAGTTCTTGGAACCCTAGGACCTCCTGGTTGATGGGAGGGCTGTGCAGAGAGCTACTCCCTCCCCTAGTAGGGTCAAGAAATGGAGCCAGGGGTCTCTATCAAAATTCACTTTAGAAACCTAAGGGCAAGCCTGGGCATGTAGCTCTCTTGGTAGAGTGATTACCAAGCCTTCGGGGGCCCTGGGTTTGATTCTCCCCTCTACCATGGAACAAACTGGGCATGGTAACTCATATTACCTAGCACTTGGGTAACTAGCACTTGGGAAGTAGGGGATCAGAAGATCAGAGTATCCTTGACAATATAATGGAGCTGAAGGATGAAGTATATGAGACCCTGTCCTGGGGCTGGGGGATTTGAGCATGGGCTGTGCTGTGATGGCGCTGGTCTTGGGAGGAACAAAGCATAAATACTGACAGTGCTTTAAGCCAGTTAGAAGATTTCTGAACATTGCCTGGAGACCATGGCCTCCTACACAGTGCCTAACCATTCCTGGTACCACAGACAGAAATAAGCATACTAAAAACAGCATGCTTTCTGCTTATCAAATTGAATATGTTTATTTGAGAAATGCAAACAAATAAAGTAACAAACAGAACCACCAGGAATTCCAGCTCTGAGAGATTGGGAATAGACTCCCAGGCAGCTGGGCCTTTCCAGTCATTGAGCTCCCGCAGTGATGATGAAGGAACAAACAGTATCTATCTTCAACCCCATGTGCTTCACCAGTGTAGCATTTTGGAGGGGCAGGAGGGGGCATTGGTAAAGATGGCGCCTTCTGGAGCCAGTCAAGCCACTTCATAAATGTGATGGATGCTCTTGATCCTTCGGTGCCTCCCTTTCCCCATCAGCACCTGTCATGAACATCAGTAGATGCATTTCTGTATAAAGGCTTGGGCCAGGGTGTGACACTCTGATGAACTGTCCCTCACAGGCTCAAGTGTGGAACAATTGTCCCTGCCTAGCTGGTGGCACTATCTAGGGAGGTGGCAGAAACAGTAGGAGGCAGGGCTTGGTTGAAGAAATAGGTCACTGGCTGATGTGCCTACTAAGTGTATCTTTTCCTGCTCTCTTCCTGTTTTTCTATGCTTCCTGTGTGCCACAGAGATACTTCCTGCTGTGATATTCAGCTTCACCTTAGGCCCACAGCAGTGGAGTCAGATTACAAGGGTCCATAATTCACCCGAGAATGATACCTCAGACTCAAATAGTATGCAAAAACAAAGAGTGTTTTATTCTGCAGAAGTCCAGCATGCTGAGGTCTAACATCCAAGATGGTGCTCCAGTGAGCTTGTAGGCCCAATTTAAAGCACATTAGGGGAATTCCAGGGAGGGGTAGGTGACTTCTATCTTACTCTTTTGGCTCTATCTCTAAGGACATTCCAGAACCATTGCTGGAACGTGGGGGGTTGGAAACTGTTGCTGACCTATTGTCCTTGCCTCAGGCCATGTGGCAGGGCCTGGACTTGCCCAGTTCTTGGAAACAGATTTAGGCCTAGTTTTCTGAACTGCCAATTTGAAGCCTGTCATGGCCTCAGCCTAGTCTGTTTCAAGATGACGGTGGGATAAGACTTCAGAAATTGTGAGCAGGGGCCAACTTTGTTCCTTCAAACTGTTTCTCTCAGGGATTGGTCATAGCCATGAGAAACCACATCAATATAGACATACACATACTTTTCACTAATGTGATGTCTAATGTGGATATCATCTTCCCTGGAATAAATTATATCTATCTATCATCCCTACTGTGTGCTGATCTCTTCCAAGGTTTCACATCATCAAGGTTTCCCACAAGTTGTCATATTCAATTTCTAAATGACACCTACAAAATCAGTTTCACTGATACTTAAAGCATGGAGCTTGGAGCAGAAGAGATGCTGTGCAAGTTATTTAGCAGGTGTCAGATCCAGCATTCCAGTCTTTCAATCCGATTGAACTCCCGTATCCCTGGCCTGCTCCTGGACCACTCCACTCCTGTCTTGGCTCTGATAAAGTCAGATTGATACCCAGGCACCACTGTCAATGTTTCTGGTGATGATTATTGCTTCCTGCTGTAGTTTAGGTGCACAGAAGGAGGCCTTTGTGGTCCATTTGTGACCCAGCCTCTCTCACTTAGGAATTTCAAATCAGCTGTGGTCTCTCCTTGAAGTTCATGATACAGCCAGGGAGGCAAGTTCCCTGAGAGTCATTCCTTTCCCCAAGAGGCATGATCAGTCTGAAAGCTGCTCTTTTCTGTGGGAACAGCTGTCAGGTTTGGGAGTACTTCTTGAAACTGTAGCTGGGACCTACAGAAGACAGGGAATAAGGTCTTAAGTTTGATGGATCTAATAGCCATTATACCTGAGAAACAGGAGATAGAGAGGGGTGTCACAGTGAATTGAGAGAAGTCTGTCTGGCACCAGGCTATTCTAGTGCAATCCTTTGTGACACTGAATGACTCCTTTTCCACCTAAGCTGCAACATGACAGGGAGGTGTCACCTCCCTAGCAGGTTGTTGTGAGGATCAGGGATGCATCTACTTAGGATGTCCACTGTGTGTCAGCATGGGTTATGACCTTTTGGAGCAGAGATCTTCCCTCCTGTGCTGTAGGTGTTAGCTTTCTAAATTCTAGGAGGTAAAGGTAGGAGGAAATGTCACCCAATAGAAAACACTCAACAGACATATTTGTGCCCCGGCCCCGATGCAGGAGGATGAAAGCAAGGCAAGGGATGTGAGGGAAGAGAGAGGCCATGTAAGCAATTATGATAGGCAGAGAAACTGGAGCCAGTTCATTAGTGTTCCAGAATAGTCTGGACACAGTTATGTATAATGGTTAGCACTGGGATCCCATGAGAGCAAAGAAAGAGGCCAACAGTTGTAGGATTGTGGAGTGCAATTTATGACAGGACCATTGCCCAGGATTGGAGTCAGAAAAGGGTGCATATATATTGGTCAGGACAAAAGTAAGTTCATCTAAACTGGAGTGTTTCTGGTTTACCTTAACCTAACATGAGTAAGCATATTCTTGGAGCTGGGGTCCCATTGCAGATCTACACACAGAATTCCAGTGGCGTTGTCTGTTTAGAATGTGCTGGGAAGCTATGTGGGCAAACCCCACTGGAGTCATCTGGGGCAGTCACAGGGTTATGACTCAAGATAGCTGTGCTCACAGATATCAAGATATGTGCTCAAGATAGCTGAATGCACACAGTGGAAACTTATCTACCTGGGAGCCCTGGGAGCTTCAGGAAACTCCCTCTTAGGGTCTCCAAGTCCTCATTAGTGAACAAGTACAGACAGGATAATAACTACCCTTAACTGCCAGGGTTCAACAAGAGCTTCACATTCCCGTGGGCACTCTCTCTCTCCCTCCCTCTCTTCTCCTCTCCACTCCCGTGTGTGTGTGTGTGTGTGTGTGTGTGTGTGTGTGTGTGTGTGTGTGTTAGAGGGATAGTGATGAGCATATATTTGGAGGCCAAGTCATTCCTAAGGAGCCATCCATCTTGTTTTTTGAGACAAGGTCTTTCCCTAGCATGGGGCTCTTTGACTTATCTAGGCTGTCTGGCCAGGGAGCCTGTATGTCTCTTCTCTCTTTTCCCCAGGATGGGGTTTACAAGCATACACTGTAACCCTTTATGTGGCTTCTGGGGGTTCAAATTCTAGTCCTCATGCTTGTGGACCAAGCTCTCCAGTGACTGAGGATCTCCCCAGCTCTTTTTAATCTTTATACAGATTCATCACAGAGCATGGCAGAGAGGATACACATGATTATGTGAATCTCCACCACCACCATCACCATCACCACTGCCCCAAGACTGAATGATTTGGAAAAAAGAGGGTGTGCTATTTAAATACTGTTGGGCTATTGCTACCCAAAGCTTGCTTCCTCAAAGCCCCCCACTACTCATTTATACATTTACAAAGTTTTGCTCTGCAGGACACTTTTCTCCTGGTCTCACCCATACTCATCAGTGGCTTCACTTGGACTGTAGAGTCAGACATGACCTTGTGGCTGGTGGCTGATGATAGCTGTTGTTGCTGTCTGTCCAACAAGGATGTTCCATTCTCTTAATGAGTGGCCATCAGCCTCATGGAGGTTCCTTCATGTTTCTGTATGTGGAGGTGTCGAGGGTGAATTTTGAAAGAGCAGGGACTTAAGGTCTCCTAAGGTCAAGCTTGAAACTCCCACAGTGACACTACTTCTTTTCCTGGTGTGACAAGCAGGTGACAAGAGGAACCAGGTTACCTCTTGTCAGGAGGAGCAGGGCAAGTCCCACTCCAAACAGCTGCTCACACAGAGGTAGGAGGAATCTTTATGTGAAGCTTTACTAGCAGCTCCTGTAAGCAGGACTTACATTCTGAGGACCCTATTAATGGGCAGTGACATGAGCTTCTGTAAACATTATCTATCCAGCAATGCCAACAGCCTAGGGAGGTGACAGCTTTGTTTTGTCGCTAGGAATAGTCAGCTAAATTGTAAGAACCATGAAAACATGGAAGAGTTCTGTAGCACTCTGGGGCCAAGAGAAGGGCACCAAGGTGTAGTGAGAATGTACCTGTGATCTTTGTTATGTGGGTGAGTAGATTCATGCCAAATGGCAGGATTGAGAAAGTGTGTTGACTTTCATTTATGGGTGCACCAGCCTGGGCATTGGGGTCTCAGGATAGCTGAAGAGCATTTTTAGGTTTCCAGGAGGAAGCTGGGGAAAGGGTGTTCCCCCATCAAGGAAACTAGAATGATCTAGCTATAGCCTGCCACTTAGGAGACCTCAGGGATCCTGCTGTCAAACGCCCCTGGTCACACTTCTCTTTCCACTCATTGATTGCTCCTGTCTCTAAACTTCTGAACCTGCATGATGTCTGCATTTGAAAAGGAAGATGCAGTTCTGGGATACATAGACTTATCGGTGGAAAACCTTTCCTGCCAACAACTAGAGAGGCAGATTCACATGGTTGTATCTTCAGAGGGTGGTTGGTGCTGTAGAGACTAAAGGAGACATATGTATGACAGGAGAAGCCTGGAATATCTGGCATCCTCCCTCATGTGGAGCAGATATTAATACAAGAGTTGGGTTTGGTGATGTGGATTGGGATCAGGAACGTTCCTTAAAGGCCCACGTGAGGACTTGGTCCTCAGCTTGAGATAACAGCTAGAGGTGGTGGCTTCTTTAAGAGAGGTGGCCTAGAGAGAGAAGCTGAGGTCATTGAGAGCATGTTCTTTGGTAGGATTCTGAGACTATGGCTCTTTCCTTTCTTTTTTGCTTCTCGATTATCATGAGGAAGCTGTTTCCTTCCCTATTGGTTCCTGTCATGATGATCTGCCTTGCCACAGATCCAAAGCAGTGGGACCAAGTGACCATCGGCTGTAATCTCTAAAGGTTTTCCTTTTTTAAAAGTTGAATATTTAAGGCATTATTTTTTACTAGTTGGAGAGCCAACAGGTGTACCAGTCCAGGCCAGAACCACTGCCAGAGACAATCTGTGGCAGGCAGGAGGAGTTTTCTACATCTGTCTGGCCACTTCTCTATGTATAGACATTCAGTAGAAGACACTGCTGTGCAGGGTGGCAGGGGAAAGATGAATGATAAGTCCTACTAATGGCAGAGCACAGGTTTTCACAGTCTCCACTCTGAGATGAAACGGATGGACCTTCAGGGCCAGTCAGACACAGATGCTCAGTGGACATCAGCAGTTTTAAGCCCAGGGTGCCAGGCAGCTGAGGGGAAGCTTTGAGTGGCAACCCAATCTCATGTGGCATAGGGGATCCATTCTAGATCCAGTGTGGAAAAGAGGTTTGTTGCACAGGGGACATGAGAGACCTTGCTACCTAGCTGGGTTGGTAGTCTGGGTGGCAACTGATTTGCTTGGCTTCTTCCGTAAATCAAAGAGGCAGATGAACAGAGGCATTGGGAAGGAGGCATGCTCCGTGATGGAGGGGCCATCTGTCTCCATAGCAAACTTGGAAGATGAGGTGAAGCAAAGGCAGAAGCAAAGCATCATTTGTCTTCAGCGATGAGAGAGAAGAAAGCTGACAGCATGTTATGAAAGGGCTTTGACAGGTTTTTACAGGGAATAAGAAGAATTGGTCTTCTGTAGTATTAAGCAGAATTGAAACCGGATGGATTCAAATTAAGTTGAAAAACTAAAACAGTTATCTGAGACCTAGGGGTGAATCAGCCCAACTGTCTTATTGCAGAAACCTAGGCCCCGAGAGAACGAAACATTGGCCTGATTGGGGATCTAGTATCTTGATCATAAAACCATTCTGTCTTCTTTTGTGTCTATACAAGTCTGCGCAGGTACACGGATCTGTACATGTGTGTGAAGACGAGAGGTCAAAGCCTGGTGTCTTCTTCAGACACTTTCTACCTTAGTGTTTGACACAGAATCTCTCGGTGAACCTGGAGCCCACTGATTTAGCTTGAGCGGTTGGCCAACAAGCTCAGGGCTCATCCTGTCTCCACCAGCACTGGGACTACAGGAGCCTATAATTGTGCCCTGCTTTCCAAGATGGGTTTTGCAGGGCTAAACTTAGTGTCTTGTGTGGCAAGCCCTTTACTGATCCAGCAGTCTTCCCAGCTTTATTTTACCTGGTGCTGGGAGGGAAATGGGTCCTTGTGCTAGGCCCTGCCCATATCTCCTTCCTGGCTGTACCTTCCTCTTCCACAGCCCCCATTGCCATTAGATCCTACCTCACTTTAGCAGAGCCAACTGACCTTGGAGTGAAAGCTCTGAAGCCATGAGCTGTAGCAAGCTCTCCCTTGTTCAGGTTTCTTAGCTCCTCAGGCTGTTTTTCCTATGCCCTTCTGCCTCTCTCTCCAGCCTTATCTTTCTCTCTTCTCTCCTGACTCCCTCCCTTCCCCCAGCCTCTCCCCACTGCAGGTGTATTCCAAAGATCCTAGTATTTAGGATTCTTTTCTGTCCCAAAGAAGGGGTTTCATTCATCCCAGCTGACTGCCTCAGCCTCCAGGCTGTGCCAGCACCATCCTTGAGATGATGTTTTCATGGTGTCAGGACACAGAGGTAGGGTGTGGGGTGAAGATGGGGGTTGAAGGGGATGGACTGAGAAGATCTTGGCACCAAATTCTTGATGTGACCACAGGTTCAGCCTCAGATCTTTCCTGAGGCTAATGTCTACACTGTGGCTCAGGCAGTGGTCAACCTGTCCCACGAAAGAGCTACTTTGATCTTTGCTCACAGACAGGTATCACAAGCACTGTTGAGGTAGCTGTGATGAAGGGTGAGGAGGTGGCACCCAGTCCTGAGTATGGGGAATGGAGTCAGGTCTGAAGTCCATAATGCAGACTCGCAGGTCCTTCTGTTTGGTCTATTCAAGGCTGCATTCCTGGGTGGGGCTCTTTGTTTTTAAACATCCTTTCCCATTCTGTGATTTGAGAGCAGGCTTCCATGCAGTGAACTTAATGTAACTTGAAAATACTGTAAGTGGGAAATGCTGAGACTCTACCTAACTACGGAACTCCTAGCTTGGTGGTATGTGCTTTAGTGCAGGGTATCTGGGTGCCCTTGTGCCCTGGACACAACAGAAAGCTGAGTTGGTTTCTGTTGCTGGGCAGGGAAGGAGGACTGTAGCACCTGTCACTACCCTGAAGAAGATCAGCAGTCAGTTTAATGTTCTGCTTTGACTGACTGCACACCAACATAAGGTTTAAAAAGTCCAAAGTCCAGCCACCATGGGACGGTGCCATCTGTGATAGCTAGATGGGTCTTCCTGTCTGAGAGAGTGAAATGAGACTTCCACACCAACCAGAACTCTGAACAAGTGTGTGTGTGTGTGTGTGTGTGTGTGTGAGTGTGTGTAATCTTCACACAGAAGCAACCCCCTGTCTTCCCACCTCATCTGTTCTTTCTTTTTTTCTTTTTCTTTTTCTTTCTTTCTTTCTTTCTTTTTCTTTTTCTTTTTTTTTGACTTTCAAGAAAGTGGTCCCAAATAGTTTGAGCCATCTTTATTTATACAGTCACAATCCTGCTCACTCAAGCAGTGACATCATTGGTTATTTGTCAAAAGAAATCATCACATCAGCTTTTTAAAAGCCCCATCATTACAAAATCCCTCAATAGTTCCACTTCCTGCTTCCTGCTGGCCAAAAATGACTAACCAGGCATTCCCTAGAGACATGAGCAGATACCCAGGGGATAGCAAATGTGGTTACACAGTTATGCAAGGTGAGAGACAGATTAGCCATTTGTGGGCATATGTCCAGTCATCAAATAGCACCCTTCTGTCATAATACTTTTAGAGTTGTAAAAAGACACTCATTGTACTCAGCAACCTTTTCTGATAAGGACCTATCAATTCCTGATACCATCTTTCCAGGAACCATGTTTAAGTCCTGTTGATTACACATAACTATAGCAGTGAATTGTTAATCCAATTTGGCCCCAGGCAGGTTATCTGCACTTTCTAATGGTGAACTTGCATAGTGTCTTCTGCTCTGATCACCAATGGTAGGGACTGTTGTCCAATTCTTCTCTTTGTCCAGGACATGAATTGTGCAGAACTCAGGCAAATGCCAGACAAGTGACCTGGACTCCCAGTTGGATGTGACTCACCCAGAGTGATACGCACTCAGGGACCACCCTAGCTCTGAGTTTGTTCCCTGGGGTTTCTTTTCAGTGGGGCTTGAACCAGCCCTGACCAGTCACACATCAAGCCACTTCTCATCTGTCTCACTGGAATAGGGTCAGACTCCTGCTCTTACCATGAGCTCTGCTAAGCAGCCAGAGTAGCTTGGTTTCTAATGTAAGATGCTTTGCTACAAGCTTTTCCTCTCATCCCATCTAGGCAGCATGGTCACAGAAGTGAATTTAAGCAGGAGAGCCACAGAGAAAAACATTATAGCACAGAGCCACACAGCAAACTGTGAACATGTTTGCATGACCTTATGGGGAGCGCCAGGATGTGGAGCAAGCCCCGGGGGTAGTTCTGTATCTGCTCTTTCAGATGGGCTACAGTTCAGGAGTGTCTGCTGTGTACAGATCAAAGCTACTGCCCACACAGGAGAACCCTGGGGAGGGTCTGCTTAGATGCGTGCTGTTTAAAGTTCTTAAAACTGCCTGGTGTTTTGAGATTTACAAAGCTTGTGTTGGCTTTTCTAAAAGCTTTATGAGAGGGGGCAACTGGAAAAATGGGCTAAGATGTATTAGAGGATGAACTGAGTAGGTACTAGTGACAGAAATGATCCAAAGACAAGCCTGGAACAAAGATGAGAAGGCCAATCTCTGTAGGGAAGTTGAAGTATCACCTGGCCGTGGAGATAATTAGCACTGCCTCTGATTGCCAAAGGCCTGGATGTACAGAGACAAACCCTGTACACTCCTACACCCTAGGGAGATGGGAGAAATCTGTGTCTAAGAGAGGTGGTTGGTCCACAAGTCTCAGTTCTGTGCCATAGCACATAGAGCATCATCTCTCCAGAATCCATTCTTTCCTGGATCTGCCTCTGGTTTCCACTGCATCTAAAGGGTCTCCTGAGTCCTGTAGACACATGCAGGACATTTAAAGTCTATAAACACTTAGGAGACTATAAAACAATCATATAAAAGCCATCATAACCTTCCAGTCTTCCAGACCTGGGCAACCCCAGGGCAGCTTGCTCACTGTGGGGTGGTTCCTGTGGAACTGATTATTGTCCCAACTGCCCTTTGAGATGGGATATCTTCAGGATTTCCTCATCTCATTCTTTATGAGATACAGGAGGGTCATTGCATGAGATGCCCATGAGTCCCACTGATTCCTATCTCTTCAGGAGTACAGGCAGACGGAGAATATTACAGGCATTCTTTGGGCTGGGCCCCCGTGAGTCCCTGCTGCGCATAGCTTTAATGTTCATTTCATGCACTGAACTGCTCACTTCCCTTGCTGCTTTAACAAGGAGCCTACAAGTGAATCTCACTTTTTCATCCCTTTTGCTTCCAGTTCAAGCTTCTGTCATCACCAAGCTAGGAGACAGCTGAGGAGTCTGAGTTCTTGTTTCTCAAAAGCACACATGCCACATTGGGCTTCAGAGTCAAGCAATGAAGTGTTAGTACACTTGCCTCACAAATTAGTGTGCTTGTGCCTTAAATGGATTGCTGGGTTTGGGATAAAGATGTTTTTACCTAGCTTCTAACTTTGTGATGGCACACATCCTATCTTGAAAAAAAAAATGACTGCTGGTCAATAAGTCAGAGGCTTGGGCAACATCTATAGACTTTGTGTAGGTGAGGGCCTTCTTCTTTATTGAACAAGATGATTCTGGAGTTCCCAGCTTTTCATATGTTGGAAGTCTTATTGAAGGGCCTTGGACAAACTATGATCTAAGTGGCTGTGGAAGTTTGAATGAAATTGTCTCCTATAGGCTCATAGGGGGTAGTATTACTTGAAAAGATTAGAGCATGTGGCCTTGTTCGAGTAGGTGTGACCTTGTTGGAGGAAGTGTGTCACTGGGGTGGGTTTTGATGTCTCAGAAGCTCAAGCCAGGCCTAGAGTCACTCTCTTCCTGCTGCCTAGAGATCCAGATGTAGCACTCTCAGCTCCCTCTCCAGCATAGTATCTGCCTGAGTGTTTCTGCTGTTATAACAGACTAAATCTCTGAACTGTGAGCCAGCCCTAATTAAAAGTTTTCCTTTGCTATGAAAAAAAATTAAAATAGTTGCTATGGTCACAGTGTCTCTTCACAGCAATAACTAAGAGAGTAGCTCAAAGTTCGTTCTCTGACACAGCACTATTCTGAAGTGTGACTTATTTGGAAAGCCTCAATTTTTATATTTATAAAAGTATTGGCATGTTGAAAATGTCATTATGCCAAGATTTATAGAGTTAATGGGAAAGTGCACATGTTTTTATAGTCAGTTAACCATCAGTTTTATAAGCAGTTAACCATCAGTGTGGTTTCTGGTGTGTGTGGGGTGGACTGTGGTCCTTCATACATTTGTATGCCTAAGGTTTCATGAGAGTCCATCTCTTCTTCATTTCTACTCTCTACATCATCTCTCTGTCAAAAGTCCTGCTGGATATTTGCCTTGTCGACTTCTCCCTGCCAGTCACTTCCCTCACACCAGGTGCTTTATAGCTTGGGTCAGACTGTGGCAATGCCTTCACCAAAGCATCAAGCCACCAACTCGCTGTCCACCATCGCAAGGTCTTTGCTTTGCCTGACAGTAATAACTCCCTTTGTGGCTTCTTGGTCATCGAGACACAGATATAACTAATTGTACAATTTATCATGGTCTGACTTGTAATAAAAAATTATCAGGAATTAGAAAGACATCCAATTGTATTAATCAAACAATGATACAGCGCAATCACGAAGCACAGTTTCATGTGCCTTCAGTGCTGAGAGCTGTGTGGACTGATGACTGTCTCTGGATGTGAGGACCCGGTGAGGAAGGCTATGGGCAATAGCTTTTGGGAAGATAACACTGGGGAAAGGTAAAATGTCAAGCACAGAAGCCTCCCACAGTTTACAATCCCAGCTCTGTTAACACACAGCCCTGGGAAGATAGAGTTAGTGTTTGCTTCAATCTGTTCCCCAAGTGTCTCACAGGGGCACCTAACACTTGCATGGCAGAAAAAGCAAAGCAGCTTTAAAAACATCTGCCATATTGACTTAGATGAGCTTCCGGGGGTGTGTGTCTTCATTTTGGAATCACTGATCATAGCCACCCCCTGTAAGGCTGACGGCCTGAGGATGCAGCATGTAGGAACATTTGTCCCCACAGCTCTTCCTGCAGATTCTCAGGGAAGCCTTCATCTTTCAGTTCCCATCTTTCAGTCCCCACGAGGACCTGCTCCCACCTACATAAAACACTGTGTAAGCAACAAAGGTGTTTTGTCATCTGCCCTACATGCTCTCTGGAGACCCAGAGCCCAGCTGCAGCTGGCTTTCATAGCTGTCAAGCTGATAGCTGTCATGAGTGTATGTATGCCTAGAGATACGTATGTGTGCCCACAGAGAACTTCATTCACTGGTTTCACCTCTGCTCTTATGTGGTGAATGCCCTTGCTTCACTGGTTTAGGACCCTCCTGTGATACATGTTTAGTGGAAGAAACACGAACACTGTCTCAGGGCCTTTTGTGACCGAGTTTTATTTCTCACTTAATGAGCTCCACTGAATTCAATCATCATGCGTCTCATGAACACTTGCCATTTATAGATGGTTATAAACGTTATGTCTCTTAATATCGTGAGTTCCATGTGTTAATTTCAGCTTCGTGTTTGTGGGCCCCTCGAAGGACTGCAAACTGGGTCTGAGAGAGGAGTGGGGCTGGTCTCATGGTCCACCAAGGGGCACAGAGCTGGAGTCAGTGGTAACACTGCACAGAGACTGCCGGGAGGGACTCGTGGGCTGGGGAGGAATTGGGCAGTGCAGTTGGACCAGCATCCAGGAGGAGACCCCACCAAGCTGAACTGAAGGCTTGGGAGATTGGAATTAGTAGTTTAAGGGTGAGGCTGGAATCCTGGAAGGCTGCATAGAGCAGGGAATAGGCAGCTATGGATGGAGGCCTGCAAGTCTGGAAGACTCTGGCTTTGAGAAGTGGGATTCCTGAGGCTGGTCTTGAACGATGGCTGTCATCCCTTCTGTTGTGCAGCTTGCTTCCAACTCCCTGATACCAGAACTCTGGTTCTCACACTCAGACAGCAGTGAAAATGAAGTTGCCCTGTCTCTCCTGCTAACCCTGGCCCTGCATGTTGCTTAAAGCAGTCCACACATCTGACCGGCAGACAGACATATCTGTTGCTGGCCACCCTTTTCACCTGCACTGAACTGGCTGGCTGAGGAGAGACCTCAGAACAATTCCTGAATGAGGAAACATGAACTGAAATGAAGGAGTAGGAAATGCGTGAGGCAGGCAGGAGGAAGAAATGTGAATGGAGGGAGGGGACTCAGTTCACAAGGCCTGGATTCTGCTCCTGGTGCTGGGAGGTGGAGGGTGATGGGGGAGGGCAGATGTCTCTTTTGCTTAGAAACTGGGTTTAGTCAATTCGCATAGCCTTTTCTTTGAATCATAACTATGGTGTCCCAGCCTGAGGGCATGGGCACTTTGCTGGCTGTCTGCTTTTAAACCAATGGAGGTCACAATTTCATTTCAACTTTTATGTTTATTTTGTTCTTTTAAGACAGAGTTTCACTTTGCACTCCAGGATAGCCTTGAAGTCATGGCAATGCTCCTGCCCAAGCCTACCTAGGGCTGGGATTATAGATTCGAGGGACCACAAGTATACGGCTGAGTAATATTCATGGGTGGATTATGGCTCAGTAGTCACTCTTCAGTTGATGGACATTTGAATTCATGTTTGGCAGTTATGACTATTTAAGTTGCCAGATTAATCAAATTAACCTTTCCAGAAAGACACATAAAGGGAACATACCTTGGGGACTCACAGTCACCACTTTTGACTCGTGTGTGGCTCAGCCTTCTCTGTGGCCCGGTTTCCCAGGGGCGGTAGTCCCCCGACCCCTTGTTGCACAGTCACAGCCTTCTCTGTGGGGTCTCCAGGTCTGTCCTGGTGCTAAGGACTGTCCCTACAACTGGTCCCTCCCCGTCTTTCCTGATTCCTAGGACTTCCTTAGCAACTTCCCTCCCTCCATAACTCCAGTTGATTCCTGCTCCCCAAGGCCAAGTCATGGGCCTGTCCTTACCTTGCCCGCAGTGTCCCCCTGCCAGACATGATCTAGAGCTAGGGATCATTCTGCTCATTTCCAACTGCAGGCCCTTTGCCTTAAACATTTGTAAGGTGGCAGGTTGTGATAGAAACCCACTTTGATCATGACAATATAAAGTCACCCTTCAATAACAGGGCCCAAACTGGGTATGTTGTCACATGCCTGTTATCCTAGAATTCAGGACATGGGTTTGGGAGGAACAGAAGTTCAAAACTATCCTCTTAAGTACGGAGGTCAAAGCTAGCCTGGTCTAAATGAGCACCTGCCTCAAACAACAAGTGAATGTGGGTCCTAGTGACCAGGCCTGCCACTTTCTCCATCTTGCCAGTCTCCCCACAACCTTGGATTGAGTCTGTATTTCCAATTCTCAGGTCACACGCTGAATGGTCACCACTTCCTAGACAAGCTGCAAGGTTGCCCATCCCTCCCTACCCTGAAAGGACACTTTATAAAAAACATGGGAGCTTGGAGACCATCACCCCTCCATGATTTGCTCAGCTGACCATGCTTCTAGAAACCTCTACATGGATGCCCTGCCTTCTGCTCCTGTTCCCTGAGTTTGCTTCCTCTTCCCATCTGGAAGCTCTTGCTGGGAACACTGGGGACCTCTTCCTAGGTCCACTCCACCCCATCCTATCTCTGGACTTTCTGGCTGGTTTAGCCAGAAAGCTACAGTTAAAATGCTTTATATAGAGGACTGTCCCCTTCACTCTCTTCCATCCCCATTGTGGTGGCTCTTACTAGCATGGGGCAGAGACCCAGATTCCCATTATCTCTGGCCTCTGAATTCCACAGCACTGGCAAAGGCATCTTTGGCTCTTTTTACTCGCTGCTCCTCTGACCATAAGGGCTGAGGTAGGCATCTGGGCAGGGTGGTGGTGGGGTGTCATCTCCAAGATAGAACTCCAGGGTTACATGACCTGTAGCGGTCCAGCAGCTCCCTTCTTGGGGCCCAGCCCTGGACTACAGGCTCCTGTAGTTCGTTGGAAGCTCACAACTTTGCCTTACAAGCATCCGTAACCCTAACGAATGAGACCTGACTCAGGCTGGAGCGATGGTGAGACAGACAGTTCTTCTTGCGACCCCCAGCCTCCAAGGCTCCCCAGCTCAGGATCCCACTGCCCAGACTGTGTTTGTTTACATGCCTGTTCAGACAGTGTCCCCATCTCCAGGTAGGGCCTGACCCAGTTACACTTCTCCTCCTTCCTCCAGCCTCCTGCCTCAGGGTGTCTCCACAAGCCTCAGTCTACTTCTGCTGGCACCATGCCCTCCTTTCCTTGTTAACAATGAATAAAATGAATAGAACATGCCAAGCACCAGGCTCTGCCCTTGGCTCAGGTGGCATCAGTTGATATCGTGTGTTATCATTACTGTCACTGTCCTATGACCTCTTGAAGTCAGGCAGACCCATGTTTGAGTCCTTCCACCCTCCTTTGCTGTGACCCTCAAGTGAGATGCACACCTTTCATGAACATCAGATTCTCATCGAGAGCCAGGAATTATTAAATTTCCGTGTATTGCTGCTTGGCTGTGACCAATCAAAAATAGTAGCCTGTGACCAATCAAAAACTAAGAGGCTTCAGAGAATGCCAGGCCCAGTCCCCACTGCAACAGGCAATGCCCTGGCTACCATCCAGAAAGCAGCTCACTCACAGATCCCCACACACTGAACTCCATGGGTTCCCGGGGAGATAATGCATGCAAAGTGGTTTGTAAATGCTCAAGTACTCTGAAATGTTTATGATGATTATTGCTAATTAAAATTTAGGACTGCCTGGAGAGAAGCAAAAGTGAGCTGCAGGTCTATATGCCTCCTTCTGAGGGTCTTTCAGAGACCTGCATGAGAAAGCTGTGTGTGTAAAGAGAGCCTCTGAATGACACCCACATCCTCGTTTTGTATCTTCACGCAACTCTGGTATGTGTAATGAGTGGTCATTCTGGGCACGTTCTTATTTCCCTCTTTATGTTCAATGTCAGTGCCTGCCAAATTCGAGGTGCTGCACTAACAATGACAGCTGACCTCCCAGCCGGGAGGGACAGCAGTGTTACTGACTTATGAAGCATTTCTATGGATCATTGTAAAGGGAGCATGGATTTAATCTGTGCTTCTCTCCTGGCAAATTTTTTGAGCATTAACTCTTAGGACAGAGATAGCAAGAGGGTCCTTCTTGCCCATATTGGTGTTTGTCCCTAATGGTCTGGGCATCCTCTTTGGCTTCTTCATGCTGATACTCTGGGCTCCAAGAACCTTGCCCCCACTGGCCTATCTCTTGCAGCCACAATGGGATCTGAGGTAGGTTAACTGATCTGTCATCTTCCATGTTTGCACTTCCTTTATGTTCCCATCCCTCCCTATGGCCAAAAGTCAGCCAGCTGGGGAGAAGACTCAGCTACCGCTGCCTCAGACTGCTTGGTTCCCATAAGGAAACTTTCTGAGTGGGGCCAAGAGAGATACTGTCCTTTGGATCAGATGGGGATCTGATCCTCAAGAGGTCCCTCAGCACTGCTGTCCTTTCTTTCCTCCCAGAACTCAGATTTCACCAATGGCTTTTCCTAGGAAATGGAGAACATGCTTGCCCCATTGAGGAACAGTGGAGAGTACTTCCCAAGAAGCCCCAAGCCTTGCTTGAGCCTCAAGTAAATGTGTGGCATCTGGGGGTCTCTTTCCCACCCCAGGCAGGGGATGTGTCTGGCCCAGTGATCCTCAGCCTTGGCTGCCTGGGAGGAAGGTGGGAGCTTTGTCAGCTAGAATGACTGAGTCTTTCTGGACACTCTGCCCATCTGGCCTGCCTAGATATGGTTGATGCTTTCAGAAACCCCTCAAAGCAGGAGTTGTCAGCATGCTGCTAGGCATAGAGGCCCCAGTAAGCTAACCACAAAAGACTGTTGTAAAGGAGGGTAAATTAAACTGAAGCCGCAGAAGCTGCCTAGTAGCTTCTTTAGGGTACCCTTGGGATGAGCAGGCAGTAAGTATTCATTTTCATGAGCCAGCTGGGCTGTGCTCTGCTCTCTCCTCCCCCTCTTCCTCTCCCCTCCCACCATTAAACACCCTAAGTCAAACATCACAAGTCAAGTCTAAATCTAGCACAGCCTGAGTTCTATGTCTCATTGGCCCATGCCCCCATACAGAGTGTGGTCCTGGGTCATGCGAGTTGGTCAGGAATGTGGCTCAGGAGCAGAATCACCCCATCTAAATTCCAGAAGCCCGATTCTCTTCTCATGTGACACCAAACCAATTGCTCAGTGCCCCAGGACCCCACCCAAACTTACTGGAGTCCAGAGTCTGCTGGTCCCTCAATGAGCCATGCCTTCCTAGGCTGTATAATAGTTGGGTGTCGTGGTGACCTATGAGAGGGTATCTCCTCTTTTACTTGTGGTTGAACTCTGGGATCTCCTGTGGGGCCTTCCCTGACAACAAGACTAACCATGTAGTTTCTTTCTCAAATGCTGCCCTTTCCTTCCCAGCCCCTCCCTCAGGGACACAAACCATTTGTTCTTAGTCATCATTTGTGTTCCTCTAGCCTCAGCTCTCTGATGAATGGTTGCCGGCCTCTCTTTGCACTCTGTATGATTTTGTCGCTGCAGCCCTGTGTCTGGGCTTCTGCCAGGCTGCAATGATTTATGGCAGTTGGTAGAGGCCCAGTGACTCCTAGTGACCTGTGCAAAGCAGGACTTGTGGTGAGCGCAGCTGAAATGCTGGGATGCTCGATAATTAAATACCTTGCTGGGGCTGGATGTGGGCTTTCCAGCCTCAAGAATGAAATGCTGTAGGTCTCCGGGGAGACTGGGCGGTGGCTGCCAGCACTTTGGCTTCAGCAGCTTAAGGTTGTTCTTTGTGGATGAGTCACTAGCATTTTTGTTGTTGTTGGTTTTCTTTTTCTTTCCTTTTTTGTTTTGTTTGTTCTCTGTTGTTGTTTGTTTTGTTTTGATTTTTCAGTTAGATTTTTCTTCATGGTACAGTTCAGGCTCACAGATGTATTTGGGTTTAAATGGACGATTGTCTAGTGTTTGCAACCTCAGCCTGGCAGAGCAGAGAAGAAGGCTGCTTGCCAGCAACTCTCAGGACATCTCATTCCAATTTCTCCTTCCCTTAAGGTCCTTGGGGTGGGGATACAGCTGGTGCTCTTGGGGACATCTGGGTTGCAGAGAAAAGGCAGATCCGGATTCCAGTGCTGATCTGCCCACTACCAGGTGGATGACTCTGAGGACATTACTTAGTGACTCTGAGCCTTGCTTCTCCATCTAGAACTGGGGGGTGAAGCTTTATATGTGTTTAGCTGAACGTTTCCTTGTCTGGCTAATTCCAACCCTGACCTTGCATTCTCTGGTCTGTGGAACAGAGGCTTTGGGGCCATGCCACATACTCTAGCCAGCCTCTACTGCAACCTTGGGCTGGCTAGCATAGTTCTCCTGTGGCCTCAGGCACCTGCTTGTGTAGGAAGCAGAACACTCCGGTTGTTTTCTGTGTACTTCTCAGAGGTTCCTTGTTTGTTGTTACAGGAGCGACTTCCATCCCTACCTGGACACTAACTTCTCTGCCTCAAGTTTGGCTCCTCTCTTCTTGCACTCGCTTGCATGCACATACTGACTTCAGCCTCTATGTCTGGAGGAATCTAAGCTGTGATAGTTGGAAGAAGGAGTTGCCTTTGCCTTACAGCGCTATTGCCTGGAAAGGGCTCTGGTTCTCCTTGGTGTCTCACAGAAGCCAGTGCATCATATAGCTTCAGGGAGGAGACCATAGTTGGGCTTGTCTCTGCTTTGCTCTCCACAATGGGTGGAACTGGGATGCTTGGCTGTGTCAAGCGGCATGGCTCCACCCCTCTCAAAGATGATTGGTTGGCAGTCAGGACTCTGCCGAACACCAAGCCAATCAGAACTCTTGCAAGATATATCCTTCTCAACTACCTAGAACTCCAAACTAACTGGAGCTGGCTGGTGAGAGAAAAAGAGCCACAGCCTAGAGAAAGAGGGCGGAGTGGTAGGAACCTGTGGGACAGGACCCAGCCACAGACTGAAAGCCTAACTCTACTCAAGGTGGTAGTCCGTCCTCCCCTGAGATTACTTAACATCTCTTTTGGAAATTTTTCCTAGGCGGCTTTAGCTTGGATTCTTTCACGGGCGGCCACATTGGATGTATATAAACATTACTAGTGTTTTCTCGGTTGGGGCGGGGGATATGGTTCCAGGGCTAGAGTGTGCCTGGAGGTTGAGTTAGTGTGGCCTGGTATGAGCATGCAGGAAGAAGAGGAGAGAGGATGAATGGGACTTCTCGGGGCTTTCCTAGCACCTCCCAAAAGCTGTCCACCACCTAGCTGCCCTCTAGCTGCTCGCTGTCTCCAACATGCTTTTGGAGTATTGTCTGATGTTTACAAAGTGGCTGCAGCAGCTTCAGGCTTCGCGTCTAAGGCCATTCCTTCCTGACAGTAGTATTTCCCTTTTCATCATCTCAGATAGGAGGCGACTGGGAAAGGAGTCTGGAAATATCCTTGGGTCAGCACAGAGAATGTGTCTTTTCTTGGTAGTGACACGACATTCAGCACTGTAAAGAGCACAGGCTCCGAGTGGCAGAAACTGGATGGGACTAGACCTCAGGGTGTGGAGCTGGGGCAGGGTGGGGACAAGAACTTGATGCAGTGACAGTCCCAGCTTAGTGGTGGGAGGAACTGCCTCTCACCACACCTTCTGGAATCACCAGATTGGCTGTTTCCTGGAGGGGGTCGGGGTAGCCAGACTGGAATCAGGTGAGAGGAGCACACTTGTCCAGGCTTGATGTAGCTGCCAAGTATAGAACATAAAGTCACAGGGTGGCTGACAGACAATCTCAGGACTCTGGAATGTGTCCTCTTAGGACTGAGAATGGTGAAGTGGCACCCGTTTTTGACTTTCAATATTTTTTTGTGTGGCTTTTATTTGCAAATGGGAAGATTTCAGGCTGTGTCACTCAGATGCACAAAACAAGCACCGAAAACAGATCAAGAATGGATTGTTTCAGGGCAATAGAATAGGATGCAAGACTGTTGAATAAGTGAAGGGTGTAAGCGTCATTGCTCAAGGTCCCTTAAGTTCTGCTGGCATTGGAACAGAAGAAGTCATAGTTATGTCCATACTCAGCTCTATAAGCTGCGCTTGTCCCATCTCAAAGCCATTCTCCCAGTGGTCAGTGCCGTCTTCATAAGCTTTGCCTTTCATGGTTATATAACAAAAAGCTTTCTTGACCTCTGTGACCTAGCACTGGGCATGTTAATCTATCATACTACCATGCTGGTTGTTGATATTTATGAATCTGCCTTTGTAGAAAGAAGCCTATTTCTGGGAGGCTGTCCTAAGAGACATCCATACCTCATGCCTACGGCTGGCTCAAAAATATCAACCTGGGATAGGAGTGAACTTATAAACCCAGGGCCGGAGGAAGCCTGCTTTGTGTGTATTTCCTTAGTGACTGCAGGTTTGCTCATAATGTCCATGGACAATTTATTGCCTCGTTTCTAGAGGGAATTGATCTGCCTCAGCCCCAGAGTAATGTAATGAGATTCAGAGCCCCGCCTCTAGGACAGACCCATCAATTAAAGCGGAGCTAGGAGAACAGGAGAGTGGAAACAGCCCCATGAATCATGCTATTGATACACAGATTAGAGCACTCGGAGAAAAAGAGCACCTTATCTTTATTTTTTCGGTACCTCACACTTCAAATATCTTCTGGAAGCCTGAGAGCAGTTCACTTGGTTCATAGCATGAGTGCTCTCCCACTGCACACCAGTGTGTCAGCTCCATGACCCAAGAATAGTCACTGCAGGCTTGCATTGCTCACAGAATTGAGCTTCAGTCCCTGTACTGGGGAGTCCTGGCTCAGATACCAGCTCAGCCACTCACAGAGGCCTCTGAGAGTCAGCGTCTTCCTACAGCCCTGTGGACTATAGACTATATATACCCTCAATTTGCAGTTGGGGGAAACTGAGGAAGAACCTGCCCAAGGCCCTAAGGGTAATAAACTTGGAAGTCATCTTTATCTTCAATGCTTTTTAATGTCAGGGCCTTGTGGAAGAGGTGGCCTTGGGGGGATGGCAGAAAACTCCTTGTGAGCACACGTTTCATGTTCGAATCAAACCGAATCCCCATCCTTCTTCCTAAAGAACCGACACCTCCATAGCCTGGAGGCCCCTCGTAATGCAGGCTGCCCAGTTCCAGGCTATCCCAAGCTGCTTACCCTGCACTCCCCATTCATCTAAATTGGAGGATTAGAAGCCCTAATAAAGGCTCTCTGCTGCTACTCTTGCCTCCTGTCTGACCCGGTGCTCCCCATGTGCCCCCCTCCTCCTCTGGGGAGCCATGGGTAATATCCTGCCTTCTCAGCCTGCTGCCTCTGTGCCTGTGATGTTCCCCTTAGCTGATTAAAACTCCTGGGCACTTTACCATCATGCCTCTGATATAAGAGCACATGTATTTTTTGGAAAATTGGAAGATTATAGTAAAATACCTTTTGCATTGTTCTCCATAGAGTTACATCTGATACGGTTATAAAATATTCTGCTTAAGATGGTTTCTCTCTATCAACTTCTGACATATCATTTTCTTTTGTTCCTTCATGTGCTCGTTCATTCCCTTACACATACAGTCTTCCTAAATGCATACACACACACATATGCATACATAGAGGGGTGCTCAGCTGGCATCTAGTGTGTGTGTGTGTGTGTGTGTGTGTGTGTGTGTGTGTCTTACCAAGTCTCCAATCACATGGA
Source organism: Rhynchomys soricoides (assembly GCA_019843965.1). Classification (NCBI taxonomy): domain Eukaryota; kingdom Metazoa; phylum Chordata; class Mammalia; order Rodentia; family Muridae; genus Rhynchomys; species Rhynchomys soricoides. The sequence continues at coordinate 3,206,945 of JADRCH010000051.1, read as the reverse complement.
TGGCTCAACATCACCAGTGACCTCACCTGAGAGGTGATGACTAGGCCTGTGCTGGCTCCAACTATGGTTCTCTTTTGTGCCCTGCCAGGGTCTAAGAACAAGTGGCTGGTGATCCTGTGACAGTTGAAACAGATCACTTAGGTGGGTGGGCAGACAATGGCTACCTTTCTGATGCTCTGTCTTTATTTAGAAGAAACACAGGGCAGGCAGGCAGAGCATCATTTACTGCTTATCATGGTGTCTATAGATGGGCTTTTCTCTGTAAATGATCCCCAAAGTGGCATATGGAATAGTCTTTCTAAGCCTTCACACCCACCTTAACACAGTCCATTTTTAAAAAAAAAAGATTTATTTATTTGATTTAGGTAAGTACATTGTAGCTGTCTTCAGACACACCAGAAGAGGGCATCAGATCCCATTACAGATGGTTGTGAGCCACCATGTGGTTGCTGGTAATTGAACTCAGGACCTCTGGAAGAGCAGTCAGTGCTCTTTAATTGCTGAGCCATCTCTCTAGCCCAGCACTGCTCATTGTAATTTTCCTTACGGACTAATCTCCTAAAAGTGAGAGTTGGCCAGTGGGACAGCTTCCTTGACATAGGTGGTAAGCTTCCCATCTATAGATAGACCCAAGGAGGGCTTGAGCAGCCACAATTCACAGATGCTCTAGCCAGAGGGTTCTGGTTGTAAGAAATTGTTGGTTATAGTGCATGATCAGCACGAGGTGCACTTAGAGTTCAGAGTCACAGATTAGCAGTAGCTGCTGGGTCCCTCTCCCTGGCTGGTAGCTGCCTCTCTCAGGTTGGGAAGTTACAGGTCTGCCAACTGACTGAGCCCAGGATCAGTGCTGTGTTCTAAGCCAACATGATGGAGAACCTGGAAATTGGGCAAGTCCTGCCTATGGGAGAAGAGGGCCGGACTTTCGTGAGATAACTTAAAAAACAAAAACAAAAACAAAACCAACAACTGCTGTTGTGTGCCAAATCAGCGTGCAGGTAATTTTTGCCCTTTTTTCTATGTTGGTATCCCTTTCTACAGAATTGTGTATTAAACATGGTTTGGATTTTACTAGTCTCTTACATTTGCTATCATCTTATTTCCAACATGGCTTTGAGAAAGGCCAGCAAACCTCCAAGTTCAGCAGATAGAAGGGGAAGAAGCCCATGGAGCAGCAGAGCTGCCTGCTGGACAAGTGGGCGGAGGGCTCTGCTGCATTCACAGGTGGTGAGCAGAGCCAGACATTAGCTGATTGGTCAAGAGCAACTTGCAGGGATGGATTTCATTCTGTTTCCTCTTGAACCCCCAAAGAGCTCCCTGCCCATGATTGGATGCATGGAAGTGTGGATTCAACCCAGTTCTCACTCTGAAGGCAAAATAATAGGCCATTTATTCTGAGCCAAATTCAGGTTGCCCCAGATAACACGTTTCTCCATGGAAGCAGTGTCATGAGCTTTTGTAGTCACAGAATAAAAAAAAAAAATCCACAGTCAAAGCATCAAATATATTGGTGGGAATGAAGTAGACTAGGTAGAGACTTAAATTTTAAGGCCTTGTATTTGGGGCTGGGTAGGAATCATGCATCTTATAGTTGATTTCCATCATTTGGCAGAAAAATGCTGACTGTTGCCCAAGGACATATCTTGAAACCTGCTGCTTCAAATGGGAATCTTATTAAGTTGATCCGGGTTTAGTGTGGGCTTGTTTAAAACCCGCCCTGTTCACACTTCCCTATGAGTGGTTTCTCCAGGGTTTCAATAGTGTTGTGTGAGTCTCTGTGTCTTGCTTAAGGCCACCAGTCCTAAGGTCTTTCAGGCCCCTTCTAGATCTTAATGTGACTACTTCCTGTAGGTGGGACCTGGCTGTATGGACAAAAGTGGGGATAAAGATACAGGTGCATTTTAGAGACCAATAAGATGCTGAGTGTGGCAGCTGTCCAAGGTGAGACCATTCCAGGAAGGTGGCTGCAGTTCCAGCTTCTGGGATGGCATGATCTGACCTGCTAATCCTCCATCCTGGGACACTGGGCTGGCTCGCACATGGTGGATTTCTAAAGCAGGGGTCTTTTCAGGGCTCCTGCATGGTCCTCTTTGGACTCAAGGCTCCCCACTTTCATGTCTCTATCACTGTCCCTAGGTGACAGTATCCTAGGTGTTGCAAGAACCAATCCCCACCACCCAGCTGTATCCAGAACCCAAGCTGAGTCAAGGATTCAGTGACCAATCTAGAGCTGGCATTTGGGGAGCACTGGAAGGACTGGTGGAAATGATTAGTCTCAGCCAGCTCAGAGGAGAGTGCAGAGTGCCGCTGAAACCCCAGTCTACCCCACTAGCTCATTCCCACCCTCGGGAAACCTATGGTGGCCTCAGCCACAGTGGTCAGCAGGGAGTTCAGGCATGACAAGGAAGGGCTCAAGTTTTAAGGGACACCTGGGAGAGGCAGGCAGGGCTAGATGTCATGGGATGCTCTGTATGTGCGGAGCTTGGCTGCATCTCAGAGAAGGGAGAGACAAGGTGGTTTGAGGTGAGGGAATGACATCATCCTCTTTCTAGGAATTCTGGCTGCTGTTTGGAGAAGGGAGGGGCCAGCCTTGGAGCAAGAGCCTGGCAGGAAGTGGTAGTGGCTGGGCTGGAGGTGGCATGAGGAAGAGAGAGGCAGGGCATAGTCCCCAGATCCTTCCCTCCTTCCTTACTTCCCTCCCTTCTTCCCCCTCCCTCCCTCCTTTCCTCCCCCTTTTTCTCTCCCTCCTTTCCTCCCTCTCTCCTTCCATTTCCTCACCCCTCTTCCTTTCTCCTCTCCCTTTCCTTCCGTTTTCCTTTCCTCTCCTTGTTTTTGAGATAAGGTCTCATAATGTAGCTCAGCATGGCTGGAACTCAGCATTTATGAGACCAAGCTACCCTTGAACTCCTGCTGCCTGGGGTACCTTCCCAGTTCTGGGATTCCAGATGTGAGACCCTATTTTTAACGTATCAGCAGTTCAGGTCCCCTGGGCTTCTGATTTCAGAGAGGCTGGAGGGGGTTGGGGTGACAAAGCCTTCCCTAAGTATAGTTTCCTTGTGTGTCCCCACTGAAATACATGGCCCTGTGATCTGGTGGAGCAAATGGTGTCAAGGGCACACACATCTAAGCCAGTCTCTTGTCAGGCTGCATTCTCTGGTGGAGGAGCTGTCTTCACAAGGGTCTGGTACTAAGTAGGACATAGATTACTGTCCCCATTTTTGGCCTCATTTCCTGGTACCCCAGGGCTTCTTCCTCCCCATCACGTGTTTGCCTTCCTGCCTGAGTCTCCACCATGGTCTGCTCACATAGTTCCTTCTTCTTCTTTTTCTTCCCTATGCCATGATGCTGAAGCCTGGTCTCACGTTCATGCATACGGGATGCCTTGCTGTACAGAGTCATCATACCTCAAGGGTTGGAGGGACCTCAGAGGTCCCTGGATCAGTGCTTCCTCCCAATGCAGGAGTCCTCTTGACATTCACAGCCACCATACAGGAAGCTCTCTCCTTCCTTTCACCTGTCTGGGAGGTGGGGGAGGGAAGGGGTGAGCCAGGGAATGAATGAATGAGTGAATAGGTGGGAGAGTGAGCAGGTGCATGGGTGAGGATCAGGTCAGCGAGTGATGCACACGTGGTCAGTTCTCACTATTCTAAAGTCCTTCTGGGCCCTCAGCTGGAGCGAATCCTCTTGTCCATGTCTGAGCTTGTTGCCGCATTGACATTTCTTCCCATAGCCCTTTGTCACACAGTGGGGCCACAGATACTGCTCTGTCCTTCAGTTACCAGATCCTATTGTACCTGAGGACCTTTGCATTCATTTCTGGGACCTTTTGCCCTGTGTCTTCCCATGGCTGGGTCTCTCATTGCCTCTGGTTTCTACTGGCCATGCCGTCTAAGGACTTCATCCCCCACAGTTTGTTATCTCTCTGATGAGTTCTGCATGATTTTCTCACATCTGTCTTTCGGTTCACTACATCTCTCTTTATCTTTGTTTATCTTCTGTTTAACCTGCTTCGAGAGGTTTTGTATAAGTTTTTCCATGTTTTCTTTATAGGGGTGTGTGCCAGCATGTGTGTGCACATACATTCTCTCTTATACACACAGACACAAAGACACAGACAGACACACACACACACATACTCACACACTCACAATATCACCCCCACCCCAAGTAACAGTTGTGAGTATTCTTATTTTAACATCTTTTCTGGACTCTAAAATTCCCCAAAGACTGAACCTGTGAACTTTGGGGGGTCATCCTATGGTTGTCATTAATCCTAGGACAGTTGAGTGTATTTCTTGGTAAGTACAAGATCAATGGAGAATATGGGCATTGACCTTGTGTGTAATCTAACCTAGGCATGATGTTGCCTGGAGCGGGATGTCACTCAGCTCCTTCTAGGGACAGAATTTTGTGTCCAGACTGGAAGCTGTCTTAATGCAGTGATATCCAGGTACAAGGTGCTGGGGTTTGAGGTGCAGAATGTACGGGGAAGAAAAGAGTGTAAGGACCTCTGGACATACAGACTTCTGAGATATACCCCATGGACAGAGTCCACAGAGATATGAATACCCCTAGTACCCGAGCACTGCTGAAGTTCTCCAGAGTCTTGATGGGAAGGGAAATCTGGCCTCAGAGATCCTACAAGGTCAGGGATTTGCACTGAGTTTATTTTTGTCTCACTTGCTCCCTCCACCCCCGACATGTGATACAGCGCACAGGAAGAAAGCTATAAATACATTTGAAAAGAAAAGCAAAGCAGTCTAAAACCACCTACACACACACACACACACACACACACACACACACACACACACGCAGAACAATGAGATCTTTACTGCAGGACCGGGTACTGAGAATGATGCTGGAGTTGGCAGTCTCCTGAGGGACTGTGACACAGCTCCACAGAGCCTCAGCATCACAGAAAAGCTGGCCTTGATGACCTTGACTGTGGGGCTGGCTGTGGAACCACACAAGGATCCTCTGCTCTGGTAGGGTATCACTTCTCAGGGGTCTCCCTCTGGGCTATTACACTGCCCGGATACTTGAGTGGATCTGGCAGCTTTCTCTGTAGGCCCCTCTTGAGAAGCTGAACTCTCTGGCCTGAGTTTCTTAAACCCCACCCAGTCTACACTGTCTCCTGCCTCCTGTGTGCTCTCTGAATGGGTCTCTGATATCTTAGATATCAGCATCTTCAGATGGTCTCCTGTCCCATGACTTCTTTTCTTATTGTCCCTTCCTCTCTGAATCCTAGTCATGTTTATGCCTGAGCTGGAGCTCCCCACAGCAACCCTTCCTTCTACCACACAGCTGCTCTGTTGTTACCACACCGGCTTCCCCTCACAGGACCCTTGCATGAGCTATCTGTCTGTTTCCTCTCGTTTATGTTCCTGCTCTGCAGTCTCCATGCTTCCTTCCTGGAATTTGCAGTAACTGTCCTGCTTTACAGTTACAGCTGAGACGTGCACACCTCCCACTGTCTCCTCTAGCTCACCAGAACTGCCACTGGGCAGTCTATAATCCCTGAACCTGGCATTAACCCTGGCAGGGCCAGGGCTGGTAACCCCGCCGACTGTGTGCATTGGACTCAGTCACATGACACTTGCATATGGCACTCACAGCTCACAGACACCTCCAATAAAGAGGCTGTTCTCTGGGAACACCAAGCAGCTTCTTTTCCTAGTGGGAGCAGCTGGGGGAGTTGTCCAGAAGGCATGTGGAGGTACAGGGTGAGGCCCTAGCAACCCAAAGGCTGGCCCATCTGGACAGCTCTCTGTGGTAGCCACATGGAGGCCTGCTCTCTTCAGAGACTCATCTCTCTGCTTTTCCTATTGCAGGAAAGAAGACAGCACCACCAGGCACATCACGCTGGCAAAGATGAATGTCTGTCCCAGATGACCAATGGAACAGAGGTGGCTCAGTGATGTATGGTCCTTTCAAGAGCTGAGTTACAAGCCTCATCATCACCCCCTCCCCAAGTCATCACGAGGGAATATTTCTCTCTGCACAAGACCAGTGAGCGCCTCAGAAGCCCCCAGCACTGGCATGGAACAATAGCAGGACCCTGGGATCTAGAGTTCCCAGGTTGGCTGTGTCACTTGTACAAATGGCCTAACTTTTTGAATGTCTTCTTCTTAGTCTGTTTGGGAGTCTTCCCATCTGACAGTCACATATGATGGTGCCATAGCTGGCAAGTCACCCTGAACCTTCAGAATGGTGGCACATGTTTTGGGAGCATCTTGGTGTTTGTGAGCTATCCTCTGCTCACTGCCCTGATGTCACTCAGGACTTGCTGCCTTTAAGCACACACAGTATCACTGCTGTCTCTTCTGCCTGCACTGGGGTAGAACCTGCAGAGAAGGTTTTAAGGTGACCCTGGGGATGATCTTAACATCATGGAGGCTCTTCAGAAGCCCAGGTTGGATGGAGGGCTCAGCTGTGCTGGAAATTGTCTAGGGAGAGCCCCACACCCAGTGACTGATTCTCAAAGGAAAAAAACTCTGCTAAGCGCCTTAGTCTAGTATGGAGAAGATTATACAGGGCATCCAGATACTGGACTCTGCTCCTATCTTGCTGGTGATCCTTGTGCCATTCCTTGGCCTCTAAGAACCTCAGTTCTCACTTGTATGGCGGATGCACTCACATGTTTTCCAGTTCACTGGTGGCTGTGACACCTCCCAGGCTGCAGACTCTCCTGGTGTCATGGCTCAGTCCCTCCTAGTTATTAGCTCCTATTGCTGGCTTCTGCTGAGGAGCAAGCCGTGGCTCATGGGAAGGCTCCAGGCAGCCTCTCTGCTTCCAGGAAGAGGAGGAGAAATTGCTGCTTTTCCAAACACAGGGCCACTCCTAGCAACTGCGTCCTCTACTTTCTCCCTAGAGACTCACAGCACCCTAAGCAAGCAGCCCATACGAATACACTGTCCCACATCTGTGTTCTTATCCTGGGGCTTAGCTTCCATGAGAGGGTGGGGTGTTTTCCTTTAAGCTGAGGGTTGATGGAGCAAGCTCTGGAAGATGGGTATCCAACAGAACCATTTGAGATTTAAGCACCCCTAGAAGATTTAAGAAAAACAAGACTCTGCCTGAATAATCCTCCAGAAGCAATCTTCCTAGCCTTGATGCTGTGTTTCCAAGTGAATAATAGGAGAAGAGTGGATTCAGCAGGCTTGGGGAGGACCTGGGGCTTTGGCCAGCGAGCGGGCAGTGATAGACAGGTTCTATAACCTGTGTGCTCAAACACAGAGTCTAGCATACAGTCAGGCTATCCGTGGAGGACCTGGCCCAAAACACATCTTGTGACTTGTGCTTTTGGTTAGGCAGAAGGTACAGGGTGTAAACTTAGTGTCTCAACCATCTCAAGCATTCAGTTCACTGCACTGTGCACATACACACACTCAGAGCTGCGCAGCCATTGTCTCTACCATTTCCAGAGCTCAAATGTCTTCTCAACTGAAACCCCATGTCCATTGAACGCTGGATCCTCTTTCTTTGTCCAGACCCTGACAACCCCAATTTCTACCCCGACTCTATGTCTCTCTGGTTTGATTATCCTGTGACTGGCTTCTTGGGTTCCGTATGACATGTACAGGGACTGTCCATGCTGAATCATGCATCAGAACACCCACTTATAAAGCCAGTACTGCATGGATTGGCTACATTGTTTGTCCCTCACCCAGCAGTGACACTTGGGTCTCTGCTACCTTTTGGATATGATGAGCAATGCTGCTGAAGGTGAGCACACAGAAGTGCTGAATTTTTTTTTTTTTAAATAATATTGGAATTGGTAACACTTAAAACCCAAGATGTTTCCTAGGAAGTAAGGATGTGTGGGTTCTTCAGGAAACTGTGGGGTCTGGCCACTTTTTTTCTCCTCTCATTTTCTTGGCCACCATGGGAGCCATGTGAGGCTGCTCTGCTGTTCCTGTGGCCAGCACCTGTCCTGGTGGGCTTTGTGGATAGACTCTCCTCAATCCAGTCCAAAAGCCAGCTGGCTGCTACCTTGCTGTGATTTGGTGACAATCTTTCAGCATTGCATGGTAGTGGCAGTGTAGATATCAGAGAAGGTCAGAGCCTCATCGTGTGTCCCAGGCAAGGAGTGATGCCACCGTGCTCTCTGGGACAGGCTAGATCTTATGCTCCCCATCCCCCCAGGCCCTAGGGTAAAGGCCTGAACCATCTGAGCCTCAATTTTGTCTTGTGGAAGAACATTGGAGAAAGAGTCCTTTCTCTGGCAGCCTGAAAAGGTGGAGACGGAAGAGGAAGTGTACAGGGACTGAAGTGCCCTTGGAATGTGCTAAAAACCGCGCAGGCCAAGCCAGGAGACTGGGTGTGCATGGATGGGGACTCCTTTACTATGCTGGAAAGTGGGAAAGGATCCCAGGGTTATTCCTAGGATGCCTGAGGCTGGTGGGAAATGAACTTGACATACACCAGTACTCCGTAAGTGTTGTTTTCTAGTCATAGGGCCAAATCTGAGGTCTCCCACCTACTTTTCTAGTAAGAGCCACGAAGTCAAGGGGAGCATCTTGGCTTTGCCTAACTTCAAACCAGTCTGTAGTGGGAAGCTTTCCACTACAGGAAGACTCCTGCAAAAGTCTTCCCAGTACCAGGAGGAGATCATTAGAAGGTACTTGGCTCTTAGTGCAAGATCAACAAAACCTGTACTAGACATGGTGGCACACATCTTTATCCCAGCACTTGGGGAGCAGAGGCAGGTGGATTTCTATGAATTCGAGGTGAATTCCAGGCCAGGCAGGGCTACACAATGAGACACTGTCTCAAAGAACAAAACAAAACAAAACAAAACAAAACAAAAAAAGTTCTCCAATACTTCTCCCAGAAGGAGGAGGGCACAGGTGATTTCCAGTTGGTCCACTCCAGGACTCACAGGCACTAGATGCCATGGCTTAATGCTCTGCAGATTGTATTTATTAATTTGACCAATAGCAGTGACTCAGGCTAATCCCCAAGTTCTTGCAGTAGGAGTCTACTATGGTCAGCCCCTCAGTGGCTCCTCTGCATGTCCCTTCTGAATAACCCTTCTTCCTGACTTCAGCTGGCATCTTGTCTTCCTGCACTCCGTTCCAGGTGGTCTTCTTGTCCTGGGTCCTACAGGTCTCTCTTCCCACTCAACACTGCTGCAGCTACTTCCTCCTTTCTAAAGCCTGGATGGAGACTTACTAAGCACCCTGAGCACTGTGTGCCAACTCCAGCCTGCGGCCACACATGGGAAAAATCCTTTAAGGTCAGAAGCAGACTCAGCAGAGTCTGGCCTCTTCCCCCTTCAGCTTTGGATGAGATGGAACACAGATGGAAGAGCCTCTTGTCAACTCACATTCTGTGGAAATAGACCAGTTTGGTGCTACTTGACTTTCATATGCAAGCTAGAAGACAGAGACCACCTGGCATAGGAGGGGCAAGAAGGATTTCAAGGCAGAGCAGCAAGGCTGCTGTGAGCTGTCTGAAGCTCTCTGATCCTGAAGACACTCCCTACCCTGTTTCCTTACCTGGCAACCTGGAGCCTAACACACCTGCTGCAGCATCTGCTGGAAGCGCCTGTGAACAGGCTGGGTGGGGAAGCACGTTGCAGACTTGGGCACAGTGAAGACACTTTATTTGGGTCATTCCTTTGATATGCATTTATGGTGCACCTACTGTGTGCACTGTGAACAATGTGATCTGTCTGCCTCGAGATGATTTGGAAAACATCCCTGGACAGAGAAGGATTGCCTGTCAGATGGCTGTACTACAGATTTGTAGATTATAACTAACAACAGACAGAGAGTTGGCATGGCAACATTTCTCCCTGAACTGCGAGGCAGGCAGCTTAAAATAGGTACGCTGGAGGTGTGGCAGCAGCCGAGACAGATAGCTCTGCAGCCTGAAATGGGTGACAAACTCAAGTACTCGAGCCTTTGTCTGTCCCCAGCAGGTCAGCAGTGCAGGGACTGAGAGGAAAAACCCAGAAGCATCCACTGTGGGGGACTGGAGAGAGAGTAGGACTCACTATAAATGTCCTTCCTTCCTGAAGCCCAGAGAACTTAAGTGGAGCACCCTTGGCCAAAGGGTTCCAGGTGGGGCTGCACCTGTTCTGTGTCTCTTGTGGACTGCACCTGTCGCTGATGGACTACTGCCCAGCAGTGCACACTGCATCCTCTTCTGACTGAGGGTGCAATTCACTTTCTAGTGAGTTTTAATGTGCATGGCATCACTTAGATTCTGAGTTCAAGTCCCTCTTTTTCTGTGGAATTCATGTGCACGTGAAGGTTCCTCCTTGGGAAGTTCCGAGTCCTAAGATAGTCTGGAACTCTTCTTTGTGGTTGGACTTACAGGACTGAGGTTTGAATCTGCCTCTCCCTACTTCCACAATGCTGAACCAGTAGAACTGATCAGAAGCTCATGGGTTGAAGATGTAGCTTGGCTGCCTGAATGCCTGTCTGTGTGATATTCTGGGTTCCATCCCTAGCACCATATACACTGGATGTGGTGGTAAAGAACTGTGATCCTAGCACTCCAGATTTTGGAGGCAGGAGGAGCAGATGTCCAACTTACCTTCAGCTACACAAGTTTGAGACCAGTCTGGGATACACAAATCTTGTCTCAAAAGCCAAACCAAACCAAAACAAACAAAACAAAACATGAATTAAGCAAAGCATGTTGACACATGGCTGTAATCCTGTCACCTATCACTTGGGAGGCAGAGGCAGGAGGATGCAGAGATGGGCTAGTCTGTGCTATGTGAAACTGTCTTATCAAAATGTTCACGGAGCATTTTGTGGTGAGATTCATCTGTGAGTCTGCTTCATCATCCTTGCAGAGGATGGGAACCCAGGTCTCACACAAGACTGGTTTGTGTTCCCTTGACTCAGCAGGTAATTGAGTGAGGTTTGTTGTCATTTTCGGGGGTTCTTCTCCTATAATCTCTGAGCTGTTAAAAGAGATCAGTGGCTCTTGTTTGTTTCCAAGCTGAGATCCTAGGTCTGGAAAATGAAACTTTCCTCCCTCCCTTCCTCTTCTCCTCTCCTTCCTTCCTTCCTCCTTCCTTTCCTTCCTTCCATCCCCCTCTCCTTCCTTCCGCTTTCCCCTTCTGTCTTTTTTTGTGGGGGGGAGCAAGAGGGCAATCCAATAGAGCACATAGTGGCATCTGGAAACTTAAGTAGTTAAGGGAAGGACAGGGCTGGAAGGGAGCTTGGGCCCACTGTCTGAAAGTGGATAGTTATCTACCCAACTGCTTCACTCAGCTTCTCCAAAGCATCCCTTCCCAGAACCCACCTTTCTGGATTTTTTTGACTGTCTCATGGCCTTATGTAGTCCAGGCTGACTTTGAACTCCAGATTCCCCTGCTTCTGCCTCCCAAGCACTGGGATTTCTGGCATGTGCCAACCCTGGCTTGGAAAGTGAGACTTTTCGAGGTCTCAAATGAGAACAGGAGCTAGACAGTTCTGTCATCTTGAAGGCACTCCTCATGTTTCCCTTGCTGGGACAGTGGGTGCTGAGGTCACCTGTAGACATTGCCCTGGGTGAAACTTGGGCAGGGATGCTTCTGAGAAGCTGAAGGAAGCAGTTGGGTAGATAACTATCCACTTTCAGACAGTGGATCCAAGCTCCCTTCCAGCCCTGCCATTCCCTGAACTAATTCAGTTTCCAGATGCTACTGTGAGTTTCTCCTGTGCTCTATTGTGTTTACTTTTGCTCTTCACTGGGAAAGAACTGTGCAGGCAGGAGGTTCCCATCTTTCAATATGTCTAGACATGAGACAGTTTTGTAACATAACTGTTGAGACCCTCTCAAGCCTCAGTGAGCCTTGTAGAACCAGACCACACAGTGAGAGATGGCCTTCAGTTTCTTGAGACAAGTCCTGACACTGGGACCTTGGTGGCCCATCACTGCAGAACTATATGAGAATCCAGGGGATGAAATGTGTCTCTGGCAATTCTCTTGCATTCTGAACTCTCCTGGGCTAGATGCACTGTGAGAGGCAAATATTCCAATGAATAGCAGCAGATTTCTTTCTTGCCTTGGTGCCAGTGTGCACCTGCTTGGCTTTGATATAAGTACTCTGAAGTTTTCTGGTGCCTTACAGAAGCAGAGAAGGGAAAACCCTAGAGGGATGCTGACATGTAACTTCCTCATGAAATGAAAAGTTCTAGAAAAATGGTAATTCATACCATGAACCTAAAACCATTGGAATAAGTCAGTGCACTGTGGGGCTGAAGGGCAGGATTTTCTTTGTTTCATCTGATCTTCATTCATCGTCTGATTTTGGCTGCTCCCCAGTCTGACTCTTGCATCATGGGAAGATTGAACCAAGTCTACAAGGATACAGCTTTCTTCAAAACCATGATTTTTGGCAGTTGTTTCCATGACAAACGGTGGCCTGATGGTATCTTTATATGTTGAGCAAAAGGGAAGAGAAAAATGAATGAGATTGTCAAACATGGCTGAAAACTTGATTTTAGTCTGTGTCATTTTGATTCCTAACTGGAGTAATACAATATAGTGTTCATAAACATGACCTTGGAAGTGATGGGGGGAAACCAGGTAAAGTACAGTGCTCACTTAGACTGAGAAAAGTACAAGGCCAGCAGAGGTGGAAGGGTAAGGGAATTGGGCCAGATGCACACCCTGGTACCTGAACTTGGCCTGAGCCACCAATCTGCTATGCAAAGGCTCTCTCAGCCTCTCCAGGGGAACAGTGAGAGGATGTGAGGGTCAGTACAACAGCCAAAGAACGTTGACAGGTACCAGGAACTTCTGTTATTCCTCTGAAAACAAGCTTCACGCAGACACATCTGAGGGAGTCAGAGCACAGGCTACCCCACTGAACCAGGGTCTGAAGCTCAGGTTTTCCATCAGTGAGGGAAGGGTATAGGAATCACTGGGGTGCTGCAGAGAGTACCTGGCCTTTTTGGTCCCTAGGGGCTAGAACTAGAACAGAAAGCACAGGACAGCTGTAGAGCACAAAACCATTTGAGAAATTGTGCACTTTCTAACCAGGTCCCAGGTACACAATAACCGACTGCTGGAATCTGAAAGGACTCTCCCATAGCTGTGTGACCAAACCAAGGGTCAAAATGTTGGCAGGCCCACTATGGCCTCTCCCGGTTACTCTTTCTGTCCACAAGGCCATGCATGGTTCAGTGACATGTAGACCCCTTTCCTGATGGATGCTCTACAGCAGGACCCCCTCTGAGTGATTGGCAGTGGCTGTCCCTCAGCTGCTGCCTGTAGTGCAGAGTGCTTGGTGTTTGTCAGCTCCTCCCACCACCACTCAGACCTGTGTACTCAGGTTTAGTACCCCACCAGGCTTTCTAATGACAATTTCATCTTGTATAAATTAGGATGTTTTCTTGTTACCCAGAAGTATTTTTCTATGTTAGTGAAATGTATACTTTGTGTAATTTTGTACATTAAAACATATGCTTTTATCATAATTAGAGTTTCCTTTTTTCCTTTTATTGTTTGGTGATGGGTTTATTACCACATTTTGGAAGGCCTGGCCTAATGTAAAAAGGCATTGAGTTTAGGATTCTCCTTTTCTGGTGGGGAATAAATTATTTTCTTGTGAATCAAATCTACTCCGTACAAACAATGGGGTAATATCCTTTACCGCCATGTTAATTTCTTATTGCCTTCAGACTATGGGCAAAAGCCAACACCTCCACAGTTACTTATAGACTCAAGGGTCCTCCTGTCTCTCTGAGTGTTGAGCTTTCAGGTTGTGAAAGCTCAACCATCCTACAGCACTCATGTATTTTCTAGTTCTGGCAGCCAAAGTCTGAAGTGGGTCTTGACATCAAAGTGTTGTCAGAACGCATTTCTTTCTGAGTCCAGAGAAGAATACAGCTTCCAGTCCTTTCCTGAATCTAGAGATCAGCTGCCTGCTTTGGTTTGTGATCCCTCCTGCATCTCCAAGGGCAGGACTGAAGCACCAAGTCTCTGCTTCTGCTGTTACAACACTATCTCCTTCGGCACTTAATTCTTTGTGTTCTTACCTGGATGGTGCTACTCAGATATTCTATCTTGTTTTTTCCATCTCCTGATTGTTAAATGCACTCCTAAATCCCCGTTTGGCATGTGGGTTATCACTCAGATCTCAGAGATTTTGTGAGTATCACTAACTTTCTACTGTCCTTTGCATTCTGGTGGGAGTAGCAGAAAGATCAGGCATTTAATACTCTGGATCTATGCCTCTGGCTGGCCTGACTCTGTGTCTCTGGCACACTTGTAGGAAGCTCCACACGGTCTCTGAACTTCTCATGTCTCAAATGAGCACGTGACTTTGCCTAGAAGACTTACAAAGAGCATTTGACAACAAATTGCAACTCCATTTCCTGAAGTTTGTTTTTTCAAGAGAGGAACTCACTGTGTAGCTCTGGGTGGCCTGGAACTTGTGTAGACCATGATGACCTCAAACTCACTGAGACCCACTTGTCTCTGCCTCCCGAGTTCTGGAATTAAGGGTGTATGCTACTAAGCCCAACAAAATATTCTTTAGATAAGTTGTATTTCTTGTATTTGTTTTGCTTTTCTACACAAAATGCTCCGTGGCGTTGGGCTTGTCCCTACCCTCTGATGTGTCCCTCTCTGCCAGTACCCTGGAAGGCTTCACAGTCGCCAGGGCGAGCTCAAGATCAGCTCTTTTCACATTTATGATGCAGTTAAATTAGGATACTTTTTTTTTTCTTGGAGGTCTAAGAGCCTCAGCTGTCCACCACCGGATGAACGTGATCCAGTACCCTGGATGTCATTTGTGGTTGTCTGCCAGCCACTGTTCCTGACTCCCTGACAGTGTGTACATTTTAAGCTCAGTTCCTGCCTCTGATTTCTGCCTCTGATTCTCTGATCCACTTACCTTCCTGTCTCTGAGTTAAAGAGATGCTATGGAAAGGCCACTGACAAGCTTGACTAGGTATCCCAACCTAGTTCTTCCCTGGAGAACATGCGAGATAGGTTTACAGTGTGGTCTTCTCAGCACAACAGCCTGAAGTTGGAGGTGCCATGTGGCATGGCTGAAGGGAACAATGTGTAGTTAGAGCATTGACCATCACACAAGGAATGGACAATTTGAATATTGGATATTCTCCTCTGCAAGGGAGGAAGGAGAGATGACTGGCCCAGACTGACTACACAGTGGTACTCCAACGCTGTGTCGGATAACTCCTGCCCAAGGTTATTCTAAGGGCAAAAGTCTAACCCCCAACCCAAACTCTTCTGACTGTACTTGATTCTTCTCTCTCTCTTCTCCCAAGGGGATCACCTCAGTCAGACATTTTGGGGAGAGCAAGGCCAATGGTTAGGATGCAGCCTCAGCAGGAGACTGTGTTTTAGCATCCCAGCAGTCTCCTTACCATCTGTGCCTCTAGGCAAAGGATTTAATCTCTCTCAGCCACATTTTCCTAATCTGGAAAATGAGACTAAAATAGTATTTTCAAGCTTGTGTGTATGGGGGGGGAGGGGTAGAAAGCATTCCTGTTGGTAGGGTGCCCCAGGCAGGTGGTAAACACTTGGTAAGTGGAAACTGTGATTTTTCCTTGCTTCTGCCTAGACATAGTGCGTCCTCGTGTCGCACCCTCTGGCTTCACAAACTGGCTGGCTCTTTCTCATGAGGGAATAGGCGTTTTTCTTCCTTAAAAAGTCTTTCTTTCTTTCTTTCTTTCTTTCTTTCCTTCTTTCTTTGTATGTATTGTGTGAATTTTTTGTGAGTTTATGTGCACCACAAGCACGCAAGAGAATATGGAGGCCAAAAGGGACTCCTTTGGAACTGAAGTCATTTGTGAGCTTCCATGTTGGTGTTAGGAACCAAGTCCCGGGTCCTCTGCAAGAGCAGTAAGAGTTCTTAACTGCTGAGTTCTCTCTCCAGGCCCTTCATTTCTTCCTTTTAAACGATTTATTTCATTCTTATTTATGTGTATTTATCTGTGTGATGGTATGCTATGTGTGTGCACATGTATGCATGTGAGCACATGTGTACAGATGTCTGCAGAGGCCAGAGGTGGATGGTGTAAGATCCCCTGGGGCTGGGGTTACATGCAGTTGTGAGCCATTGTACATGGGTGCTGACAACTGAACTCAAGTCCTCTGCAAGGCAGTGGGCACTTTTAATTGCTAAGCCATTTCTCCAGGCCCAGGATTTTCTTAAAAAGCAATAAGGTTTCTATCACTATTGGCAAATCTAGAGAGACTGTGTCCCCAAAATGTTGACTATACAATCAAGCATGGAGTAGAAAGCTTGACCTTGAAAGTCCCTAACTCAGATGTTTGGAGTCTCTGCTATTCTTGATACAAGGTCTCACTATGTAACTCTGACTGGCTTGCAGCTCACCATGTAGACCAGGATGGCCTCAAACTCACAGACATCTGCTTGCCTCCTGAGTGTTGGGATTAAAGGTGTGCATTACTACACCCAGCTATCTATGCTATGTGGATTTTATCACCATCAACCTTTGTGAGGCTCTGGAGTAGGTCCACTGTGGACTTTAGCATAAGCTTTTCTAACATAGGACATGTTGTGGATTGTATTTCAGTTTTCAATTAAAGATTGAGGACTGTTGCAATGCAGTGCAACCTGGGGACTCTTCTGACTTCAAGAGAAATCACCTGGGTGAACTGAATCTGCATGGGACCTAGGAACAAGGGGAAAGAAGAGCCAGGTATGGGTGAGGTGGGTGGAAGATAGTGGACCTATTAGAATAGACTCTGGGGACAAGGACTTTATACTTTCCTGTGTGCCCAACATTGGCCCCTGTCAAGTATATAAAGAGAGGAGGGAAAGAACTTTCCAACTGCCCACTGACATTGGATGATCATGAGGTCCCAGGCAGACAGGAGCAGCCACATGAAATGGAATGGATAGGCAGCTATTTGCTTCTCTTGTTTCCTCAACCCCACAGCTGGAGCGTCCTACTTGCAGCACTGACTGGCTCTAATCACAGAGGAAGCATGAACACGAGGTGTCAGCTGATGTGGTAAACCCTATGTGGCAGAGTCCTCTGGTTGTGGTCTCAACAGTCATGTTTACGGTCTGTCTGGGGCTCTCCAAGGTTAGTTACAGAGTTCTCTGACCTTCGGTGGGTGCTGAAGGGACAGCTCCTAGCCCGGGAAGCCAACTGAAGGACAGCTGCTGAATCGGGCTTCCTACTGTTCCCCAGCAATCGGGATTGCCAGTTTGGACTTGTCTGCCTAGGTGGCTGGCAGCTTGTGAGCCTTCCATCCAGAAAGCACAGCTGAGATTCCTAGGTCCCCAGGGAATCTCATGACCCTCTGCTAGAAAGTCATAAATAAATGAGGGGACTATGTTGCCTGGCCTCTGAGGGGACCCCAAGTCTCCATACTTCTTCTTGGTTAAAGGAGCCCCCAAATCTCCAGGCATTAAGATAAAGTGGGTTGTATTCAGGATGTAGGAGCTGTCCGCAGATGGAGGCCATTGTCTGGGTGATTGCCTGCTGCATGTGTGTCTATCCCGGCATATCTGTCTCCAAAGTGTTTCTGTTTTAAGAGTTCTTCCTTCCCTCGTGTCTGGTGGAGATTTGCGTGGGTTCCCTGTCAACAGTCTACAGGCCTGTGTGTGGAGGAGCCTTGTGAGGTGGCTTTTGGTAGTGGTGTGGAAATTCTTCACCCTGAGATGTTGTTTCGATGTGTGTCCAGCACAAGTGTGGGTCGTTGGTTCAGTTACAAGCTTCTGGGAGTGTAATGCTAACATGACCCTCTTGCTATGGGATAGGGACCTCTGTTCCTGAGTTCTGCAGGCTGCATTCTTGTGTCATATCTTTTAGAACGCTGGCCCTTGAGAACAGGCACTTCATTCTACTCTTAGTCCAGTCCCCAGCACCTACACTAGTGCCAGATCCTATTAGTATCATTGTAGTAGTGCCGAGTGAGCCAATGGGGAGTTAGATGTGTATGCTTCTGACTGTGCATCTAAGTTCATTTAATTTTGTATGATTTTGGTGATGTATGGGGTTGCCTGACAGAGAATCTCTGGTGTGCGTGCGCGCGTGTGTGAGCGTGTACGTGTGTGTATCTATGGTGTGCCAACTGTCTGGAGGGAGGGCGGAGGTACTTGATTTGGGTATATACCATGTACAGACATACTGCTGTCTGTTCAACTCTCGCGTGTGAGCTGAAGCTTCACCGTGTGTACGTGTGTGCGTGTATGTGTGTGTATGTGTGGTGTGCACCGTGCACCGTCCCCTCCCTGTCTCTGCCCGCGCCCTGAGCTCCTTCTGGAGGCGGAGAGCCGGGTGCGTGGAGGGCACTGCGGCTGGGCAGCCCGCCCTCCGCGCTGCGGCTACAGCACGTCATCATCCTCCCCGCCCCGGCCGCGGTTCCCGCCTCCGCGGTCCTTTGTAGCTGGCAGTGGCGCTGGTCTTGGTCACCATAGGCTCCGCCCCGCCCCGCCCAGGCCCCGCCCCTCGTGGGCCCCGCCCCGGCCCTTCCTCCCTCCCTCTTTGCCCCACCGCAGTCGCGCTTGGGCCGCCGCGGGCCCGCACCGAGGCGCTGAGCGCGGAGCCAGCGGTGGCGAGAGCTGTCCGCCGGAGACGGGGATGGCGGAGCGGCGGCGCGCGTGGAACACGGAGGACGACCTGCCAGTGTACCTGGCGCGGCCAGGCAGCGCGGCGCAGACCCCGCGCCAGAAGTACGGCGGCATGTTCGCCGCCGTGGAGGGCGCCTACGAGAACAAGACCATCGACTTCGACGCCTACAGCGTGGGCCGCCGCGGCTCTGCTCGCACACCACGCAGCGCTGGCCGACCCGACGCCGTGGGCCTGCCGTGCCCGGGAGGCAGCGAGGACACGGCTAGCGACGTGAGTGAGCCCTCGGGCTCTGCTGTCAGCTCGCCAGGCGATCGCGACGACAGACCGCCGGCGTTGCGCATCCGATGCCCTGCGCCCCGCGACCTGCCCCTCGGCCGGGACAATGGCCAGGTACCCTCGGGACACGTGGGCCGGACGTGGGGGGCGGGGCCCTTGGAGACCCAGGGCTTGGGTGGTGCGAGAGCGAGTGTGGGGGCCCTCTGCCACCAGGTTCTGGGGGACTGCAACGACCCCTCCCCCACTTCATCCTACAAGAGGTTCAGAGAGGTTGTAGGATAGGCCAGGGTTGGCCAGCATAGCCTCAGGAAGCCAAAGCCAGGTTCTGAGAGAAGAAGTAAGTTGCTGCAGCTGCCGCTAAGGGACCTGTAAGGTGAATTTAAGCCTCGTTCTCCTTCCGGGGTTCTGTGAATAGGGCAGCATTCTCGGTCTCCTCCATCTATCTATTTGCTCACTCAGTGATTGTGGAGCGCTTAGGATGCACCCGGCTCTGGGAGAGGTTCACAGACTGACTCTGTTCATACAGCTGATCCCTGCCCCTCCCTGGAGGACAATGTTGCTAAGGATTTAGATAGTGGGCAGTAAGAAATCATCTAGGATACTCCTGGATTTGTAAGTTGGAGGTGAATCTGGGATTTGAACCCAGACATATGGACTCCCTGACTTCTGAAAGTGAGAAGGGACATCAGGGAACGACATGGCCAGGGCTTGGGCCTTATAGGTTTTCTTCGCTAAGTTGGAATTTACCAGGGAACACGGATGGTCAGACAGAAGAGTCCTGGACAGGGTGGGTGAGGTCAGAGCCACGTGTCTGGGAAACAGAAGTTGGAATAGCTCTAGGAGCTGTCCTTTGAGCGCTGGGCTGGCTAGGCAGCCTGGCCCCACCCTCCAGAAGTTCCCTGGCTGGGGAGAGCTGTCCTTTGAGCTCTGGGCTGGGCTGGCTAGGCAGCCTGGCCCCACCCTCCAGAAGTTCCCTGGCTGGGTAGAGCTGTGGACTCATTTCAAGAATTAAGTCCAATCAGGTAGAGAGTGCTCAATAAATGCTTGCTCTGGAGTTTTATCATCATTCTCGGTTTAATTAATTAATTCGCCTTTTCCGTTAACACTATGAGAGGCACAAGGTGAGGAAGAGTTTGCACAGGACTGTAATCTGGACAGGAGTTTTGGAGGAGAAGCAAATGGGCTGGTCTGAGGGCGGTGTTCTTGCCTCGGGTTCTGTCGCCTGCTCGGGAACTCTCCGTGGTCCTGAATATGCCGCCTGGGAGCTGGAGCGACCAGGGAACTAGTCAGAGTCCAGTTCCCTATCCTTTTATCTCCTTTTTGGTAGTCCGGCCTCGCATGGGAAACAGGCTCTCTAGCTCCATCAAAGGCTTCAGGGATCGGAAACCCAGCCACCACCTGGAACCTGTCGAGATGTTTCACCTTCTTTAAGCTGTCTTCCTCTGAGACCCGGGAGTGGCGGTCTGCTCTCGGCTTCCCTCAAAGGGAATACCACGGAGGCGAGTGCTCTTTGTGACTGGCCTGGAGCTGTCCTTCTGGCTTCGCAGCGCTGGTCAGGGTCATTCACACAAGCTTTGTCCTCAGCTCTACCATGGCCCGCCGGTAGCTGTGCCTTAGCGTTTCTGGGCCCCAATTGCTTCACCTGCTCTTGTGTTCTTACCACCCGAGTCCCCTCTGTCCTTTCTCCCTGGCTTCTTAGGGCCCTGACAAAAGGCTGAGTCCAAGGCCTCCCAAAGCACTCTCTCGAGGGGACTTAGAGCAGAAGAACTCACGGCCCCGCTGGATGGAGCAATTTACTTTCTGAAGATCGCAGGGCACGGGTTGCAGAGGGCTAGGGATCTAGGCCCAGCCTTAACCACTCTTGCAAAGGGTGTCCGGGCCCCTCCCCCGCCCATAAGGCTCTTTCCTGGGAGGGAGGAGGGGTTTCAATAGCGCAGGCGCAACATTTGCGGTTGCCAGAGGCCGATGGCTGTAAAGCTTTGTACAGGCGAAGTCTGCTTGGGAGCAGCAATCTGTTTGGCCAGTAGCGAGCAGGGCTCCTCCCTCTGACTTGCACGTGGCCCAGCCTCTCTCTGTAGCTTGCCAGCCCAGAACCCCCTGACTGACCCCAGGGAATGCCCCGGTACTGGAACCTATGATTTATTGGCGAGGAAGGGAATCCAGGAGACAGAATTGTGCTGCTGCCATCCGCAGCTTCCGGTCATAAATGAGAATTTAGGGGCCAGAGCACAGGCGGGACTTAATGAGTAGAGAACCCGCTTCCTGTCGCTGCCTCGCGGCAGCTAATTTACGCTATTTTATCTCTGCAAGCTTCAGTTTCCTATCTGTAAAAGGGGAAAATCACAGACTAGTGTTCCCGGATATAAGATGTTTTCTCTGAGCCTATAACTCTTCTTGGTCACCTGAGGTGGACTAGATTACTAGCTTTCTCCATGTGGGGGAAGATGAAAAGCCTCAACGGGGTCCAGAAAATTTTCTGTTCCTCACCTCCCTTGGCAACCCGGAAGTGGAGGAGTGGGTCTATCCACAGGGTCAGTGGGGGGATTGTGCAAGCAGGAAATGAGCTCATTGGTAGGAAATGGCTTGCTCCTGCCTGGGGGCAGCTGTCCGGAATTTTGAGGCCTGCTGGGGGCTCCCTTGTTCATCTTTTGTCCCCTCTTGGTGAAGTTTGGCAAGCTTTGTCCTGGTTTCCTGACCACCTGTCCCAGAGCCACATTGGGACCCCCGGGCTTCGAACACTTCAAATGATAGGCGGGGAAACCGCGTTTCTTCCCGGTCCCCAGGGCTGTAGAGACCTTAGAACCAGTGGTCCAGCTTTCCAAGCCTTCACTGCCGAGCCATATTGACAGGCCACTGAGAGGAGAGAGCAGATGAAGGGTCAGAGCCCATCACCTATGGATTCGTGGCTAGTCTTTTCCGCTGCTTTGCCTCTGCCTGGGGGATGGAGATGGAGAGAGTAAAGAGATGGGTCTGGGAAAATGAGTTATCATTAACTGAGGTGGGCTATTCAAGAGAATAGCGTGAATGAAGACTTGGATTTGGATACAGAAAGGGTATGGAAAAATGGAGACCATGGAAGTCTGGCTAGAAGGGGTCATTGAGTGCGACCCTGGAGAGCCAAGGATGCTTCTAGCAATTAGGGTGGGTGCTTGCTCCTGCCCCACACTTCCTCCCAAGCACAGGTTACATACACAAAGATCAGAGACACCTGTGGCGCTGCCCACGGCTTTTGCCCGAGCGTCCAAAGGCTGTTTGTTTCTTGCTTTTATAACACCACGGAAAAGCATATTCTCCTAGTGGAGAGAGGCCGGGGCTTAGGCGAGGGCGCGGGGCGGGGGTCGGGGGCGGAGTAGGGGAATCGGAAGGGAAGCGCTTCCTGGTTCGAGCCGAAAGGGGCGAATCCGGTTCTGCTGCCGCCACCGGGAGGAGCTGTCTGTCTTCAGCGCCCTCCTCTCGCCCTGCCTCTCCCTCCTCCTCCCGCCCTCCTTGCCAAGCCGGGCGGTGTAGGCAGCCGGAGCAGCGGCGGCGGGCCGAGCAGCGGGGAGTGGGCAGCGGTGGGAGCCGAGCTTCTGTCCTTTCTTTCATCTCTCCCGGGCCTTTGTCGCCGCTCCACGAGTAGCGCTGCCAGGAGAGACCCGGGTAGAGCGCCAGGCAGACGTTAGTTCCAGCGGCCGGGCGGAGGGCTCCAGAGGGGCCATGTCTCATCAGGGGAAGAAGAGCATCCCGCACATCACCGTAAGCGCTCCCACCCTGCCGCAGTGCTTTGTGGCTTGAGGGTGGTCGCCCTCAGGGTCCAGACCCTTGGGGGTACAGCAGGAAAGCCCCCGGAGGCTTCCTGCGTCGCCGCGAGTGGGGCGGGGCCCGTCTCGCCGAGGCCTCCCCCTCCCCCTCTGGGGACAATGAGGGGGAGCCCCGCATGGCAGGGCGGGGCTGGAGTATCCAGTCCTTCTCTCTGCGGGAGTGAAGCCCCCTCCCTCTTCAGGATGTGCCGGGAGGGTGGCGTGTGCCGGGAGTATGGCGTGGCCCGAAGGATGCGGAGCTGAACAAAAGAGGGAGGGGCGCGGGGCCTTAGTCCCCCTCCCTCGGCCTTACCCTAGGATGGGGAGGGTGTGCCGGGCCTAATGCACCTGGCCCCTGCGGCATCCCCCCCCTTTGCACCTTGCAGCCTTCAGAGGACGGAAAAAGATGCGGCTTTGCATTCCTCACTTATTGATGGGGTAGAAGGCCCGACTTGGAGCTGCGCCATGATGGATGCACTGCTCCCATACCTCACTGCAGCTAAGAATAGCCCGGTGGTCCATTCTGGAAGCTGCGGCTTCTTAAGGGTTAACCGCAGAGGCTGAGCAGCCCTACCGTGGGGTGGTAGTATGGGCTGAACATCTGGGCTGTGTCCCTGGGTGTGGCCGGAAACAAAGGAGGCCAGGTCTCTAAGCTTTGTCTAGGCAGGGAGCTAAGGGTGATGAGGTCAGACACTACATCCTCTACCGAGTTCCTGCCTGGTATTAGAACCAGCAAACAGTTGCCCAGAGATGGCAGCGCAGAAACTGGGGTGGCAATGCTGGAGCATCTAGGTTCTGGCAGGCGGGATTTCCAGAGCTGATATCCCCTTGGGTGACTCCTGAGATTGAAGGGTGGAAACTCAGCTTGTGGAGTTCAGGGTCAGGGACAGCCCCCAGGGCCCCTCCAGGAAGACAGCTTCGGGTTAGAGGTGGGTGCTGACTTTCCCTAGGCACATGTACAGTGTGACACCCTGCTAGTTTTATGGCCCTGGAGAGGTCTTCTCAGGAAAGTGCTGTTATAAAGCTGCTGAGGGTTGGCAAGTGGGCTGGGAGTACATGTGAGAAAAGGGGGTGAGAGGAATCCTCGATTCCCCACCTCTGGTTTGCACTGTCTGGCTTTCACCCTTTCCGAACTGAGCTTCAGCTCTGGCAAGCAGATCTCTGCTGAGCTCCCACCTATAGAGTAGGCATGGAGACTGAACCACATCTATCCAATTTGCAAGCCCTGTAAGTAGGAGATGATACCCTGGAGAGACTGTGATGCCCATTTGCCAGACAATGAAGAAAGCCTGGGATTATTTGAACAAGTTCCTGCTGGAGAGGGCTGACCATGGGCCCCTGTCAGAAGAACTGAGGTGGGTGATGAGGTGGGGCTGATGCAGGGGACAATGAGTCAATAGCTTGGAGTCCCTCTGTGTTGTGTGCTCCTGGCGGATCTGAGCTTCAGGGAACTGGTGTCTCATGTTGAAATTCAACAGATGGCTTCTAGGCAGGTCTCTGGGAAGAGTTCCTTTGGAGTCAGCCCTATGGCTCTCAGTCTGCTGAGCTGCAGGGCCATCCTGCTGTGACCTTCTGCAATGGAGAGGAAGGGCTCAGCCTTTACACCAGATGGCTGTGGGTATGTGTCCTGCTATGGTGGCTTTTCGATCCTCACTGCTTTGATATCCAATAGCAGATCCCCTCCCACCCCCTCAACAAGACTCATGAACAGCCTGGCCATCCAGGCAGGGCTGTTAGTGTGTTGGCACATTTGACCTGAGAAAGGCATGGCCTATCTGCTGCTTTCATCCTAGATGCAAAGCAGGCAATCAACCTGTGGGACAATTACAGAGATGTTCCATCAGCCTCAGGAGCTGTTCCAGTGAGCATGGTGAGGAGGGATGCGGAAGGGCTATCTCATGCAAAAAGGCCCCTGAGAGGGCACTTGTTTCCTTGGCACACCATGCCTATCCCAATCACAAAAATTTGTGATTTTAAGGGAAAATAGCAAGGCTGGATGTGCATGGCTCTACCTTGTAAGACGCTTCCTATGTCTGAAGACCTTTTGCTAATGGTGCACACGCTGTGATGAGGATCAGAATCCTTTTTAAAACGCCACAGCCCTCACTTATTCCCTAGCAGTCACTGGGTAATTTTGTAAAAAAGTACCTGGTCTCTGCTGGACACAGGGAGGTTGGGAAGGAGATAGCCTTAGCTCCCGTAGTTAGCAATAATTCACAGCTACCTTATAAATGGTGGTGGGTGTAGTAAAGGGGAATAAAGGGTCTGCAGGTAACTCCAGAAGGTATGTAGAAGACAGGGGTCAAACAAGATGGCTTTTGGGGGAGGCAGAAGGAAAGCCAGCATTATGGATCTCCACCTCTGCTGCCAGGTGGCTTCTCTGCACCTTGAAAGCAAACCTTGGAAAAGTCAAAGGGGCTTTAAACAGCCTGAGGAGAGGCCTGAGATGCAGGCCACAGAAGGAAACAGAGAGCACAGCTACAGCCCCAGATTCCTCCGCAGGGTGCTGGATCACTTCATGGGCCCCTGAATCTCTGTTATGGGGAGAGATCCACAGAGATGGAGGTCTAGGCCTCAGTAGGGAATTCAGAGTTGTGTATCAGAACAGGGAACACAGGGGGCACCTAGGCCAGGTACCTCATGAACAGACGTGGGGATGGAATTAGGAAAATGCTCTACTTCAATTGGCTATGATGTGGAGTCATTCTTCTTTTGTGTATCCTAATTCTTCCTGAGATGATGGGCAGGCTGGTCTGATGGAGAAGGAAGATGGAAAATACACACTTGGTCTCTATCTCTAGGGTTTGTTTAAAATATTGATGAAGCTCTTTCAAGGGTGGATTTTTCTGTAATGAATAGCACAGATGGGGGTTAACATAGCTGAAACTGTTTACAGATACCCACAGTGTTTAGCAAGTAGAGTATCTTGGGTGTGGCTTTCAGCAAACAAAGGCACATGGCTCCCTGGCCCTGCAGAAGCTCTTGGCCCCCAGAAGAGCCACTGAATAGGGGATGCTTGTTCAGCTGTGTGCATAGGGGAGTCAGGGAGCTTGCTACTGAGCGTCTGATTATTATTAACAATGAGACTCACAGCTCATTGCTCTAGTCTACATGACTTCTGTTATCTCCCACATGGATCTTAAAACTATGGGAAGAGGGTAGCCTAGGGGTGTTATCTATCAATCGGCATTGCTTCCCAAAGAGAAAACTGAGGTTCTTGTATTGGGCTATGGAGATCAAAAATCTATGTTCCAATTCACATTCAAGCAGGCAGAGTGAATGGGCTGTTCTGTTTGCTGAGAAAATCGCTGGGTGGGTGTGTTGGTGTGTATGGCTGTGTATGTGAGTATATGGTGGTGTGTAAGTGAATGTGTGTGTGTATTTAGTCAAGCAATGAGGACAGGGGAGAAACTTAGATTGGGCTGAAGTTGTGACTTTAATTTTATAAAACATATGGGGAAAAAAAAACAACAAAAAGAGAAGCCTCCCCCGTCCTGCCACACACATACACTGGAAAGCAACCAACCAACCAACCAACCAACCAACCAACCAACCCAGCAAACCTGTGAAGCATTTGTCAGGCTATCCTAAAGGGGATATTCATTTAGAGTAGATGTTCATTTATTCCCTGAGTCTTTGCACAAAGGATTCAGGCATTTGCGCAATTTGGCAAATGGGCTGGGAGTCACACATCAGTACTGAGGATCCAGGAGAAGCAGAGGGCAACACATCAGGGCCACTGTAAGACTGACCTAGGCTTCTGCCATTCAGGACATACAGAAACCTTTATTAATGTCAAGTTCATGGTCAGGGACAAGTGAGCCAAATTCTAAGGAAAAAATATTTTTATTACAAACAAATTCTTAAGGAGAGTTTCAGAAGGGACCTAAAGTGACAGGGCAGTGTCACAGTACAACAACACCATCATCTTTGAATGCTCATTCTTTTAAATTTTTTTTTTTTTTTTTTTTTAAATTTGAGGCAGGATCTCACTCTGAAGCCCAGGCTAGTCTATAATTTATTCTGTAGCTCAAGCTGCCCTCTACTACTGATACTCTTGTTGAGGCTTTCCAAGTGCTTGAGCCACCATGCTTTGTAACAATTATTTCATGTGTTCATTACAAAGTGGACTTGGCCAATACTCAACTCATGGAAAACATTCCATGTCGTTCTCTCAAGAGTACCTGGCACATGGCAAGTGTCGAACACAGTAGTTCTCAAGCTTCCTAATGCTGTGATCTTTTAATACAACTCACGTTGTGGTGACCTCTAGCCATAAAATTATTTTTGTTGCTATTTTAAAATTGTTTTCTGGTGGTCTGAGGAGACCCCTGTGAAAGGGCCGTTTGGCTCCAAAGGGGTTGTGACCCACAGTTTGAGAACTGCTGGTGACATACATAACTTCTTTCTCTATACTCATGAACTCTGAGGAAATGAAAAATTGATTCACCTTACTGGCCAATATTGTTCACATAGTGTCTGCACACCGTACCTTACCATCAGTGCTTGCCAGCAGTGCACACACCTGAAGTGAGGATAAGTTGGATCAGAATATACCAGAGGAACTTAGGACAAAGACCTGGCCAGGAGCAGCAGGAGGCTTCATGGGTTTCACAGTGGCATAAGCAAGGAGTTAGTAGAGCATGGGTTGGAGGAGGGTGGAAGGTTTACACAGCTGAATCTGAGGGGGCCCGAGGGGAGTCTGAATGGATGGGCATCTGGTGATGCTTCAGGGCTGCAGAAGTCGGAGTGCACCCCAGGTAATAGAAATGACGCAGCTTCTAAGATTGGCACAGACTCCAAGCAGGTGTCTGATCTTGGGCACATCACTTCCTCCTCTTAGATCTTGAGTGCTTTTCCTTACTGTGGAATAGATGCGGTAGCTGGGTCTCAACGTTACAGGGCATCCTGACGCCCTGTGGGTCATAGGAAGGAGTTGGAAGCCTGCGAGCTGGGAGAAGGGTGTGTTGGAAGAAGCAGCGAAGTGATAGGTTTGACTCTTGGGAGCTCACACAGTCTCTTCACTCATCGACCTTTCTCTATGGTCACGTGGGTGAAATGAGACAAGCAATAACAGCCAATTGGCCTCATCACTAATGGAAGAAACTTGGATGCTGAGAATAGTGTCTGCACAGAGTAAACACCGTGTGGGCTAGCCGTCAGCATGACCATTGTGGGACAGTGTACAGGTCAGCTTTGTGCAATAGCACATGACCCTGGGATCTCATGCCACAGCTGTAGCCTTGCCCCTACTGATGATGTTAGAAGGTGCATTTGCCCCATGCATCTCCTCACTTTGAGACCCAGGCTGAAAGAGGGGCAGAGCGTGCAGACCGGGAGCCTAAAAGGTTTTTAGGAACTTCTGACTCATCACGGCATATCTCATATTTAAAGTCACAGGGCTGAGCCCAAAGTCAGGATAAACCTGGAGTCAGTTTCCTGGAGGTGACCAGAGGTTACACAGGCCAGTTCTGGTGTCGGAAGAGATGGATCTGTTGAAACTGATGCTGAGCTTGTTATGGAAATGTAAGGGTCATGGAGAGAAGATGCTGTTTCTTGGGTGGGGTTTGCTCGGAGGGCGGTTAACAGTACAGGTTGGAATGAATGCGAGAGGCATGGGTCAGGTAGAGAGGGAACCATGCAGAGGTGTAGGAGAAACGGTATAGAAAGGAAAAGGTGAGATGGTCCAGCTGAGGCCCTTCTCAGCCTGTGAGAGCAGAGTGGTGTGCTGGAACCATCTCTAGCTAGACTATAGGTCAGTGACAGGGTTTACAGACTGCTTTAGCAACATCTGTCTGCAGAGCCCTGAGTTCTCACAGGTGCTGAGTACAGCCCAGTTTCCTGCTGTGAGCAAAAATGAGGCATCTGGTGCTGACAAGACAAAGAAGCCTCAGAGACCATCCCCCTCCTCCCAGCACCAAGAACTAGGTCAGTGCAGTGTATAGTAGGGTGGTGTGGAAGGGTAAGCCAGTGCAATTAGGGTTGCTAAGGGTCCCCACGAGACAAGGAGACATGGCTGACCACCTAGCTGGTGATATTTGGTATTTAGATGATTTGACTAGGTTTTCTGGTTAGAGAGACTGAGAACCATTTCCCTGGATAGATATAATGTCTAAGTCACAAATTTTGCTCTGAGCAAATTCAACTGTGAATTGGTGCTGGTGTATTCACGAACTGGGGTCAGAGCTGGGATACTTGACTCGGAACATGATTCAGCAAACATGAGTTGGGCTGGGGAGGTGGCTCAGTATATAAAATGCTTGCCACACAAGCCTCAGGGTCTGAGTCTGTATCCCTAACACCTGTGAAAAAGCTAGATGTGGTGGTACTCTAAGAGGTACCATAGGTGGTACCTACCTGTAACTCCAGCTCTAGGGGTTGTGTGGGGCACCAGGTGGTGAGATAGGCAGATCTCCAGAGCTTACTAGCCAGAGCCTAACCAAATCCATGAACTACAGGTTCAGTGAGAGACCCTGTCTTAAATAAGGTGGAGAGCCATTAGGGAAGACATCCGCTATCAGCATCTGACTCTTCACATACATGTCACCTGATGGACATGTGCAAGCATCCACATGAAAGGAGTACATTGGTATCAGGCTGTGTGAAGCTCCCAGTCCCATAGACTTTACTCAGCTCTCTGCTGCAGGAACCCAGAAAGCTCTCCTAGATCAGGATCACCCTCCCTAGCACTCTGCCTTTGCCAATAAAATCTCTATTTTCTAAGGAGCACTCTGCTTCCCGGGGTGGGGAGCTGTGAGCTCTTTGGTTAGTTTCTCATGCCCATGTGTTCCACTTTACCATAAGAACATGGAAGCCTGGGAGAGTTTCCCCTTCTCAGCTTTTTACAAGAGCACCCTGCATTTACCTATTCATCCAAGGGATTCTACTGTCTGGGTGGATAGAGGAGTCCACATGGTAAGCCTTGTTTCTTGGCTGAGTGAGCCTTTAGCTGCTCCTGCAGTGTTTCTCCCTTAAACCCTGTCTGTGGACTTAGCTCCGAGCTAGTTTGCATCACGAAGGTAGGGAGAGTGGCGTGAAGGGCTTTAGAAATGAGGGCTCGTTTAGAGTGGAACCTGGGCAGCAGGGAGAGGGCAGATTTTTTTTGCCACTGAGCTTAGCTGGTTTTAACAATGGATAGCATCCTCTGAAGAACTGTTCACGAGTCAAGTTGAGACACAGTATGTATGACTTTACTCCCAGGGGCTTGTAACCTGGTGTCAGAACTGGGTCAGTTCCAAAGTAGACTCAATGGATCTGATACAGAATCACATAGATCAAACAGATGATTGCTTGAAGAATGTGGTGCCTAGCCTCATACCTGGGTGTGAGCATGTGCAGACGTGCTTGTTATTGGAGATTGAACCCAGAGTGTCACGCGTGCTAAGCAAGGACTCTACCAGCAAATTATATCCTTAGTAGAAATGTGCTTCTTGTCATAACAGATCCTGAAGGCTCCAGCCCAACATTCTATACAAATAGGTGAATTCTGTAACCTCTAAGTTGAAGGGAACCTTATAAATGTGGGGAGATTTCCTATGTTTGTGTAAGAAAGTGCCAACGTGATTTATTCTCCTAGCTTTGCGCAGGAATTCCAAATCCCTTCTCCTAGAATCTTTACAGTTATAGGAGGTCACACCTCACAGGGCAGCTGGGCTTGCTCTGGAACAGCTATGCTGGGGCTGTGTGTTTGTTTCTTTTGTGAAGTGCCCTTTTTTGGCTTGAGAAGTGACCCAGTCCTCTGCCCTCTTGCTGCTCTTGGAGACTGTTACCTTTTCAGACCACCCCAGTTCATTCTCTGCGCTAAGAACAGCATCCTGTTTGGCTTCTCTTCCTCTCTGTCCCAGTTTGCTTTCTGTTGCTGTGATAAATACTCTTACCAAAAGTGTCTTCCTAATTTAGGGAAGGAAAGGGTTTGTTTGGCTTACACTTCCAAGTCATAATCCATCACTGAGGGAAGTCAGGGCAGGAACCAAAGCAGCAAATCAAGGGCTGGTTTGGTTGCTGCTCTATGCAGTGTTAGCTCTAACCTGGGAACTTGTAGCCAAGGAAGTACAACAGAAGTCATGAAGGAGCACTGTATGCTGAGTCATCCACAGGCTGAAGATCAGCTTGTTTCTTTCTACAGCACCAGAAACCTGCCCAGGGAATGGTACCGCCCACAGTGGGCTGGGCCCTTCCACATCAGTTAACACTTAAGAATATTCTTCATATGCTTATCAACAAGCCTGTGGGATCTGGGCAATCCCTTGATTAAGGATTGAGACTCTTCTTTCAGATGACCATAGGGTATACCAAATTGACAGTTAAAGCTACAGTCTTCCCACCCCCACTTTTTTTAAAACTGAGCTTTATTTCTGGGCATATAGAGCAATAAGAATCCAAAATAAATCTTGAAGGATTTGGCACTGAATTTTAAATTAAAAAGCAAGGAAAATTATTCCTACTTTTCCAAACGCCTCAATGCAGATGTAAGGCTCCAAATCTTGGATCTCCTAGGCTGGTGTTCACTGTGTGGGCAGCCTCTTGGCTTCTAGATCTTATCCTAGTAATCCTGCAAGGTTGGAGCTCTGACTACTTCCACTTACAGAGGAGGGACGCAGCCTGCAGAGTTAACATGGGGGTAAACTGTGGTCTCAGCACCACATAAAAAATCCCTATCCTAGGGAATAAGGCAGATAAAGCTGAGCTGAAAGATGGAGCACCTTGGATGTGCTAGCCAAAGGCACAGACCTCACACTAGGGAGAGCTCCGTATGGTGCTAGAGTCAGGCTACTGGAATGAAGATGGGGAGGCTGGGGTGTGTGGGCTGAGTGGACCTGGCAAGTAGTCCGACCTTCAGAGATGGCCCAGGGAGAGGCACAGGTGGTGTTAATAGGTAAATATGTTGTGTCTTGGCAATGGATGGGTAGGTCAGGCACAGAGGAGTCTGCTTCATTCTGTGTGAGGAGACGCTGCTGAGAGGTCATAAAGAGGGGTGAGACAGTTGGGTTTGTGCTTCAGAAAGTCACTCTTGCTGTCATGTGGTGGAAACAAGAGAGGCAGTAGGGAGATAGATGTGAGAGCCACCCCACGACAGGCACATCAATTGTCTGTGGAGACTTTTCTCAAGTGGACAGCACTAGGGTCCAGGTTTACCTTGGTTTGCCACACCGGAAGCTTCCTCTGCAGTGCATTGTGTTGGACACGATCTCACAGGCGATAAGGGGAGTGGGACTAACAGAAAGTGGTGATATCATGAAGTCACGCCCTTCTGAGTGGATTGGTGTAGTTGGTGTGGATATGAACTAGATACAAGAATGAGCTGTGGGCACCTCGGGCTGATTGTGCTACCCTGCCCTTCTGTTTCCTCCTGGGATAACACAGAGATCCTGTCACAGGGTTGGCATCACACTTTTGGGCTTTCTAGTTTCCACAATCATGAGCAAAATAAACTTTTACTGGTTAATAAGCCACCAGTCTTGGGTGTTCTGTGACAGAAGGTAAGACAGATGAAGAAAGGGCCTGAGAGGCTGAAGGATCTGAAGTTGAAAACACATCTTAGCATGATCTAGCTCTCCACAGAAGGACTTTAGTCAGATGCATTGCCATGTGTTGCCCACAGATGAACCTATGTCAGTTGTGTCATGCATGGGTAATGAAGCACAGACATACACACGTGATAGGGTCAGGGTGGCTGGACTCTGCATGGTGTCCTTACAAGATGGGCCATGTTCTCTAGTAACATACATGTTCAATGATACAACGAGGACTGGAGGCATTGTTGGTTCTTAGCTAGGTAAGGCTCTATGCATAGTGTTTGCCTCCCAGAGAAAGCATCCTTCAGAACAGCCAAAGCTTTTTAATGTGTCTTCCCTTCTTGGATCACATTCCTAGCAAAGATTAAGCTGATGCATGGGATGAGGTGTGCCCTTGAGAATGACACAACAGATGCTTAATCCATTGATGGAGGGGGCAGTGGAGGCTCATGCACCATCATTAGGGACAGTGAAGATACCCTTACACCTAGATAACCCCAAGGAGTCAGAGGAGTGGGAAGTCACAGTATAGGTGCCAAGTAGAACAAGCTTCAAATTCTGGCACCATCTCTTAGATGTGTGACTTTGAGCAAACTGCTTGACTTCTCTGAGTTTCTGCATTTGTAGCAACTAAGCTTGCTTCCTATGGGAATTTAAGGAAATTTCATTTAAGAAAAAATGAAAATGGAGACCCATGTAGATTTAGATAGTGCTGTCTTTTGCAGACAGCAGGAAGGACCTGCCCACTGGGTCCCTGGAGAATGCACCATTTTACAATCAGATATTCTGTAACTTGAGAGTGTTTAATGAACATTGACCAGAATGATAGGCCTGAGATCCTGCTGTTACAAGTTGCCATGGAAACAGGCCTAAGCTCTATTCCTTGGGGGCTCACCCACATTTCTGATTCAAGAAGGAACTACCATCCTGCTTCCATCCAGGCAAAGGAAGAGTAAATGGGTGCTAATTAGACTGAGTTGCACACTGGTTTCCACTCCCTAGATCTTTCCCGACTATGGATGGGTAGGCTGCTACAAAGATGATTTTGTGTGAATGAATAAACAGACATGTGTAGCTGTGTAGTAGCACTTGCTGCTGCCAGGCAGCCTGGTGGAAGGTACGGAGGGGCAGAAGTCATGGCTACCAAGATAATACAACCCCATTGTGTCTGTGTGAAGTGTGTGGGCTGTTCAGCTTACAGTCAGCTTGCATGTTGGTTCATTGTGGTGTTGGGCTCTACAGCTCATAGCTGGCACGTGTGTTAGTTCACTGTGGCATTGTACTGTACTGCTGCATAGCAAACATACCCACATTCTGTAGTTCACAAAAGCAAGTATTTACTTGCTGCATCAAGGGTCATGAATGCTCAGCTAGATTTTCTCTGGGATACAGTCTGAATCAGGTTTGTTCCTCCTAGCATCTCATTTTGAGTCACAAGCCACTTGGGTCATGTCACTAGACTAGAGAGGGCTAGCCTGAATGGCCTGCATCTGAAAGCCCTGCTTGACTCATGCATAAAGTCTCTCCTC
Organism: Rhynchomys soricoides; assembly: GCA_019843965.1. Classification (NCBI taxonomy): domain Eukaryota; kingdom Metazoa; phylum Chordata; class Mammalia; order Rodentia; family Muridae; genus Rhynchomys; species Rhynchomys soricoides. Next base: position 3,173,316 of record JADRCH010000051.1, on the reverse strand, counting down.
CTACTGGGCAAACATATTCTCAAGGCTGGGTCTGCAGCCATTGGGACTGTCCTGTTCCCATCATGAAGCATGGCCAGGGGTGAGGAACAGAACTGAGAGTGAAAATCATGAGCTGTTGCAGAGAGTTGACACCCAGAGATCTGGCAATTTTTAGTGATGTCAATTTGTTACATCTAGACAACAAGAATTTTGCTAAAAGCACCTGGGCTGAAATTTTTGCCAGATCACCCCAGAGTGGTTTGGAGGTCATATAGACCTGGTCCTGATGCTGTTCTATCATCTTGGTCTCTGTCTGTCTTTCTGTCTCTCTGTCTCTCTATATCTCCATTTGTCTCTCTCTGTCTCTGCCTCTGTCTCGATCTCTTTCTCTTTCTGTGATTGAATGAGTGAACATCTACACACCCTATTGAATTTTCGAGTTTTGAACATGACCCTTGTTCACTGGTAGAGTTTGGAGAGTTGATAATTTTCTAACCCCAGCATCAACTTCCCATTTCCATAAGAGAAATCGATTTTGCTTGTGTTCATTTTCTGACAGGTGTATTTCCTCCAAGGTGGGGCCTCCCTGGTTTCTGTGCGACTCATTTCTATGCTCTCCCTTTAAAAACGAAGCCCCCTTCTTCTGGGAGTGACTCCTCAGCTACCTTGATCTTTGTTTTCCTGTCCTTCCTGCTTGTGAATCTGGGAGCCTTCCGAGAATCTGTGACCTGAGGACCAGTGGTGACTCCAGCCATTGAGATCAAGGGCTATTCTCAGCACAAGCTTAGCACCAGAAGGGATAGGACAAGGGCCCCATATCCACCATTTAGGGAATTAAAATGCTGAAAGGGTGGTAGGAGATTTGGCAGTTCTTGGAGTTGATGACATCCATCATGAAACAAACCATTTTAACTTTAGTTCTGTAGGGATGTAAAAATAGAAAAGTTTATAGCCAGCCTAGAAAGAAAAGCAGCAAGGACCCACAGTGCTGGATGAGGGGAGGGGAGAGAGGGCTCTCCAGGTTTGGGAGCCTCAGTGCCATGTGGACTGTATTTCAGGACCAAGGACAGCACCCACCACACCCATCCCTGCCTTGAGCTCAGAACCTTACTTACAGAGGGCTGTGCCTGTGGACACTGTTTAGGGAAGTGTTCCCTTCCCTGCCTTTACAGCTTTGTGAATTTCCACTTGTACTTTGAGAACCCAGCCCAGTCGCCTCTCTGATGACACAATTACTGGATTTCTTTGCCTAATTACAGCTTAAGTCTCTGCTATTTTTTCAGATCGCCACAAATGGCCAGCCAGTGATTTTTAGATAAGTGTTAGTTAGGTAAGGGTGGTACCCCTTTCTCTTCCTGTGACAGCTCACAGATCATATTAGGTTTTTATGCAGTTTCCAACAGCAGCCTCTGTGGAAAAGACCAATTTCATTCCCACTGTGTGGGAAGAGAGCAGGAAGCCATGGGAGATAGGATTCTGTAATTCCTCTTGGGGATAGACATGTGGTATGATCTAGATGCACTCCAGCTGAGCCTTAGTGTGGCTGACTTTTCTGTTGTGTAGATAAGAATGTCTGATGTGTTGAGTTAATTTTTGTAGTATAACTCCACAAAATATTTCACATCTGTGAGGAGGACAAAGTGGCGGCCAGTGTGGCTCTCTCCAGGAGTTCTGGCAGCAGATAATGCTAGGCTTGGAGCAGAAGCCCTTCTTATGGCCTGGGCCACCCTCCTACTCACTTCTACTTGTTAGTAGAAGTGGCATTGCTGCCTAGTGCCGGGCTCAGACAGACCCTTCAAAAGAGGCAGCCCCACCCTTTGTGAGCCTTGTGCCCTGGGTGTGCCCCTTTCCAGGCAGCAGGGCAAGGCCTCCAGAGACTAAAAGCAGGAGAGAGCAATGCGTCATTTGTCAGTCTCTCCCGTGTCCTCTCTCTTTTCTTTCTCTCACCTTCCACCTTTCCTTGTAAATCATCCTGTTTCATTCTCTTCTCACCTCTCCCTCTTCAGACTTCTTTCTTCTTCCCCTTTTCCCTGTTGCTGTCTGAGACCTGCCTCTCCTCCCGCTCAGCAAATATTTGTTGAATACTGTGGGGTCCCAGGCTGGCTCTTGGGAATGTAGGGATCCGACACACAGGACTCTCTGGCTGCAAAGTGAGGGCAACTCAGCAGCGCATGGCTGTGTGTACAGACAGTGGCAGTACAGGGGTGTCTGGGAAAGTGTGTATTTTATTTATTTATTTATTTATTTATTTATTTATTTATTTATTTATTTATTTTGGTTTTTCGAGACTACTGCAGTGATGACAGGGAGGACACCAGGGCCATTTAATCTCAGGAAGACCCTTTTCCCCCCCAAGTGCTTCCAGGTGAAAGTTGTGTTTTGCTTTTTCCTCTAACATTTTATCATCTGTCCTTAAAACTCCCTAGAAACTATGCGAGTAGCTCAGTGGTAAGCCATTGGTGGTATGACTATGCTATCACACTTGATTCTACATCCCTTATTGTATATACTTCTTTGACCTTTTCCTGGTGACAACGTCCCAGCACCTAGTTTCGGGGTCGCTTGATGTATGTTGTAACCCCCTATTCTTCCCTTTGGCTCTCAGGACGATATAACCAGTGACCTTCCTTCCATTTTGTCTTAGTTTCCCCTCCCATGTTAGCATCATGCAGAGTCTAGACTCATTTTTGTGAGGGGCATTCATGCCCCCAGGGTCTCACACCTGGAGATCTTTCTCTGTTCCCCACTCTGTTGTTACAGACATTTGTGGGCTCGGTGTTTCATGCTTCAGCCAACTACAGATGGAGAATAGTGAACAGTGTTTGCATCTGTTCTTAGCATGGACTCCTCCCTCCTGCTCCAATTTATGTTCCTTAAACAGCACAGCCTGATGACTATTGCCATCTGTGGGATGTTGGATGCCAATACTGAACCATTTATATGAGGGAGTGGGAACCCCTGTGATGTTTGTGAGTGGTCCTGGGGCCAAATCTCTCTTATATATGGGGGGGCTATAGCCAACCAAAGGACTCTACCTGTAAATGGTTACCTATGAGAGACAGTTCTTGCCATGGCTGAGACTATACATCTGTCAGGCCTGAGCTCAGCACTGTTCTTACCTTCAGTTGTTCCCAATTGGCTGAATGCTCTGCTCTCACACAAGGCTGGAACCGGGATGTGCACCGGGCTGGGCACAGCTACCTTCTGCTTATTGTTGTCACTATGGAATGATCCAGCACTTCTCAGAATCTTCCATTCAGCTGTTGAATTTTTTTCTTGATGTCTTCTCAAGGTGTTTCATTTTCTGTCTATTTCCTGATGCAGTAGGTGGTCACACTACCATGTTCTTTTGTAAATGAATGAATCCTATGCATTGATATTTAAAATACATACTTGCACATAGCATATATAAATGTAATGCTCTTTTGTATAATAAAATTTACCTGGTGCCTAGTTCATGAGGGACTATTTGTTTATTGATTCAGTTTTGCTGCACTGGAGATAGAACCCATGTCCTTGTGCATGCTTGGTAAATATTTTCTCACTGACCCACGGCCTAAGCCCAGTGATGTGTGTGTGTGTGTATTTATGTTGTGTGTGTGGAAGCCAGAGGACACCCATGAGTGTCATTCCCCAAGTGCCACTTGCCTTTTGTTTTTTGAAACCAAGTCTCCCCTTTCATGTGTAATTCACTGATTATACTAGATTGGTTTTCTAGTGAGCTGCAGGCATCTGCCTGTCTTCTCCCTGGTGCCGGGATTATAATCATGTGCCACCACTCCTGGTTTTCATGAAGTGGGTTCTGGAGACGGAACTTAGGTTTTTGAGCTTGCAAGGCAGGCAACTGTATTGACTGAGCCATCTCCTTTGCTCCACATGTGAGCTTTTATAACGAGAAAAAGGAGTTTTAGAATGCATGGTCCTTGGATTGGAATTATAATATTTCTAAATTTCATCTGCCCATGGGGTGTCATGAAATCTAAAGTATGAAGATATTTTAAAATGTGTTGCAGGGTGGTTTGGTTGGGTTCCATGTGGATAGGAAGTTGAGAGTCCTGGAGTCTAACCTGTGAGAGCCTTGGTTACTTGTACAAAGCTGGGCCATCCATGTTCCTGAGTTTACTCTGTCGGATACATGCCATTCCATGCGTCTATCGGGTACACACCATTACAAAGAACACGATTATCAAGACACTTTCACTGGATGTCTTCTCTGGGTATGATCCCACTAAATTGTCCTACCCCTCCCCTGTTCATAGGAGGTGTGAAGCTTGCACGGTAAAAGCTATGTACAAAGTTCTTCAGAGTCTTCATTATGTAGTGCATGCTGTCAGGGTTAGGGCTTCATGAGGAGGCCGAAACCTTCCTTTTGTGCCAGGTGGGATTTTCTGAACTTGCCTCATCTGGGAACTCTCAGTCCATGGTGGCACTTTCTGGATGTCTCTGATCTGGAATTTAGCAGCAATGGCTCTGAAAACCCCTGTTAAGGTCTAGGGAGATGGTTCACTTGGTAAGGGCTGGAGTGGAAGAGTTGATTTGGTCCCTGGAAACCATACCAAAACCAAACCAAACCAAACCAAACCAAACCAACAAGCAAAAAACCAGACCAAGGTTTTACTCAGTTGGTAAGTGCTGGTGTGGAGAACCTGAATTTGGTCCCTGAAACTCACACAAAAAGCTAGACATGGTGGCATGCCTGTAATCATAGCACAGGGTAGACAGAGATAGGTGGTTCATAGGCCAGCCAGCCTAGCCTAATTGGGAAGGTCCAAGCCAATGTGAGGCTGTCTCAAAAGAGCAAGACTAAATTCTAGAAGATGATATTAGACCTTCATACAGGTGTACACACCATCTACATGTACATTTCTTCCCCCACATGAGTGAACACAGAGAGAGAGAGAGAGAGAGAGAGAGACAGAGAGAGAGAGAGAGAGAGAGAGAGAGAGAGACAGAGAGATAGAGACAGACAGACACAGAGAGGGGAACTGTTAAAAAGCAGAGAAGCAACCATTTTCAGGAAGAAAGACAGACACCTCAGTTCTTGCCTTGTGGATACCTTCTCTCCTATAGATTCCCTGGTGTCTGTCCCCTGGTGGTCCCTCTCACATACGCTGTCTGGAGTTAGAAGGAGGGATGGGTTTGAGCACAGGCTTTGCTTTATGGTTCTGGAAACACAGAGCTGGCTGGGGCTGACCCAGCACACTGCATTTAAATGCCTCCTTTCAGGCTGTGCCTGAGAACCCCACTATTAAATGTGACAAGGCAGACACTGCTCCCTGCTGCGTAGCAGCTGTGGATGACTCATGTTTGCTTGCTTCTGGTGCTGGAGAAACCTGACCACCCACTTGTCTGTGCTGCCCCAGGCATACACCCTGGGCCAGTCCTCTTCTGTCTGATGCTCTGCACTGTCCTCCAAGGTCTCATGGGGTTGCAACATCCTCTCTGCATCCTTCATTAGGAGCACAGGACAGGAGGTTGGACTGGAGGAGAGCTACTGACTTTGCACTTCTCACTTTAAAGACATTCCAGTTGGGGAGTGAGGGATGCTTCATATTTTTCCCCTTTGAACAAATGATGTCATCTCTTTTCTCTATCCTCACACACTCATCTTTCAAGGACCAGTTCAGGCACCCCAGATACCCATCTGCCCATCATCCTTCAGTATTTCCATCCATCCATCCATCTATCCATCCATCCACCCACCCACCCATCCATCTTCCTCTGATCTATCCATCTATTCATCCACCTAATAATTCATTTCCCATGTCATCTATTCATCCATCCTTAATATATCTATTTGCCCTTCCCTTCCCTTCCCTTCCTTCCTTCCTTCCTTCCTTCCTTCCTTCTTTCTTTCTTTTCCTCCCTCAATGTATTGGATCTGTGCCGGTTAGTTTTTACAGTCAAGTTGATACAAGCTAGGACCACCTGAGAAGAGGGAGACTTAGTTGAGGAACTGCCTGTATCAGATGGTCCATGGGCAAGTCTGAGGCGGCACTGTCTTGATTAATAATTGATGTGAAAAGGCTCAGCCCATTGCTGGTGGCATCATTCCCAGGCAGGTATTGTGGGATGTTTAGAAACCTAGATGAACATAATGTAAGTCAGTGAGCAAGCTCATAAATAGCTTCTCTCTATGGTTCCTGCCTCTAGGCTCCAGCCTTGAGTTCCTGTTCTGACTTCCCTCAGTGATGGATTCTAACCTAGAAGCTAAAGTGAACCCTTTCCACCAATGAGTTGTTTTGAGTCAATGTTACATCACTACAACACCTTAGAATCTAATGGGGCAAGGCACACATTAGCCAGACATGGATATAGCCCTTGTGACACATGTTCTTATAAGGGTTGTGGAACAGAAAGCAGGTGTGATGTGTAGGTTCTACTGGCAGGTGGCAATATGTGATGCTCTCTCAGATGTCTCTGCAGTGTAGGGTTTGAATGATGCTGCAAGCTTCAAGACCCCATGCTTTGTTTCTGCTCAGCAAGCCCCAGCTTCCTTAGCTGGAATTCTTTGCTGGGCTTGCTCATCTCTTCCCCTCTCACAGTAGCTACCATGACAGAGAGATTATGGTCCTTGGGATCATCAGCTTGTCCTAAGAATTTCAAGGTTCTGGCAAGTTCCAGTTTAACTGGACCCATACTAATTGTATTTGGTATTTCACGCCTGCCTCCTTTCTGTTTCCACTGCCAGCATCCTAGGTTCCCTCTCATAACTCCCCCAGGTGGTTATGTCAGGGCCCTGCTTCAGGAGACTGGATTCTTCTGGTTCTCTGTCAGACTCTCCCTCCTCAAGGAAGGGGGCTTAAGGCACAGCACAGCTTGAATAATCATGGAAACAGTAATGAGCACACAGGAAAAATGTATAGCTTCAAAAATACAAACGAACAAATCCTAATGCTGAACAATACCCTTTTGTGAAATGAATACACACTTATGTATCCACAAGGCAGAGTATCCTGTAGGCATTTAAAATCAGAATCATGAAGAACATGTCATAACTTGGGACATACTCATGTCAAAATTAAAAGAAAAAGGCAGAAACTTTCTATTCCACTATCTCTGGGCTTCACACAGTCTTCAGTGTGTCTACATAACAAGGTCTCCCCCTTCTATCTGTCTCCTTTTCCAATACCTGGTGTGGTTCAGCTTTCTCAACTTATCTGTGGGTCTGAACCTGCCCTGCCTAACGCCAGATGAACTTGGAAGACACACTCTTGCCCTCCTGACCCCCACGAACCCCATGACTTCTTAAACATCGTCCCTTCCTTTCTAAGCCCAGCAGAGCACCCAGGTGTCCTATGTGTCCTCTGACTTTTCAGAGCCTGGCCCTGACTGGGAGCCAAAATAATGAATCAGCCAACATGTGACTCAGGCAGGGAAGGACAGGATGCATGGTCCAGAGTCACAGCTGTGGAAAGCCGAGAGCAGAATATGTGGCCTCGGGCCATGTGTGAGAGGAACAGGCTTTTAAATCTTCTTATTGTACAATTCTTCAAACACGGGATTATCCTACTTAAAAAGTAGCTTATGAAATTTTTATTTTACAAATGACCTAGTTTCTCTAATGAGTGGAAGTCACAAAGGAGGGGCTCGTGTAGGCAGCAGGGGCCCAGAGAACTAAGTGTAGGTGCACCGGAGGCTTCCTGTCCCTGCTTCCTCCACAAGTACAAAGACATTTCTGTGCAAGTTGGTAAGATTGAGTATGATCTGTTCAGGTGCCGGGATAAAGTAATTGGCATTCATCCAGTCAGTGGGAATTCAAATCAAGCATTTAATTGGGAGCTTGCTTACAGTTTCAGAGGGTAAGTCCATGACCCTCTGAATTGGCTGGCAGGCATGTAGGCAAGGCTCTGGAGCAGTAGCTGAAAGGTTACATCCTGATCTGTAGGTTGGAAGAGAGAGAGAGAGAGAGAGAGAGAGAGAGAGAGAGAGAGAGAGACAGACTGGGCTTCAAATGAGCTTTTGAAACTTCAAAGCCTACCTCCAGTGATGTACCTCCTTCAACAAGGCCACACCTCCTAATTCTTCTTGAACAGTTCCACCTTCTATGGACCAAGCGTTTAGATATATGAGCCTATGGGGGCCATTCTTATTCAAGCCATTACAATGCTCATACACATAAAATAAAAATAAACAAATCCTTAAAGGCCAAAACAGTCAAAAGAACATATAGGTCTTGTCTTTGCCATTGATTAAATGCATCGTTTTGCTTTTCAGAGTGACCGGCTCCTCATCAGAGGTGGACGCATCATCAACGATGACCAGTCCTTCTACGCTGATGTCTACTTAGAAGATGGACTCATAAAGTGGGTTGTCCAGAACAGACCTATTAGATCCTTAACAGCCATGCTGGGTTTGGGGTGGGTGGTGGCTGGGTTTCATCATGAATTCTGAGGGACCCATGATCTGAGGGATCATGATCATCTCTGTCCCCATTGTTGTGATGGTTCCATTGCTGCTTTCTACCTTTGATATGAGGTGGCATAGATTCCCTACCCAACTCTTCCCTTGGGGTCTGGAAGAGAAAAGGAGGAGAGGAGAAGGCCACCATAGGGCCACCCTGGAATCTGGTATAGGGATAATGGGAGGAGTGGCAAGTTGGAAGGGGCCATGCCAGTAGAACTAGCCTGGAACCATGTGTGCTTTAGGAAGAGGAGGGAGAGGAAGAGGAAGAGGAAGAGATGGAAGAGGATGGGAGGAGGAGGAGGAGGAGGAGGAGGAGGAGGAGGAAGAGGAGGAGGAGGAAGAGGAGGAGGAGGAGGAGGAATAGATGGAAGAGGATGGGAGGGGGAGGAGGAGGAGGAGGAGGAGGAAGAAGAGGAGGAGGAGGGTGGGGTTATGGGGTGCAATAGAAGACACCACTATGCAAAGCACAGTGAAGTGTGGGGCTCAGGAATGTGGGCTGGCTCTTGCCTCCACTTCTTCCCATCCTGGGAAACTAGAGAAGCCAGTAGGGAGATAAGAATGGGCCCCACCATGAGTATTTCCTAGGCACCCTAGCAAGGTGCAGAGCCACATGGTCTGGGTTCTGTGGACATACAGGTGTAGGTCAATGCAAAGATCTACAGCCCATGGCAGCCTCACTGGGCTGTGCCAACTCTGGACAAGGCTCATTTGGACCACTGTCCTTCTATTTTGCAAGCATAGTGAGCACTGAGATGACCCATATGATGTGAATAGGGATTTTATCTCTGCAGAAGGTGCCCAGTGCTCAATAGGGCCGCTTCTGTACTTAATGGACCACATATCTTTCCTGCCCCCATCAGTTTCCACAGGATCCCATGTGTTTGGAGAAGATACTCCATGCTCAGGTGGGAACTGTGGATGGGAGATGGACAGCACTCACAACAGCTGTCACTGTCATGCTTTGGATGTCCCCTTGACACTCTTCCCCACACTCCATGCTGCAGGTTCTAGCTGTGGGGTAACCCTTGTGTGATGCCAACGTTCCTCAGAAGAACCCAATTGTTACAGATGTTCTGTGGGCAGGCTCATCTGGCCCATCCTTACTCTGTTCATTCTTACCTCTGAAGCCTGTGGTTTCTGTGTGAGGTTTCTACCTGGGATGATTGTTCATTGGAGCTGGCATTAGGATTACCAAGACAGTTTTTTTCTCTCCATTATCGATGTCTTTAGCTAATGTAGAAAAGTTTAGAGGAGTTTAGAGCATCTGGGTTTGATTTTCAAGTAAATTTGAAATGACATCTGGATCTAGTGATGTCATCCTACTGAGGACATTGGAAGATGCTGAGCTTCCATTCTGGTCCGGCTGAGGCTGGCTCTGGTGCCTTGACATTTCCACAGGGACCAGGTGACTAGTTGCTGTGGTTGTTCTTCTCAAGCCTGTTGTGAAGTCTCCTCCTAGGAGACGATTCTAGGCTCCTGTCTCAGCAGGGACCAGATTGCTGGCCAATGCTTAGTCATGTCAGCCTGGCCCTCTGGGAAGCTAGGAGTCTTTCTTTTGGGGCAGCTTGGCTGGGTAGGCCCAGGAGCTTTTGTGATGCTCACAGCTGTGCTGTGATTGCTTGACTAAGGGGAGGGAGCTGTGTCCAGTGTGTGTAACGCTGTCCCACAACCCAGAGCGGTAACAAACATACATTGTTCAAGCTCAAGTCCCAGATCAAGGTGAGGCAGGTCCCTCTAAGAAGGCTTCTCGTGTTTGTAGATAATATCTTTGCCCTGTGTCCTCTCAGGCTTATCCCTCCATATGCTCCATTGCCCTAACACCCTTTTTAATTATTTTATATTATTTTGGAGATTAATATGATTCTATTTCTTCCCTTTCCTCCCTCCAAACTCTCCCATATATTCCCTCTTATAATCTTTCAAATCCATGGTCTCTTTCTTCAGCAACTATTATTACATGTGTGTATGTATGTGTGTGTGTGTATATATATATATATATATATATATTCCCAAATATAACCCACTCAGTCTGTATAATGTTTCTTGTATCTATGTTTCCAGGCTGGCCATTTGGTATCGGATAGCCAGTTGGTGTGCATTTTCCTGGGGAAGACTATCTTCCATGTTCTCAGCATTCCTTAGTTGCCTGTAGTTCTTGTGTATGGTTGAGGCCTTGTGAACTTTTCTCTGTTCCCTTTGACATGTCCTTTGGTGTCATTCTTGTTCAGTTCAGGTTTGGGCAGTCATGTCAGTGAGACTTTATGAGTGTAACTCTTCTGACATTACAAAGAGACACAATCTCAGAACAAACTCCCTGATCCTCTGGCTCTTACAGTTTCTCCATTCCCTCTTCTGCAATGTTTCCTGAGCTTTGGGTGTAGGAGTGTTTTGTGGGTGTATCCACTGGGGCTGGCCTCCACAGCTCTGCACTTTGATTGGTAGTAGTTCTGTAGTATTCTCTATCTCTGTGAAGAGAAGCTTCTTAGATGAAGGTTGAGGACGGTACTTATCTGTGGGTATAAGGACAAATGTGTAGATTATTTTAGGCATTATAATTTAGTAGTGGCTTTATGTTCTTCTCCAAGATCTATGACTTTACTAGCTCTGGGTTGTTGGCTAGGTTTTTAGTCCTAGACATGGTTTCCCTCTTACTGAGCAGTTCTTAAGTCCAATAAAAGAGTTGCTGATTACCACTAAGGTATGGCTTCCACTGCTGATCATTGATCTAGGGCTATACCTGCTGACCATTGATAAATTCATAGGAATCACAGCTGTGAAGGGATATTTGGTTGCCTTCCTCCCTATGTCTTTTTAAATTAATACTGGGCCTATTGGATTAGGGACCCCCCCACAAGGGACCTATTCTTATCTCTGTGAAGACCCTGTCTCTGCTGTGGAAATATTCTAAATTGCTGGGGGTTGAAGTTTTAACACAAGAGTGTTAGGTAGACATGTTTCAGCACTTAAGTGTTGGTGAAATCCTGTGGAGCTAATAGGTCCTGTTGCTGCCTCACTTTGTGGCTCTTCTCTGTATTCCATAAGGAACTGTCAAAAACACATAAAGTTCCCTAGGGCTGGTCACTTTGTAGAGAGGCTGGTTTCTTCTTAGTTCTGCCATCTCCCCTCCTGACTCTCCTGGATAGCCTGGCCAAGTGACCAGCCCTTCTGAGCTTCTAAATTTATACTATACAGCATTCGAACATTCGATAGCAGGCTCTGAGCCCTTGAGAATGCTATGCCTGAGTCCTTCTTCTCAGCCCAGTGCCCTGTGTCAGCTTGGGTGGGAAACATGTACTTTGAGGAGCTGACATTCTACAGTTGACTGCCTTCCATTGTTTTGTTAAAAACAAACAAACAAACAAACACCAACCCAACCAAGATTTCTCTGTTATTTGCCTCTAGACAAATAGGAGAGAACCTGATTGTTCCTGGTGGAGTGAAGACCATTGAAGCTAATGGCCGAATGGTCATTCCTGGGGGCATCGATGTCAACACTTACCTGCAGAAGCCCTCCCAAGGCATGACCTCAGCTGATGACTTCTTCCAGGGCACTAAAGCAGCGCTGGCAGGTGGAACCACCATGATCAGTGAGTGGCACTTTTCCTGGCCTTAGGGACATGGTCTGTGAGCTCTGCCCTTCCCATCAGTACACACTGGCGTTTGCTGCTCCAGGCCCTGTGCTCAGGGTTCAATGTAATTCCTTGTCACACGCTACCACAATAAATACAGGTCATTGTTGTGGGTGCCTCTTGTCCAGAACAAAAAGGGTTCAAACACAGTGGAGGTTAAATCCCTAAAAGCTATTTTACTGTGCATCAGAGTGAAATTGTTACTTATGTGGTGTATTCAGATTGGGTGTTTGCATGTTCTTGGCCTCTTATTCAAGGAATTGAAACAAAAGCTCCCATAGGTTTGCAAAAAAAGTAGCAAAGAGGTATTATTCAAAGCAGAGTTAGAGAACAGGTCAGAATCCCCTGAGGAGTCAAGAGGAAGACACCCAAGGGCCCTATTATTGTTCAGGGCTTCTTTTTATGGGGTTTAGGGAGTTCTGGCTGCTAAGGGAGGTGGTGAGGGCGGTTCTGTTGTCATTGATATTATAGATCGCATACTTACTTTTCTACTGTACAAAGTCCCTACCACGATGGATCTGATTTTAATCACATACACTTCCAAGTATGCATAGGCATAAGGTGGTAAAGAGGAGGGTCTCCCTAAAAGTTCCTTTTGAGAACACAGTTTGCCTTACTGTGCATGCACCCTGAACCAGTTCAGATTGAATAGGCCTTTTGGGTCTCCTACCTGGGCATGACTGAATAAAACCTAAGACTAATGTTTGTTAAGGGAAGGAAAAATCTCTTCCATTGCTCAGAGAGGGGTGTAAGTGCGGCTCAATGCAGTTGAACTCCTAAGCTGCTAACAGGTTGCTAGGTGTGTTATTCAGAGTGGTGTGTGTGTGTGTGTGTGTGTGTGTGTGTCTGTATGTAGTATGTGCAGGTGAGAGTCTCAGGCTACCAAATAAATTATTATTTATTGGTGTGAATATTATTTAAGGCTGTTCGTAGCCCAAGCCAAGTGGAGTCCCAGGATGCTAAACTATTCCCTATGGTTGCTTGCTTTAAAATTACTAGTAAGTCATAAAGGCTCGGTACGTTAAATTAAAGATGTTTATTTGAGCTTATAATTTTGGAAAACTGAAATTTCAAGATTCAGTGGTCCCCCCAATTCAGCCTCGGTGAGGGACTCCTGGGTCACATACTCCTGGCAAACAGCATCATCATATGAATACCATGTGTGATGAGAGGAGATCTCAAGGCAGGGCTCATTCTCTTTATCAAAGACATCAGCTCACCAAGTGATCCCAGCACCAGGACTTTCTGCCAACACAAATGTAGTGTCCCAGTCACCTTCCATTAAGCTCCACCTCTTAAAAGCTTCAGCATGGGAATCCTGGGGACCCAGCTTCAGACACAAAAGTACTTGATGGACCCACTCAGATCATATCTACACTGAATCTGAAGCACCATTTACTGTTCTGCACTCATATATGTGGACAGGAGGGCAGCTCTGCAGTGGTCACTCCAGGCTACAGCTTGATCAGGACACTGGAGCACTCCCTTTATGGAACCGATGCAAACACACTACAGTCTACTCATGGCCCATGCTGGTAAGCAGGATGGTCTGCCAGACCTCCAACCTCCTCTTGCAGCTGCAGCCCTTCCCTTGCTCTGATTCCCACCCATATTGGCTGCACTAAGTCACAGGGCCAGGTCCAACTTCCCTGAAGAACTGTCTGCCTCAGCCATGCAGGGAGATATTGGAGAAGGCAGAAAGCCTTGGGGGTGACTAATACCAGTCCACTGTGGTACCCCTGCTTCCTCTGCTTTGCTTTGTTTGAGTGCCTGCTTTTACTTGGATCTTGTTGCGATGAGGTTTTCTTTTAAAAGGCAAGAGTTAGTTACAATATTCGTGTGCCAATCTCTGCTTCCAGGCAGCTCATTTTCCTCACAACCTGAAAGCTTACCTAGATGCGGTCTAACCCTGAGGGAGCCCTCCTGCTATCTCAGTTCATATCAGGCTTTTCCCTGATTTCCTTATCTCTTCCGGTATAAACCTTGGGTCGAACATCAACTTTCCAGTTGCTTTCTTCTACACATAATGTGGATTTTGTATTTCGTTTTGCACTTCTTACTTGTAGAGCTTACCTGTAGAGCTGAACAGGAGTGATTACTAATAACCACATGACATAGTCATGTGTCTTGAAATCTCCTCCACCAAAGACAGTCATCATTACTTTTCAGCTTAGCTTCAGGAGAATTCTTAGGTCAAGGTCAAATGACAGGCAAATTCTTTGTCAAATATCACAGGAAAGACTGCTAGCCCAGTGGCTGCTAAAGCCCTCGTTCTTCCCTTGAGATGGGCCTCCACATAGCTCTCAGCACTGCCCCCTCCCAAGCTCTACAAGGGTGACCCATTAAGCTCGGCTTACAGCATTCATCTTCTTTCTACTCCAGAGGTTCAGAGTCTTCCACATTCCACCTCATAGCCACATGGTCAGATCTGTTTCAGAAATCCCCCATGACCTGGCACCAATTCCTGCCTTGGTTACTTATCGACGTGACAAAATACAATGCCCAAGGCACCTTATAAAATAAAGTGCTTAACTGCTGTTATGATACCAGAGGGTTAGAGTCCTTGCTGACAGAATGAAGGCATGGTGGTAGGAACACATCTTGATTATAAGCAGCAGGCAGAGAGCATATTGGAAATGGCAGGAGATTTCTTTTGAAACTTCAAATCCCACTCCCAGGAGCATTCTTCCTCCAACAAGCCACACCTCTTACTATTCCCCAAACAGTCACCAAATGGGGGACAAGTATCCAAATGCTAGAGATTTACGGAAGACATTTCGTTCAAACTACCACATTGGCGATATTCATGGGCATGATGGTGGCTATGGGCTAGGATTGTGGTATTGGTTATGGTATTGGTTATGGTAATGGTGATATTCATGGTGGTGGTGGTTGTATTGTGATGTTGACAGTGTTGATTGGTAATTGTGGCAATGATGGTACTATTGATGGGATGGTGGTGGGGGTGATGCGGCCATGTTGGAACGTCTTGGGTTCTGAGCATCATGACACATGTCTCTCTGTCCCAGTTGACCATGTTGTTCCTGAACCTGGGTCCAGCTTGTTAACTTCCTTTGAGAAATGGCATGAAGCAGCAGACACCAAATCCTGCTGTGACTATTCCCTCCATGTGGACATCACAAGCTGGTATGATGGCGTTCGGGAGGAGCTGGAGGTGCTGGTGCAGGACAAAGGTCAGTGAAAACCCAGAATGGGCTATAAAATCCCTCCACCCTCTTCTGTGAGTCCAGCTTAGAGCTATACACTTCAGTTAATAGATGGAAGGATGTGCTCCCATTTCAGGGAGTCGGTACTCATTGGAACCTCTAGGAAGCGTTCCTAGCCCTCAGAATAAGTCCTATCTCCATAGCCTGACACAGGAGGCCTTTGCTGGACTAGCTTTACTTTCTTGGAACTTGTCACTATGGCTACAATCCCTTGTCACCTGCCTTGCTGTTGGCTCTGCTCAAGCCATTTCCCCCACAAGAGTGTCCTTTTTCTGCCTGTCAAATGCTCTTCCTTAAGACCCAGCTCAGCAGAGCTCTTTCCCCTTAGCCTGTTAGAATTGCTTTATTACTAAAGACCTGAAGCTGAGTCTGGCTTTGTGGGGGCACAGCCTTTGTGTTGCTCTTTGATTTATCTGGCTGGCTCTGGGAGTAACTTTGTGAGTAGCCATCTTGGTATCCCATTTAGTTCCCCTCTGTTCAGACTCACACCAGGTGACCCTGCTCACTGCAGACACGTTCAGTTGTCCATCGTATTGACTAGAAATGGGTCAGAGAGGCAGGAAGAAAATGAGGACTGGCAACAGGATGGAACAAGTCAGGACAAGAGTGGTCAGTCCAGAGGGGACCCTCCAGAGGTCCCTCCCAGAGAGGAAGATTTTGTACTGCACAGACTTCAAGGGTCGATGGATATACTTTTAATGTTTACAACACAGGCTATGTTTCCTCATAAAAGTGTCATTGTTTCTAATACATAAAAATCAGAAAAACAAACATTTCCCCCTCCGGTTCTGCTTCCGATCTCAGTGTGACATTAGTTAAGCGTTATTGCCTTCAGAGATTTCTCCCTTAAGTGGTTGTGCAGTCGTTGTACTTTGGAATCTTTCTCTTCACTTAACATTTCATGAGTGACATGGCCCTCCATCAGTAACTTTTTAATGGTGCCGTTTATGAAATGCAATGGCTAATTTGCTCAACTATTTTGATTTTAGTGGGCACTTAAGTTTTCTGTATGTTTTATTATAAATTGCGTTTGGGTGAGTATCTTCATACATAAGCTGTAGTTTGGGACTTTTGTGATTTCTTTAGACGTCGAGAAATGAAATCACAAAATGTGAAGGCTTTAGCATTTTTCTGGGACCGTGACTCTTATGACCAATTGATTTCCTGAAAGATGCTCCCACCCGTGCAGCCACAGGGTCACATCAGAGTCCCTGGCTCCCATGTGTTGCACCGTTGGGTGTCACAGCATCTGTGGTGCTCTTGCTAATTTCAAGCCAGGGCATCATTGTAGCTTTCGTCACAGTTTTTCAGTTGCTAATTATACTCACGATTTGTGCAGATTTCCCAATTGTCCCTACTCCTCTCATCAGTTCGGAGTCCCCTGTGTCTGTGCATGCTCTGCTGGCAGGAAGGCATGGTCCTTCCATGATGGCTGCCGTGACTCTTACTGCATGCACAGTCGTCACAGGAGAATGTGCCATCGTGATCTTTCTGTCCTTCCTGAGATCTGGGGACAATGATGTTGCTTCCATGTCTATGACTATATCAAGGTTTTATATTTTCAGAAAGGCCCATCTCTGCCATGAATACAGTCTCTTAATGTCATATTTGTGCTTCTCCCATGCATGAACTAATTGTGATATTTTTACTTGAATATACTTGATTAGCCCATGGTATTTTTATACTAATCTTGGAAAACAATTTTCATTTCTAATTTTTCCCATTATTTTAAGAGAAGGAATTTCTGTAATGCTGTTTTCTACACACCAGATGCCTCTGGCTTGTCGTTTCTGTTGCCGAATAAAAGAAGTCCCCTTCCCTTTGATGCTTTCTCTCAGACTCTTTTACTCTTCGCCAAATGTTCTCACATTCTACCTACAAACCTGAGTCACACGTCACAGGTCCCAGAGGAGCAAGGCAAAATGGCGCACGGGCCATGGCCTCTGTCCTCGAGCAACTGAAGAATGAGAAACAAGCCCTCTCTAGTCTGTTCCATGCTCCCGCAAACTGCTCCTCAAGACTAACTCTTGCCCTTTCTTCCTTTCTAAATCCCTGCCTAGAGTCTTCAGAACCCTCCTCCTGGCAGGATCCCCAGCCTTCTCCATGCTCATGTGTCCTCTGTTCCCAGGGCTGTCTCTCCGTCACAGGATGTGCTTCATGGTACCCCCTATGGGGAAGAGTTATGCATTGAACACAGAAGTTGATTGCACGTCCTTTGTGCCACACACCAGAGTGTGGTTTGTACTGGTTATGATACTGAACTCTACCTTATGTATTTGTACTATGATAAAAAAGGGGATCAGGAAGCACATGCTTACTTTGCATTAGCTGGAGGAAGACACTTTGTAGAAAGGAAAATGTCCCTACTGTGTGTACCCCTCCCTCTTTTGCAGTTCCTGGTCTCCTCCTTCTCTACTTGCCCCTCTTTCCTTTACCCTCAGATCCAGCTCAAGTTTGAGCTTTCCCAGAAGGCTCCAGGGACTGACTGCCACCCCTATACTGGGTTTGGTGCTACACTGGGGATCCTATGGCATCTTCTCTCCTGATGGTTGCTACTGTATACCAAGTCATTTGATTTACTGCAAAGGCCTTCATCTCTACTCAAACATATTTTCTCTATCTTATCTTGCAATAGGTGTCAACTCCTTCCAAGTCTATATGGCATATAAGGATCTGTACCAGATGTCTGACAGCCAGGTATGCTCTGCTGCAAGCTTCTCATCAGCAAGGGAACTCCTTACAGCCTGGGCTCAGGTCTCACTCCCAGCACTAAGTGCAGAGCTCTCATTCACCCATTCACCCTCCTCTACCTCTGTTCATTCCTTAAAAGAGATGGGAGTTGGAACTTGGGGTTCTAGGTGGGGTGTCCCTCACATAGGTCTTCTCAAGCATTCTCTGGGCACCTCATTAACAAACAGCTGCTTGGAGCCCATTGTAGACATTCAGAAATCTTCGTCTGGACATGTACTTCCTGTAGGCTGGATAGTTGGCCTTGGGGCTCAGGGAAGGCTGGGGACCATTCCACTGACTCTGCAGGGGTGAGATGTGGTTTTCCTTAAATAATGCAAGACAGTAAGGAAGTCAGAGTCTTTGTTTTCTTATTTAAAAAATATGAGATCTCTGGCCTGGAGTGCAAGGGGCTGAGGAAGACACCACTGTATGTTTCCAAGGGCAGGCTTACTGCTAACACCCACCATCCCTCCACTATTGGACACCTCCCAGAGGAAGCTGTGGTTGCCAGTGCTAGCTTATTATACCCATTGCTTGCTGGCCAGCTGGGAAGATCCCACCATCTCTGGGCTTGAGGCTCATAATATCCCCAACCTTACAGAGGTTGTTGGTGTGCTGAGTGATTTCATACAGGTGAAATTCAAGGACTCTTAGGAATTTCACCTTGGCTACTACTGTAGAACTGTGCTGACAGTGGCCTTTGCAAAGTGTCCTACCTTCCAAAGAAGCACCTTGGATCAGACAACAACTTACCTAGGATGCCTTGAGCCTTTTAAGCAGACATGGGGTACTCTAGAAGCACCCAGTTGATTGGAGCTCATGGAAGCAGTGGTGTGTAAAACATGAGTAGAATTATAACTGGTGCTTCTTTCTTACGTTGACCCACTGAGGCCCCTGGTGTGGATGTCATCTATGGGCCTCTAATTGGGGGTCTTCCAAACTGCTTCCTGCCTTTGAGAGCTCCCCTTTCATTTGTAAGTGTGTTTCCCAGGAGCAGTAGTCTTGTACTTAGAAGGAAGGAAAAGAAGATGGAGGGCTTAGGAGCAGTGCTTCTCAACCTACGGATCATGATCCCTTTGGGGGCCAAATACCAGATATCCTGAATACCCGATATTTATATTGTGATTCGTAACAGGAGCAAAATTACAGATTTGAAGTAGCAATGAAATAATTTTATGGTTGGGAGTTGTCTTAATTAAGGGTTTACTGCTGTGCACAGACACCATGACCAAGCCAACTCTTATAAGGACAGCATTTAATTGGGGCTGGTTTACAGGTTCAGAGGTTCAGTTCATTACCATCAAGGTGAAAACATGGCAGCATCCAGGCAGGCATGGTGCAGGAGGGGCTGAGAGTTCTCCATCTTCATCTGAAGGCTTCTGGGAAAGACTAGTTCGCATATGGTTAAGAGGAGGGTCTCATTGCCCACGCCCACAGAGGCATACTTCCTTCAAGAAGGCCACAACCACTCCAACAAGGCCATACCTCCTAAGAGTGACACTCCCTGGGCCAAGCATATTCTAATCACCACAGGGGTCACCACAGCATGATGAACTGTATTGAAGAGTTGCTGCATTAGGAAGGTTCATAACCAGTGTTATAGTGATACTATTTGCCTTTGATTAGTTTGACCCCGACCAGCCTCCTACCTCTTGATCTGGAAGATGGTGGCCCGTGAGGTCCACAAAGGCTGCAGGAGTGAGTGGAGGAACAGCTTTTTAAATGCATGGAGTCTTACACCTTGATCTCTCACCAGTCCCATCTCTCCTCTTTAGCTGTATGAAGCCTTCACCTTTCTTAAGGGCCTGGGAGCTGTGATCTTAGTCCACGCAGAAAATGGAGATTTGATAGCTCAGGTGAGTAGTACAAGGGTCTCCCTCCTACCTTAAAGGGGATCTACCACAAAGCAGATGGTAAAAGAGGGGTGCATCCTCCATTAGTGATGGATGGATGGTGGGGAAGGGTGCAGTTGAGCATTGACTGCCATATCACATGTGCAGATAAGAGATGTTCCCTTGTGTGCAGTGGCAAGGCATTTGGCTTCTGGGTTCTGTTTTCTCCTTGGCATTGTGAGGTTCTGAACAAAACTGCCCTGCGAGTAGGGAGGAGTGGTACCCTTCAGTGCCATGTGTACCCATCTCCTTTTTTAAAATGTGGATTCTGAGGATTTTACTTATTCTCATTCTTGCATAGCCAGCACTTTACCAACTGAGCCATCTCCTCAGGCTCTTATGTTAGTCAGGGTTCTCTAGAG
>JADRCH010000051.1:3118087-3153081 GCA_019843965.1 Rhynchomys soricoides | reverse complement strand
ACTGAGCCATCTCCTCAGGCTCTTATGTTAGTCAGGGTTCTCTAGAGGAACAGAACAGATAGAATGAATGAATGAATATATATATATATATATAATATTTCATATATATATTATATATTTCATATATATACATATTTCATATATATACATACATATGTAGAACATATTATATATCATATATCAAATATCACATATCACATGTCATATATTATATACATATATAGTAAATCACACATACATATATCTATGTCTGTCTGTCTGTTTATATTAGAGTGTCTTACAGCTAGTCTAACAATGCCTGTCTCATTGGTCTTTGTCTCCTAGGAACAAAAACGGATCCTGGAGATGGGCATCACAGGTCCTGAGGGTCATGCTCTGAGTAGACCTGAGGAGGTAAGGACTTCCCACTCTGCTATCTGTAGCTGCCAAGTGCTCATTCCAGAGCCTTCAGCTGGGACAGAACAGCTCGGTTGCATTCAGCTCCTCCTCCTCCTCTCTGCTCTGTTCTCTCCACCTCACTCTGCTCCCTTCTCCCTGTTCCTTCCCAAGACTCTAGAGGATGCAAATCAATCCTAGAGGCCAGAAAGGCTCTGTCTATTCCATGGTCTAGGAGCGTCACCCCTGGGCTCTGCACATACCCCAGTGTCCTGATTTGGGGAGAATCTTTATTGAAGACTTGGTATATTGGTGACAGGAAAGTAGACTGAAAAGTCCCTGTCAACCCATACCTCTCTTAAGGACATGACTGAAGCCTTCACAGAGTGTTAATGAAAAGCCCAAAATAGAAATCTCAGCAGGTGCTTTGGTTTGCTGGTACTGAGAGCATGGCTGGTCTAGAGGGGACTGAGATAAAATGAGTCATGTTCAAGGGGTCACAGAAGCCAAGGGCATGCCCCAGTGTCACAGAGCCAATCATTTGCCATGAGTGTTTTGTGTGCCTTTGGACACAGTGTCCTCTTGGGAGAGTCTTCTGACACAGCCTGCAGAGTATTCCCAAGCAACTCCAGGGCATCGTTCTGTCTCCAACTCTCCCATCAGAATCTTTTAACTTTTCTCATTTTTCATCTGCTTTACTCTCGTTTTATAAATGGAAGATTTATAGCTGCCCCTTCCTCCTATGACCTTTGCATTTACTGTGTCCCCAGCTGGAGGCCGAGGCTGTGTTCCGGGCTATTGCCATTGCAGGCCGGATCAATTGCCCTGTGTACATCACCAAGGTCATGAGCAAGAGTGCGGCAGACATCATTGCACTGGCCAGGAAGAAAGGCAGGTGGTGCTTGTCCTCCTGAGGGGTGACAGAGGGCTGTCCAGGTTACTCTAGGGCAGAGATCTGTCAGGAGCTGGCAGCTTGTATCCTCTGGTGTACTGGAGGGGTGGTCTGGCGTTGGTTTTAGATTTGATTGCTAGTGTCAGAGACTTCTGCAACTCCCCGACAAGCTCCGAGCCTCAGTTTCTTTCTTTATAATGTTCCCTGTTTCCACTTCCACTGGCCAGATGAGACCATGTGGCTCTTCGCTGACTTTAGAGCCTTTCTCTGGGCTCACAAAGCTGATGATTAGTCTGGAACGGCCAGCAGGTCCTGCTGGATACCAACTCCACTTATTTGGGCCATTCCCTGGGCTCTTGAGAGGGCTTGCTCCTCTTCTGGGCTCTGTCCAGGGCTCACAAGAGGAGCTTGGAGTTACAAAATGGCCCAAGGGAAGAGAGTCAGTTGTGGGTTGGGAAGAAGGAAAGCATTGTTCCAGAGTCAATAGCATGAGGACATCAGGAGTTGGATATGGATGAGTGCTGGCCAGGTCAGCTGTCATAACTGGCTACAGAATTGCTCTCTCATAGTAAGGAGGACTGCGTGGTTCTGCCCCTGAGGGAGATGCTGGGCTATTGGCTTCTAGACAGTGTCCTCTGTTGCAGACCCTCCTTTTGTGTCAGCATGGACACTATTGGCTATAACCACATTGTTGATGTTTGCCCCTTCAAGGCCCTCTTGTTTTCGGTGAGCCCATAGCCGCCAGCCTGGGAACTGATGGCACCCACTACTGGAGCAAGAACTGGGCCAAGGCAGCTGCATTTGTGACTTCCCCTCCCCTGAGCCCAGACCCCACCACTCCTGACTACTTGACTTCCTTGCTGGCCTGGTGAGAGCCATGGGGATGGGAACATAGGGCTTGGGTTGTGGGCAGAAGGTCAGTAGCTGGGAGCCACAGTCTAGTGAGACACACTAGAGAAGGGAGGCTTGGGGTCTGCCCTCAGAAAACAATATTCCACATTTTTTATAGCAGCTCTTCCCAGACCTAAGGGTGTGTTTCGCCTAGCGATAGTTCCCAATTAGTAACCACCTCCTTCTGGCAATTCAGCATTGTTTATGCACCTGCTGTGTTCTAAGTAGTTCCGTGTGGTTGATAGCCTCTGGGACTAGGGATAAGAGGCTGGGGTTCAAATCTTGCCTTTACCACTGATCCTGTCGTCTAGGGCATCAGAACACGTGCAGTGTCTCCCTGTCTTCCTCAGCTTGCTCATCGGCCACATGCACAGAGTCAGATGCCTGCTTGTAAAGGGCTAGTTGTGGCTCAGTGTGGATGGAAGGCAGTTCAATGAGCATCACCGTTGCTGGTGAAGGATAGTATTTTTCACACAGTTGAAGGGCAGTTGCGGCATTCCCTTCCATCAGTCAGTATGAGAGAAGAGGGCTTTGCAAGACCACACAGTGAGCAGAGGAGGTCAGGCTGCTATGAAAAGGGTAGATGGCTGGAGCTCTGTGGAGGAGATGAGTCAGGGCTGGACTTGGGGATAAGACGGAACTTCCCAGTGTAAGGAACTGTGTGTATAAACAAGGACACTCTGGGATATGCACTGTGTGGAAATCTCTCTTCCCACATGATGCAGACACTATTTGCTGGTGAACTCAATTACTGAGCTAGCTCCAAAGCCTGTAGCTTGTGAATGTCAGATGCTTCCTCAAACTACAAAAGAGTTCACATCTTCCTGGGATGTGATGTCTCACAGTCATGGCCAATGTCCCACGGCAGGAGCCTGACCTCAGTCCATAGAAACTGATGAAGTCTTACACCCTTGGTCACAGCCACTCTGGCTTAGAGTGCTGCTGTTTCTTGCTTCCACAGACCAGTTTTCAAAAATGCCATGTCATGCGCTGTCCACGGTACCCAGGTACTTTAAATGTCAATGGGACCCAGAGAGGGCACCCCCCCCCAACTCCATGATTTCTTCTTCCAAAGTGGAACCAAGAAGGCAAAGCATGATATGGACCCCCACTCCTTAACTGGATTTCCACCTGATCCTCTCTCCAGGCTGACTTCACCTTGTCTCTGCCCTTGGCTCTCTCTGCCCAGCTTAAACAGTCTCAGGCCCCTGCCCCTGAGAAAGAACCAAAGGCATGTGTCTAGTATCCAAATGAACTATGCATCCTAATACTGTAAAGCAGAGGACAGCCTCAGCATACATTTGCATTCACCAAGCCACAACCCTCTCACCACTGAAACTGGCCCTCTAGGCTCAGACTCTGGATGCACCCAGTGGTCCTTGCTTCCAAACTCTCAAGGGACAAAATGACAAACCCTGAGACCCTGAGATCTATGTTACTCAACTATTACCCAGGTAATAATTGTTCTGTAAGCCCAGTGTAGAGGGCCTAGTGCCATAGGCCAGCAACCTCACTCCAAGAGGCACATGTCAATGTGTGTGTGTGTGTGTGTGTGTGTGTGTGTGTGTGTGTGTGTGACTCTTTTGTGACTTGAGATGTGAGGCTTGGGTTGCAGATGGGAGGCTCCTGATGATATGTTGGCAGGCTTTGAGTTGACAGACTGATGTTGGATGACTGACTATATTATTGTTTATTGAGATAGGGTTAGGTAGTTTACTTGCCTAGCATGTGTTAAACCCTGGGTTCAATTTTGAACACTAGAAAAAATAAAAAAGTACTGAAATAAGATCCCTGATGCCCAGTTCCTCCTTCAGAACTAACACAGCCACTGGAGTTTAAAGTTGCAATCCTGTGCTGGGTGACCCATGTCAGGATCTGCTGTTTACAGTGAGTGTAACTCTGACTCCTTTCTGCTCTTGCCAGTGGAGACTTGCAGGTCACAGGCAGTGGCCACTGTCCCTACAGTACTGCTCAGAAGGCTGTGGGCAAGGACAACTTCACTCTGATCCCCGAGGGCGTCAATGGAATAGAAGAGCGGATGACCGTTGTTTGGGACAAGGCAGTGGTGAGTCCATCCTTTTCCCCCTGGAATATTCTAGAAGTACCTTTCCTTGACCATCCAAGCCAGTGGTATGGGTTCAAGGCTCTGAAATCTTCCTTTCTTACCTGAAGGTAGAGATGGGAACAGAGAACTCATGGGAAACTAGCCCCAGGCTGCAGAGTCCTCACTTCTTGATGTTGTAGGACCTGGATGAAGGAGGAAACGTGAATGGTGGAGGGAAGTGGGTTTTAGCTCATCAGAAATGGCTCTAAAAATTGTGTGTGTCTCTTCATGTGTGCAAGTGTGTGCATGCTTGTGAGTGCACATGTGCCACCGTGTACTGTATGAAATTCAGAGGATAGCCTGTGGGAATCAGTTTTGTGTGGTCGGTGCCATCTTGCTGAGTCATCTTTCCAGTCCCTGCCTTATTTACCTATTTATTTTTAAGCATTATTTGTGTTGTGGGTGTTTCAGCTCTGTATATGTTTGTGTACCACATGAGTGCCAGGTGCCCTTGTAGGCAAGCAGGTGGCCCTGGAGACCTTGGAATTGAAATTATGAACTGTTGTGAGCTGCTATGTGGGTGCTGGAAATCAAATCCCAGTTCACAACTAGTGTTCCTCACCTCCAAGATGTCTCTCCAGTCTCTCCCCATCTTATTTTTTGAGACAAGGTCCCTCTCTGGCCTTGAGCTCACCAAGTAGGTATGAGGCTGGCTGCCCACTGAGCCCCAGGGATCCTCCTGTCTTCTCCCCAGTGCTAAGATTACAGGTCTATGCTGCTGTGCCTGGCTGTTTACTTCAGTTCTGGAGACTGGACTCAGATCCTCATGCTTAAGGCATGAACACTTTACTAACCGAACCTTCTCCTGGACCCCGTGGCTCCTTTATAGGCATCAGCAGCCCTCTGCAGCTCCTGCAATCCCTGCTCTGTTCAGATCACTCTCAAGGGTGACTGGTGTCCATCTGTGAAGACCCCATTGGAAAGCCCAGGTCTGTGCCTATCTGTTCTCCTCAATGCATGGGTCTTGATTTCAGGCTACTGGCAAGATGGATGAGAACCAGTTTGTAGCCGTCACCAGCACCAACGCAGCCAAGATCTTCAACCTGTACCCAAGGAAAGGTCGGATTGCTGTGGGCTCCGATGCTGATGTAGTCATCTGGGACCCAGATAAGATGAAGACCATAACAGCCAAAAGCCATAAATCAGTAAGTCCCAGCTTACCTGTGGCACTTGTGATGGTTCTGTTTCATCATTTCAGAAGCTTCTGGCTAAAGAATGGTTAAGGGTTTTTGAGATCTGCCACACATGGCTGCACCAGTAGCTCACACTGGAGAGTCTCCAGGGAAGTGCTTTTAGCAGGCTCAGCCAGGTTGCTGCTATGGTCTTATGAGCATGCTCCCTACCCTCTGCTACTTTCTCTGGCCATGCACACAGGGAAGATGCATCTATTCCTCGTCATTGTGTCCTCCAAAAGAGCAGCCAGTGCTTATACCCCTCAGCCATTGCTCCAGTTCCCAGCATACCTTTTAAAAATGACAGTTTTGAATCGAAATCATGGAGTAAAATTTGGAAGCAGTAGGGGGAATGATCGTTCTGTTTGTGACCTGGCTACAGAAAATAGTAAACAAAAGCAGTCTGTAGAGCCAAGAAAACGGCATGGCAGGAGATACAAAGGCAGGGCATGGACTAGGGGCAGGAATCTGCCTCTTTCAGAAGGAAGGGTAGGTTCTTTGCAAGATGGGAAAATACTGTGAGACTAATAAATACCACGACAGTTGCACAGTAAAGGTTGTGCAGATGTGTGTGTTGCCTAGGGGAAGAGCCTTGCACTCACTAACAGCTCCAGGTCACAGCATGGGGAGGGACAAGTTCTGTGAGACAGACTCCAGACAAGAGACAAACTCCAGTGTAATGTGTGCACCTGTGATACTGTCACAGCATCAGGGAGGCTCAGTGTTGCCAGAGCTGGAACCTAGTATCACCTCTTCGGGCAATGGAGATCACAGGATCACACATACAGACTGCACGCACAGTGTGTTTTAGCAAAAACATAGAAATATCCCATTTGTTTGGTGTTGGGAAGTGTATGTGGATCAGTGGTAGTCCAAGTGCATGATGGGACTCAGCTCAATGGCTTACGAACTTTAAAGAGCTCCCAGCCTCAAATCATGCTGAGGATCTCTGGGATGATGAGAAGAACAAGGCCTCACATGATGTGCAGCCAGCACGTGTGTGTGTGTGTGTGTGTGTGTGTGTGTGTGTGTGTGTGTGTGAGAGAGAGAGAGAGAGAGAGAGAGAGGGAGAGGGAATCAGAAGTCCTTTAAGGCACTCCACTCAGTTGGAGGTAGAGAGTGTCTCTACCAGATACGCTTCGTACCACTTGATTGTTTTCAACCACACATGACCCACTTTTAAGACAATTAATAAAAGTAAACACAATTAGAAAGAGGTGAAAAGCTGTTGGATCGTAGCGGTTGGCTACTGGGGTTGAGTTTCCTCATCAAGTGCAACAAACCAAATGCAGCCTTTTATATATTCTGTTGTCTTTCTTGTTGTTTTAAGATTTTAATTTACTTTTTAATTACATGTATGTCTGTGTTTATATGTGGACACATGAATGTAGTAGAGCCTGGAGACACCAGAAGAGGGAGTTGGATCCTCTGGAACGGGAGTTCCAGCCTGGTATGGGTGTTGGGAACCAAAGTCTGGTCCTCTGAAAGAACAGCAGGCATTAACTATTGAACCAAATCTTCTGCACGTGCTCTCTCTCTCTCTCTCTCTCTCTCTCTCTCTCTCTCTCTCTCTCTCCTCTCTTTGAGGAGGGGATGTGTAGGTCAGGGACATGCTGAGGGAAAGAGTTCTTTCCTTCCACCACATTTGTCTCAAAGATTGAACTCAGGTCATTGGGCTTGGCAGCAAGCACGCTGCCCAGTGGGCCACCTCATATGCCCTGTTGTCTTTTCAGTAGATGAGACAGCAACAGCATGATCTTGCCCTGTCCTCAGACTATAAATGCACATCATTCCTTGACTTTTACCTGGCAGTGCAGACTGGGCTCATTCCTTGGCGTGTGATTTGCCTGTGTACCATAAGCATTTTAGGGAAGCCCATGTACTTTAGTTAGGAAGCTCTCTCTCACCAAAGGTAACAATGTCACAGAAATGTAAGTTACAATCAGAAAGTGCATAGTGCTTGTCTACAGAGTAGCATAGCTTCCATTCAAGATGCTCCAGGGTAAGTGTTAACATTCAGTCCCAGCAAGTGCTGGTCATTATTGGTGTTGTGTAGGGTAGCCTATCACACAAAGAAGAAGTCATTGGAAAATACTTACAACAGAGCATCATATGTGTGCCATGCGGATGCAGGGGAAACCTTGGGTGTAGTACAGAAGTCACTCTGGGCTTTTGCATTCACAGACTGTGGAGTACAACATCTTCGAGGGCATGGAGTGCCACGGTTCCCCCCTGGTGGTCATCAGCCAGGGCAAGATTGTCTTTGAGGATGGAAACATCAGCGTCAGTAAGGGCATGGGCCGCTTCATCCCTCGGAAGCCATTCCCAGAACACCTCTACCAGCGTGTCAGGATCAGGAGCAAGGTGAGCCTGCATGGAGGGCCCTTGAGCTGTCATCTCCTTCTTTGGGAACTGGGCTCTGTTCTGTGGAGGGTTGATGAGCATGGTTGTATGTCTCCGTTTGTTCATCTGAGTCCAGACAAGGCCAGGGAGGTTGCAGGGCTTTGCATGCTATGTCCGGTGCACCTGTGTGTGAGAGAGGTGCTCATGAGCTGCTTGGGCTTCTGCTTTGCACATCTTGGGGGTTCCTCACATGGCCCACTGGAGGGTCATGAGCTTTAATTTCCAGATTAGAACTTGATGCTCAGGGCCTAGAAAGACTTACCCAGTTACCCCTTCACCACAGTGAGAATACACAGCCCACAATCCGAGGGCTGGCTCCCGGCTGACCTGCCTAGCTCTCTCCTTCTCCCCTTCTGCAAGATCATATCTACTTCTTTTCCAAGATCTTGAGCCTTGGCTTTGGAAGGCCCCAGCAAGCTCTGTCCTTGTCTCTGACTCAGAAGAGGGAACTCTGGACTCCTTACTGTGGCCGTCCTCCCTGTCTGTGACCCTTCTGTCACTGTATGAACTCATTACATGATCTAAGTGATGCTGTACCAGAAGGGCCAGCTGGGCACATTGTCTGTGTGTCTATGCCTTGTGCGTGTATACATGTGTGTCCACTTTGTGTACTATACAGGTGTGCCACTGCATGTATCACACACACATGCACATGTGCACATACCTATTGTGTATACTGTACTTGCATGCATGTGTAAACATTTGTCTGTTGCTTGTATTATACTTGTATGCATGTGTGTGCTTATGTGTGCTGTGTACACGTATTTGTATGTGTTCACTTATTCATTGTCTATTATGTATATTATATGTGTTTATTATGTATATTTTACATGTATGCATCTTTGTGTGTCCACCTTGTGCTGTGTACATACGTGTGTATATGTCATTTATCCATTGTGTATTTTATACAGTGTGTGCATATATGTGAGTGTGTGCCTATTGAGTGTGCTGTGTATGCATGTGTGTACTCATTGTATGTACTGTACATGTTTGCTTATATGTAGGTGTGTCTTGTACATTGGGTGTACATCCATGCACATCTTTATTTGTACTTGTGTGGATGTATGCTCATGTGTGTGTTTCCATTCTTGTCAATGGTAGCACTACTGATTTAGACAGCAAAGTCAGATGCCTTCTTTCAGTCTCAGACCCCAAAGAGTTGCCCCCATCTGTCAGCCTCTGCCACAAGGGGCAGTACCAGACAGACACACATCACGGGCACAGTGGGCCAGGAGTCTCAGGTACCAAAATGGTTGGAATGCCCACTCTTTGCATCCTTTGCTGGGCTGTAGACCTTCTACCTGGTCTGCAGCTGAGCCTATAGTGAACAGTTAACTGTCACTGAGAAAGTAGCTGGCCCCATTCTAAGTCATCAGTTTGCATCAGAGAGTCAGGTTACTGTACTTGGGATTCCCTCCCCTAATGCCTGGGCAGTGGCCAGGAGCCAGGCTGGGCGTGGGGTACAGAGCCTGCCTTTGACCACCCTGAGCTGAGGGAAGGGTGATGTCTGAAGGGAGGAATGAGAAGCAGGGTGACAGGGCAGAAGTCACAGGAGGCCTTGGTAGTCAGGGAGCAGGACTTTGGGACAAAGCTGAGCCTGCCAGCTTTGGAGGAGGAGGAGCCTGGACCCAGGGTCAGGACACTTGACACCACTGGTCCCTTTAAGGCCTTGTACAGTTCCCCGGATACATGCTGTTCTCTGAGGCATGGAGCCAGTGGCATCTCCTTTGGACATTTTTGAGGCTCTCTGGGCTGTACAGGATCTCCAGCAGGCTCCAGGGGTCCCTGTCTCAGCCCTGGGCTGTTGGGCTTCTTTCCATGGCAAGGCTGACAGCCTCTCTGCTTCTGGATGGTGGCAGCCTGCCCTCTTGTGGCCTCCACTGGGGAGGTCCTCTAGCACCTTGATTCCTCTGCCCTCCCTGTCTCACTCACCCTCTCTCCTTCCTTTAACCAGTCGCCTGCCCCCAGTTCCTCATCTTCCTGTGTACTCTGTAAAGATGAGACTGGTGTGTGTGTGTGAATGTATATCCATATTGCGCTGTGCTCTGTGGGCACATGTCTGTGAACAAGTGTGGCTTATGTGAGCATGTGTGTGGTGTACAGCTCCTTTGTTGTCAGGGCAGAAACACAGATGCAGTGATAATCTGACTCCTCCCTCTTTCTGTTTAGGTTTTCGGGTTGCATAGTGTTTCCAGGGGCATGTACGATGGCCCCGTGTACGAGGTGCCAGCTACACCCAAACATGCAGCTCCTGTTCCTTCTGCCAAATCTTCGCCTTCTAAACACCAACCCCCACCCATCAGGAACCTCCACCAGTCCAACTTCAGCTTGTCAGGTAATTTCATGAAAGCCAGGCTCCTGTGGAAAGGGTCACGTGGCTTTGGGCATAGGCGGAGAAGGCCAGAAGGCGTGGGCACACTCATCTGCTGTGCCCCTGAGGCACAGAGTAGGCAGGGGTTTCAAGGGTGCAGCACAGCATGCTAATTCTTGACCTTGGCACCAGTCAGCCCTGGGCTTGAGCATTATGGGTGTGGGAGAGAAGACATTACCATTCTCATATTGGGAAGCTAAGTGTGGAGCCCAGAGGTAGATATGAGGCAGGAGCCCTGTCATTTCCTGGGTACATGCTCTGTGTCTGGCCCTCAACGACACACTCCCTCCCCTGGCTTAAGAAGCACAATATGGACTTTATGTCACCTTCACATGGTGGTGGTGTGTTTCTGGTATTGTTTCACAAAATTCAGTTTCAAAGTCCTAGGATTCAGGGTTTAACAACAATTAGGAATAAGGTTCCAGCTTGAAGACATGCACCTGCAACTACACTAGATGGCCACACGAGGGCAGACACACACACTGGGAGCATTGTACTGTCATTGAAATTCCAGTTAGTTGGAGCCAAGGTAGGGTCCTAGGGGTCTGATGATGAATGATGCACAGCTGAACAGCTTCGGATGACCTGAAGAACTTGCTGAATTCCACAGTGTAAAGTCTAGGTCGTTGTATTCAATGGCCTTTAAAAACATGAACCATTTAAAACTTGAACATGAGCTCACGAGCTATATAAAAACAGGCAGTGGGCCAAAGTAGGTCAGTGGGTCATACCAGAAAAATCATGTGTTAGCAACGGAGAAGGTGGCAGGAGCTGAGAGAGGACGTAGTTTTGGTTTTAATCGTAGGATGAGAAGTACTCTGCACGGAGAGTACAGTGGGTACTGGGCCATGGGACCCAGGGACAACTCAGTTTTCAAGATCCTTTCTTGGAATAGTTACCTGAGTGCAATTCTGGTGTTAAAGGGAGCCAATATTATTGCACAAAAACACTCCCAGCACAACCTCAACCAGAATCTTGTCTGGTGTGCACAGAGGGCTGCCTTCCATGCTGGGAGGAGCTTACAGACTGGCTCTCTAGGTCCACCAGACAACTAAATACCGTAGATCTATCCTTAGACATGGATAGAATAATCTTTAGATCAAAGATAGCCCCGTAAAAGCAAGCCTGTGTTAGGGTGCTCCACCTGGGCCCTCCATCCCCTCTGAAGCTCACGTGCTGCCCTCAGGGCTTCATCGACATTTACTAGATGTCACTCCTGCTGTCAGCCACATAGCTGAGCCCCCTTCGTTGCTATCAAGTTCACCCCTGTCCACTTCCAAGGGGGACACTGCTCTGGCACATAGGTGCACTGTATTAGTCTAACAGGTACCTTCACAGTATAGTCAGTTACATGGCAAGCAAAGTGCATGAGGGCAAATGAATGAAGTGGAGGCTGGGTCCTGGGTGGCCAGGAAGACAGACAGACAGACAGCTGACAATGGGACAGCTGGGAGAACCAGAGCTGTACTCTGTACCAGGCTCTTGGTAGCTCGCCTAGATAGGCCCTGTAAAGTCAGGTTAGAAGGGAAGTCAGTCAGTCCACATGCAGGCACAGACTTGTGTAGTGTGCATGTGCACCTCTCAAAAGCCACTGGAGTAAGGGACACTGTGCAAAGGAGGATGGGTTTCGGGGGGGGGGGGAGCCAGTATGGGCAGGACTCCTGCCTTCCCAACCTAATATCTGTGTCCTTACTGTATTCAGCCTAAGCCTCAGCACTCTTATTTTTGAATTGTGGCTAAAACACCTATCTATCATCAATTTGTGTGTTCTCAGCACACACCAGTGCACCATGTCTGCCTGCACACAGTAGGAACTCACCAAGTGCTTTCCTCTAGAAAGGTCCAACTATGCAGGGGTCAGAGATATAGGAGAGGGACCTTAGGGCTGGCAGGTACCCAGGAGAGGTCAGGCAGGTCTACAGGTCTGGGATCCTTCCCAAAGTGAACCTGGACAGGGTCTGGAAGGTGGGTTGGAGTGGTGAGCATTTCAAGATGAGATGCATGCAATACCTACAAAAGTGGAGCGGGCAGTCTCAGCATCAGCATGCCAAGGTGATGTAAACAGGTCTTATCCCACACACTGTTGGCTTTCTGTCTCTTTCAGGTGCCCAGATAGATGACAACAATCCAAGGCGTACAGGCCACCGCATTGTGGCGCCCCCTGGTGGCCGCTCCAACATCACCAGCCTTGGTTGACCTCAGAGGAGCCAGATATGCAAGAGTGAAGGATTATGGGAAAATGTCCATTCCTTTTCCTGTCCGTGTTTTTGAAGCCCACAGTTTTAGTTGGTACTGATGGAGGGGAGATTGAGTGATGCTCTTTCCTTCTCTGTTTAGGAAGAAGTGGTACTAGTGTGGTGTGTTTGCCTGGAAGTTCCTTGCCCACCGTGTGTGTTCACACCGACTCCACCTCAGAGCATGGTGTCTCCATTTTCCCTTCCTAGTGACCCCCGGGTTTAGCATCGTCCCATACTGTTCCCTCCACTCCTCCATGACCCTCCGAGTGATGGTTCTTTTGCGCCCTGTAGCTGTTCTAGGATAGGATGCATGTTAGTAAGTTACGTATGCAAGTCTGAGCGCGGCTGATGGTCATCGTCGAGGACCGATGTAGACACGATGGCAAGACCTTAGCCCCCAGGAGAGATTTCCAAACTCTTAAAAATGAAGGCTCCCCGTGAGTCTTCACTAGAAAGATGTGGTC
Organism: Rhynchomys soricoides; assembly: GCA_019843965.1. Taxonomy (NCBI): domain Eukaryota; kingdom Metazoa; phylum Chordata; class Mammalia; order Rodentia; family Muridae; genus Rhynchomys; species Rhynchomys soricoides. The sequence goes on along the minus strand of JADRCH010000051.1, from coordinate 3,140,172 downwards.
CCCATCCCCACCCTGACTGAGACCTGTGAATATGCAGAATGGCAGGGAAGGTCACGGAGCTCCACCACCCACGTCCTGTGTCAACAACCCGGTCCCTGTGGCTCCTGTAATTGGCCATAGTGTCTTTCTGGTCTGTGTGTTCTTCCAGCCAGCCTTGGGCTTTGGGCCCAGCCAGGCTCACACCCAGAAAGGGGTGTCCTGACACCCCACCCAGGCCTTGAGGATGGTGCGGTAATGGCTCTGCCCAAGCTGCCCAAGTCTCTGTCCCTTGGCGGAGGTGAAGCAGGGCAGTCAGATTTTTAAAGTTTTGTACAGTTTCCTTTGTATTCACTTCCATTTTTACTTAATAATTGACTTGTCGGTGGCTCTTATTTCTGAATTCAAAGCTTGTGAAAAAAAATAAAGAAATTAAATTGCCCGTTGATCTGAGTGGGTCTTTTCCTTTGGGTGCATCAAATGCCTGGTACTCATCCTGACTCTGTGATGACCAAGTACTGGGGACACTGGGGGTGAGAGATGGGAGGGAAGAGTTAATACATGCCTTGGGAAAATGGGTCAAGACCCTGGACCAATAGGCAGGCTTCTGGGCTCATGCACTGATTGACACAGCTCATAGCTGGGTCGACTTAGGAACTGGATTACTAAGGATAATACTGAGCAGTGACTCTCTATGTCGCTCTCTAGAGCAGGGGGGCTGGAAGAAGGCTGTACATTTCTGTAAGGAGCCACGCTGCTCTCCAACCAAGTAAGGCTGGGGTTAAAGAACAAGAGGGTGCCCTTCACTTGGGCACCCATGTGAACTGAGTGGTAATTTTTCTCTACAGTTCCACAGAGGCTCTGCAGGAAAGGACATGGGGCCAGACCAACTTGGTTTCAGGGTAAAGATCTTTACTTACAATAGCTGTTCCTATGAGAGAAAGGTTCTCAGAGTACCCAGGGCCTACTTGGGATGTGTAAGCAGCCTTAAAATAATCCCTGTTAGGCATGCTCAAGGCCTGTTGAGCAGCTTGGGGCCCAGCAGGTGCCTGGCTGCATTGAGATCAGCTGGCGGGAGTCACAAGTAGTGGGAGGGAGATCTTGTTCCCACTACTCTTCTGTGTTTAGGGTTGTGTACCAGCTTCTTAGAAATCAGGAATCCCCTCCTGTGGCAACCCTCTGAGTCCTGAGGAGCTGTAGTCACCTATCATGATCCGGGAGTGAAGTCATGTGGGTGGGTGCTGGACAAGGGCTTCTCTCAGGCCTAAGTCTTCCTGACTCTCCAGAGTTGTCTTCCTTTGCATGGTCTCTAGAAGTCAGGAGAGATCCTGGATTTATATTAATCAATTAGTTGATTAATTAATTAATTAACTTATTTTTGAGATAAATTTTCTCTACGTAGCCTTGGCTATTCTGAAACTTGCTCTGCAGACCAGGCTGACCTTGAACTCAGAGACTCACCTGCCTCTTCTAAGCGCTAGGATTAAGGGTGTGCATCACCACACCTGTCGAGATCCTGGTTTTAAAAGCTTGAAGGGGTCATGGAGAGAAGTTGAGACTTGAGGACATGAGGCAAGGTTCAGAGTCTCTTAAGAGAGCTCAGGAGAGGCTACTGGTGAAGGTGCAATCCAGATACAGAGGAGATCCCAGCATTTCGGGGATGTCAGTGCCACAGGACAGCCACCAAGGACAGCAGCATGTGGAGAGGAGTGACCTGAGCCTAGGAGACAAGCCATGTGTGCTGTGGTTGGTATTGCCAGAGAAGTGGAGCTGTCCAGGCCTTTGGAATCCACAGGATTATGAGTGGGTCCCAGACACCAGGCACTGAAAATTTGATATTATTGAACTTTGTTTTGCTTTGTTGTGATTGTGACAAGTTTGCACCCCCATCAGCAATGGAGGAGTGTTTTTCCCTTACTTCATAAACTTGCTGTCACTTGTGTTATTGATCTTAGCCATTCTGACAGGTGCAAGACTTTGGATATTCTAAAAAAACTTTAGATATTTTAGAGAGGACTTGAACTTTTAAAAAGACTTTGGATATTTTATTTAATTTTTCAAAAGGTTCTACATTTTATTACTAGACAAACCACACCCTCAATTTAGATATGAACAAATCTCTAGGTTAAAAATGTCAAACTTTAAAAAAATGTCGAACTTCGGACTGGTGAGATGGCTCAGCGGTTAAGAGCACTGTCTGCTCTTCCATAGGTCCTGAGTTCAATTCCCAGCAACCACATGGTGGTTCACAACCATCTGTAATGGAATATAATGCCTTTTTCTGGAAGGCTACAGTGTACTCATATACATAAAATAAATAAATCTTTTAAAAAATGTTGAACTCCATCTAATAGGACTGATCGTTTACCACAATTCGGTATAAATCCTCAGTCTTGCCATTGTGTGGGTCCTTGCAGACCCAGCTTTGTTCTCCTCCAGCGTCTCCGAATCCATTGAGGAATAGGATGATTTAGCTTGTGTTTCTTGGCCAGGAATCTCTTGATTCTGAAAGTCTTGTGAGAAGACATGGAGAGAAGCCGAATCAGGTGTAGAATACATGATGGCAGAGGAGAAAAGTGATTTTGGATGTTTTAAAGAGACTAAACCTTTAAGGTGGATTTTAAGCCCTGTGTCTTTGAAGACATGCTGTTTTCTATTGCGATACTAATGTTAACATGGCATCCTGGGCACAGATGAGAAAGGAAAGACGGCAGTTGATTAGTGATGTTTTGAGAGGAGGGGACCATAGTTGAGGAAAACCCCATAAGACTGGACTGTAGGCCATTTTCTTGGTGGTTGATGTGTAAGGCTCAGCTTGGTGTGGGCCGTGCCACTCCTGGGCATATGGTCCTGAATACTATAAGAAAGCAGGCTGAGCAAGCTTTGAGGAGCAAGCCAGTAAACTGTTTCTCTAAGGCCTCTGCTTCAGTTCTTGACTCCAGGCTCCTGCCTTAGGTTTCTGCCCTCTGTGATGGACTGTGATATGGAACCCTAAGCTGAAATAAACCCTTCCCTCCCCAAGCTGCTTTTGGTCATTGTATTTTATCACACAATAGAAACCCTAAGAAACTTGGGTTACCTGGCCAGTCTTGGTGCTGGAGGAGGTGAGCAACACGATTTATATTTGCCACAGTCACACCATCAAACCAGAGGACTTAGGTGACAATAGTGATCCCCATGCAAGCAGTATTCTTGCAGAAATGAAGCCAGAGCTTTTCCAGATTCCTTGGGTGACATGCTACATCAGAGCCACCAGAGGGCACTGTGGACTCACGCTGGGAACCAGCCCCACTCTGGACAGGTTGGGAAACATGGTTGATCTCCTGGTTGTAAAAACTGATTGCAGCAGAAATGTCTCAGTTCTTAAAGTGCTTGGCTTCTGAGCATGAAGACTTTCTGGCCAGGCAGCCTCTCCTAACTGGTGAGTTCCAGGCCAATGAGAAGCCTCTCCCCCATCACCGCCCCTCCACCCCCGAAAAAAAAAAAGTGGATAAAGGCCAGGCAATGGCATAAACCTTGCACTTGGGACTCCTGGGGCTGAGTCACGAATCTCTGAAGTTGGGTCAGCTCTGGCTTCCACATGTACACACACACACACACACACACACACACACACACACACACATGGCTGTTTTCTAATTAGCCAGTTGTAGTTTTCATTTTAAGAACTTAAAATTCCCAGAAAGTCCATAAGATTCCTGAGAGGGCCTCCTGAGTCACAGAAACCAGTGGGATGTGCTGTTCTGGGCTTGCCCAGGGGAGGTACACATTGACCTAGCACTGAGAGATGAATGGTTGGGTACAGTTGGCATCTAGTGAGTAGAGCCCAGGGTTGCTGCCTATTGTCCTACAACGTACAGGACAGCCTGGATCCCCACATGCCTGAAACAGCCAAGCACAGCTCCTGGGGTAGAGTTCTTTATTCAGGAAGAGCCAGAGTTGAGGAGGCTAAGGCACAGGAGGCTGGGGAATGGAAGTCGGGGAAGAAGACAGAACATTGGTTGCTGCCTCAGCCAAGTCCTTAGTCGGGAGGTCTCTTGGCCTCAGGCAACATTCCTAGACACACTGGTGTTCCTCAGGAGGTGTCTCCTAAGAACATCGAAACTGAAGGTGTGTTTCCACTGAGTGACAGCTCCATCTCAAATGTACCAGTGTGTGCCACACCAATCTCCCAGCTCCATGTGGGTATGGGTCTGACATGAGCGACTCCATCTTTGGCATCAGCAGCTTTCATGTCCGAACAAGGAGTGATCATACCCAAATGTTGACAGTGATGACTGGGAATCCTTGATGCTGCTGGAAGAGATAGCCCCCTGAGTGGAAAAGGCCTCTGGTCTCTGGGGCAAGTGCAGCTGGCTTGAAAGCTTATGGAAGCACCCAATCATCCTTTAGAAGGGGCAGGTGACCTGTGGCGTCTCCTCAGGGGAAGGTTTCCTTTCCTCAGTGAAGCCTGGTGGTAGGAACAGTGTCCTTCTATGCCCTCCCTACCCACAGAGGACCCCTTGGGGTACATGACAGGCAAGTGTGGTCCCCATGTTCCCAGTGGTTCAGAACAGGTCTGTGTGTCTGGGACTCCGTGGCTATGTCAAGAACATTGGGCCTGGGACTCACACATCCTCGGGTGACCAGGTCCCAGGGCTGGGCCAACTGATAGAAATAACAAGGCCAAAAGTTGGTCCTGGTTAGGACCCTGGCAGCCAGTGCCAGGGACAGGAGATGACTGTGGAACAATGGAAGTGAAACAGTGGCCTCGGGCCCAGAAAATACCAGCCATGCTAAGACCCTGATGGGTAGGACTTCATGCATGCTGGGAATCAGGGGTCTCCAATCTCTAACCAGACTGTTAGGCAGCACCAAGACACTGTGTGAGGCTGGAGGGCAGGGATAGAGTGCACTGGAGGGCAGGGCCCTCCCGAAGAAGGAAGAGACCAGGGCCAGAGGACCAGGGTGAAACCTGAGATGCTATGTTCTCAAGGACATGTCCCCACCATCTCCAGTGATCCCAGGCTCTTGGTGCTATTGTCTTGCCAACTTCATATTCTAAGGCAGGTGGCATCTCCTCTCTCAAGACTGGCCTCTTCTTCTGTCCCCCAGTCACACAGAGGAAGTGAGATGCATGGCAGGCCCATCTCAGCAGGGCTCCAACTACAGATTGCTTCTTTTCTGCAGTATCTTCCTTGTGTTTTCTCCATCTCCAGCTTCGCTGTCCTGCTGACCCAGCCTTCCGCTGCTGTGGACACAGGTGGGAGGCGATGCTCAGTATGTTGCACTGGGGATGCAGGGCCAGCCAGAAGAAGTGAAAGTTCCGGGTGCATGTGATAGATAAAAAGCAGGCAGAAGCTACCCAATGCCAGAGCATAATGGAGATCCTGGCTTAGTTGACCCAGGAGCCCCAGAGCTGACCCACATATGAAAGTTCCCAGAAAAGCAGGCACCTCCTGTTATAGTCCCTCCCTGCCCACCAGTCTCAAATTATATTCCTAGCATTTCCTGGGCCTCACAAGAACACTTTGAGAAGAGTCATTCCGACACTTTACATGGGTCAGGAGAAAGGCAGTGGGCGGGAACCCCTCACACCTGAGTGGTCCTGCGGTGTGATCGGTCAAGGCAGGGTGGTCATCGTTTGGTAACCCCAGGTCCTCTCTCTCCCGAGGTGGGGGCTTCTTCCTTTTGGTCCTTACTGGCTTCTCTGAGAAGACAGACAGACCCAGGATGGCTTCATGACTTTAGATGGCACTTGCTGATCCCACAGTTTATGAGCAACCTTGGTGGGCAAGTGGGCTTTGTACCCAGCATGCTCACATCACTGTGAAGTAAGCTGAATATCATGAAGTATTTCCCACATGCCCACATCCTGCTTTTGACAGAGCAGGGATGGAACTGGGTGCACCAGGTTCCCCATTTCTGCCTCATTCATAACACCTAGGATACAGGAAGAGGGAGAGATAGAGGATAGAATTTGGGTACAGGCCAAAGCCTTTGTGTGCAATAGCTGTGAACCACTTCCACTAACAGATGACATCAGGCTATGATGTCCCAAAGTATCTCTGGCATGGGAAAGAGATGTCATTCTCCCATTTTACATATGGGAAAGTAGAGATGGGGATGAGGCAGGAGAGTAGTGGAGCCAGGAACTGGCATGGGCGTGTGTGTGTTAGAGAGCCATGGTCTCTGGGATATCCTGAGCCCGCTCAGTTACAGAGAGTAGAAGAGCCAAGAGAAGCTGTGCAGAATACCCAAGGCTACATAGTTGTTTAATGGTGGCTGTGGACTGGCATCCACACTTCTAAGCTCAGAGCCCCTCCTGCTGCAGGGACTTACCTGGCAGTCCTCGCTTACTGGAGAATGGTTTGTTCTCAGGAAGGGGCACTCGGGCCAATGTCGCTAGCTCTGAGATAAGGGTCTGCTCAGCTTCCTGATAGACAAATGGGAGAGAATCAGTTCCCTGCTATTGAGTTGAAGCCTTACACTGTGAAGGATGGCTGGTGGCCATATCTTATGTCCCAGTGTGGAAGATTTTTCAAGCGGCACCCCGCCCCAAGATGTCAGAACCAGGCCAGAGGCATGAAGGAGGTTGCTCCTCTCTATACCTGGGTCCTCTCTCCTAGTCTCATAATCCCGTCCACAGATGAGGACAGTTTGGGGGCTCAGCCATTGTCAAACGCCATCTCTGCTCCACTACAGTGCATGGTGGCCAGATGACCCAGAAGCTATGATTTACTACTGTGTGTCTATACTAGACTCAGTTTCCCAATTTATAGTAAGGATCACTGAGGCCACCCCTTCAATTGCTCACATTTGATGTTGAGAGCTCTCAGATTAGCTACCATCTGCAAGGGACCCTGGGAAACAAAAATTTGTTATTAACAGGATTTTTAACAGTTGCTGTCATTACTGCCAACCCTGGCAAGATGGACAAAGAAAAGGCCAAGCCATGGTCATACCCCATTCATTCTGAAACTCTGATTTTTCATTTAAATTTTATTTACTTATCTATTTGGTGGTGGGGTGGAGGTGGTAGGTGGTTTGTTATTTATTTATTTGTGTGTGTGTGTGTGTGTGTGTGTGTGTGTGTGTGTATCACAGTGCACACATGGTGGTCAGGGGACAGCTTCAGTAAGTTTTTCCCCTTCCATCATATGTTCTGGGGCTGGAACTCAGGTCCAGGTTTGAGCAGAAAGTGTTTTTTTTTAGATGCTGAGCCATCTTGTCTTTCCTTGATTTTGTTTGAAAGCATCCTGCCACCTCTGATACTTTTTAAAAGGCAGATACTTTGGGAGTACAATCACACCTCATAATCCTCCAGGCTGAGCTACAGTGTCCACTTTATACCCTGAGAGCTAAGCCTCCCCGAACACTCTACATAGCGTGTGAGTCTTTGTTGCTGTCAGCACAGCTCCAGAGGCAGAGATGGCAGCCCCGATACCCTGCAGCCCTGTTGGTGGTGGTCACCAGGGGATACTTATTCCTTTACTAATTTCCAAACTGCGGGCAGCCTGCTCAGCTGTGCCCTGCATACACCAGAGCCATGTGGGACCTGCTATCCCCAAGTGGCTCATGTTCCCTTCAGAAAGCCACACATTGTCAAACATGCCACAGACAAAGAGTGGTGGAGAGGTCTGGAGTGGGGCACAGAGTTTTTTTTTACAGTGGCCTGGGCAGCTGGCTGTGAGCCTGGGTGTGGCTTCTTCCCGGTACGTCTCTGAAACTACCTGCAGCTGGGCCTCAAGCTGGGCTTCCAGCTGGTCCAGCTCTTGTGCCTTCTGCCTCTGAGAGTTCAGGCGGCCCTGCTGGTGCTTTGTGAACTGGTCCAGGAGCTTCTTCTGCTGTGACAGCATCCTGGTGGTGTGAAGGGATGGTTAACACTGTTGGAACCTTAGGCCAATAGGTCCCTACAAAACACGTCCAGAAGTCATACTGTGCATGGAAACATGCTGCACACAGGGCCTGAGACCCTTAGCTGCACTTGAGCCCTGGAGCAAAACGGGGAGCCAGGAAAACAAGTGCATGCAATGCTATAGCCACGTTCTTCCAGCAGTCTAGTTCTGACCCTGAGGCTGCATGGCCATAAAGCATGGGGAAGTCTAAGGAATCCTGCACTAACACTGGACTTAGACTCCTAGGAAAGCTTGGAGACATCATCAGGACAGAAGGCAAGCAGGATACTGCTAGGTGGGGGACAAAGGACTGCACACTGGCATTATCTCATGAGCAGACAATTGTACCTAAGGAGAGAAGTTCCTGTGAAAGGACCAGAGGACTTCCAGGACCACAGAGGAAGCTCATGTTCTGGGACAGCGTCTGAGAAAGCCTCAATGTGGCATCCTACTAACTCTGTGAAGTAGGAATAGGTTGGGCATGGGCTAAGTCCTTCACACAAAGAGTAGCACTTTCCCTCTTGGACATAGACTCTTTTCTCTCTCCCTCTTCAGCACAGCTTGATCTGGCTCTCTGGAAACAGTGACACCTATTCCTGGCCTGTAGTCTGTAGATGCTGCTTTCCTCTATTCTATCTTCAGGGTCGATTTTCGGAAAGACTGACTGTAGCTCTGAAGGCAGAAGTCAAATTTAGCATCAATAGGTGACTGTTCTGGGGGACACAAGACATACAAATGGCACCTTGCCTCTGCTTCATGCTCTGTAGGCTGATGGGATATTTTCCCTTGCTTCCTCTCATTTGTCTTATAAGTTTCTACTTATCCTATAAGACCAAATCATCCATCCATCATTCATGATCCATCCATCCATTCATGATCCATCCATCTATCCATCCATCATTCATGATCCATCCATCCATTCATGATCCATCCATCCATCCATCCATCCATCCATCCATCCATCTATCCTTCTATTTATCTACCCCCACCCATTCATGATTCATCTAATCAGCCATGATCCATCAATCTATCCATGATCCATTTATCTATCTATCTGTCTGTCTATCTATCTATCTATCTATCTATCCATTAATCCATCCAAGACTCATCCATCCAGGATCCATCAATCTATGTATGATCCTTCATTCATTTATCTATGATCCACAATCCAACCATCTATGTTACATCCACTCATGATCTCTCTACCCATCCATTATTCACCTATTCATCCCTTTTTCTAATCAAAATATTTCTGGCTAGACAGATACTGTGATAGTTTAATTTTTCACTCCTCCCTTTAAAAACCTTAGCATGCATTAACTGTGCACAATTACTGGTTACACTGTAACATCTCCACAGATGCACATCATGTATTTCGATCATTTTGCTACATCTTATCTCTCCCTGCCCCTCACGTATTTCTTTCTTTCCCCCATGACTCCCCTTCCAATTTCACATTTTCTTAAAAATCTAGATTTTTCCTCAAAGAGAAAGAGAAAATACTTGTCATTTTGAGCCTGGTTTATTTCACTTAAGTGGTGATCACCTGTCTCATCCGTTTTCCTGTAGATGACATGCCATGTTTTTCAAAGGTTCAGTCGTATTTTATCTCTACCTGTTTATCACATTCACTTCATTCATTTGTCCATTAACGGGACAGTGGACTGATTCATTACCCTGTTCATTGTGGATAGTGCTGCAGCAAGCGTGTGTGTGTGTATGTGTGTGTGTGTGTGTGTGCGTGAACCTCTATTTGTATGTTGACTATGATGGTTAGTTTTTGTCAGCTTGTCACAAACTCTATAGAGTCACCTAAGAAGAGGAAGCCTCAACTGAGAAAATTCTCTCAGTTAGGTTGGCCTGTAGGTGAGTTTGTGGGGCATTTTCTTGATTAATGATAGATGGGGGATGGTCCAGCCCCATCCAGGTTGTACTATCCCTGGGCAAGTAGTCCTGGATTATATAAGAAAGCAGGCTGAGCAAGCCATGAAGAGAAAACCAGTATGCAACACTTCTCCATGGCCTCTGCCTCCAGGTTCCTGCCTTGAGTTCCTGTCCTGGCTTCCCTTCATGATGAACTGTGACGGGGCACTTAAGCCAAATAGACCTTTTCTCCCCAGGTTGCTTTTGGTCCTGGTGTTTTAACACAGCAACAGAGGCCTAGCAAGCATGATGATTCTGGTTCCTTTGGGCATAAACCCTAAGTAAGCTGTCCTACCTACTTCTTTGCTGGTCCCCAAAACTCTTTCTATCCTGGGGGTACAGTCTTTCCATGTCACCCTGATCTTCCCATCCATGAAGTCACATGGGGGAAACCTCTGATTTGTTTGTTTATTCTGCAATGGGCTAGGTTTGCCTTTATGGCTCTCTTCTAAGGGATGGGCATTGGACACATAATGCCTGTGATAGGGCAGTGCCTGGCTTTGCAGCATGTTCCCTCTCTGACTTTTAAGGAGGTTAAGTTCACTATGGACTCAAGGAGAGACCATAGCATCCTCTCCATCAGGTTGGGTCTCCTCTCTCATAAACCATATGGAGTTAGAGTGGATGACTACTGAGGTCTGTCTTGTCCTAGGTCAAAGCTAGACCCTGGACCACATTCCATTCATAATGGTCTTTCTAGTAGTTGAAGCCCAGGTGATGAAAATGTGGATCCCTGAGCTTTTCCTACAATTCTGTGATCACATCTTTGTTTCAAGGTACTAGGAGTGGGAGTGGGGGTTTGGAACCTGTACATTTAATGGCAAAGCCAATCATACCTCTGTCCCTGAAATCTAAGAGCTGCTGGCCTATGTTCTATCAACTTAGGGAAGGTTGGGGCAAGCCTAAACCGTGAAACTTAGTAGTGGTAACCTGCTGATGGCTGCCAGTGTCCAGGCAGAAAACTCCAGGTAGGATATGGGATTTAGTCCAGGAAAGCCATGGGTTTTATTTACTCAGACTGCCTACTGAGGCTGGGACCAATTCTGTCATATGGGTGTGGTCCCTCCTTCATGTGATGCCGGCCTCTGCTGCTCTCAGTGGTGGATGGCCTGTCTAAGCCCTGGTCTCCCTGAAATTGGAGGTGTCATTTCCCAACAAGCAGCATGTGATTTATAGCCTGCTTCTGAGACTTCCTTCAGGGGACAGACAAGAGGTGTCCCAGGCAAAGCTTAAGGCCAGGTCTCTCAAGGCCACTTCAGCACTGCCTCTGTAACTTCCCAGGCAACCGGCAGCTAGTGGACATTTGTCCTCAGTAAACTGGGGAGCCACTCTTCCCATGACCCTGTAAGAAGAGTCCAGCCGAGTGGCCATTTGATTCTAGCCCTACCTGACTGACAGGAACCAGACAAGCTGACCCAACTCTGACCGTCTGGTCTGCAAGGTAACAGGTAAATGATGCTTGAGCTGCTGAGCCTGTGGAGCCCACTGAGCTGCAGTGGGCTTTGCCATGAAACACGCCTTTGCCCCCCTTCCTGCCCCTCATCTTTACTTTCCAGGTTAACAATGTATAACCAGGTCTGGGGAGAGTGCAAGGCAAGCACTTGAGTTTGGTCCTCAAAATCCATGTTTTTAAAAAAAGCTGAATGTGGCAGAGCATGCTTGTAATCCCATGTTGAAGAGGAGACAGCCAGGTCTCTGGAGCTCACTAGCCAGCCAACCCAGCTCGCCTGGTATGTTCCAGGCCAGTGAGACATTGTTAAAACTCATGTGCCTGAGGAATAATAGCCGAGGTTATCCAGGGGCTGCAACATATACCAGCACCTATATAAGCACGCACACACACACACACACACACACACACACACACCCCATACCACACCACCAGTCTTCATACAAATTCTCACCTTGAGCCTGTTTCCTGGGGAGCCCAAGGTCTGATTGAGAGAGGCTTCAGAGCTGACTATGAGGGATAAGACACCCATATCCACAAGCAGACTATGCGGGATCCCAAGCCCACCATGTAGAGTGGAGTGCACCCCATGCAGAGATCCCCACATACAACCCTGAGCCTCACCTCTGCTGTACCGCCTGGGAAGCTCCGTGAGTACCATCTGCTGTTAGGCTCTCCGATGGTGGCTCACTGAATTCTTGCTTCTTCCACAGCTTGTAAGCATTGATTCTTTCACCTGGACCCACAGACACAAGGCAGTCAAGGTGAGCATTTGGAAAGTGGACTCTGCTAGGCATGGGGTGAGGTTGGGGGTTTGGACAAGGGGTAAGCAGAACACACCCGTTCATAACATGTCACAAGCACCAGCACTTTGGAAGGCCAGTATAAGAGAATGTCATGAGAGCTTTGGCACAGAGAAGCACCCATGGTTCCCCTTCTAGTTATCTGTCAGGAACAAGGAGAGGTGACAAACAAGCTTCCATAGTAAGAGGCTGTCACAAACCTACCAGAGTCAGAGTCACACAGTGGGGAGGACGGGATGAGTTGAGCTGGGGCTGTGGTGGGCCTTGAGATGGCAGTGTGAGCACTCTCAGAGAAACAGGTATCTGGCCTTGACCTCACACCTGCCACCTATAGTTTTCTTCTTTGCAGAGTTATCTGCTCAGAAGACTTGCGACTCATTATTACTATTTTAAGTAAAGTGAATGGGCTTCCCTGTACTGCCATGGCTCAGGATGTTGTCTGCTGCATAATTACTTTGGTGCCATCTTTACCCCAGGAATTCTAGCTTGACCACAGATGACAGCCAAATCTCCTGGAGGCACCTGTCAAATAATACAACACCCAGGGACTAGTTCTGGGGACACACTGGCAGCAATGTGCTCAGCAGCTGCTGACTTTGCTGGGCATGAGCAGACACCACACATGGAGAAGCTTCATCAGCAGAGCCACCAGCAGGCTTAGTGCTCCATGCTCTTTAGGAAAGCAGCTCTTTAAGAAGAGAGAGCTGGCTACAGTCCATCAGGGAAGCCAGTGTCAAGCGCCTGCAGCAAAACTGGGGACCAGAAGAATGGGATGCCAGGCTGGGCAGTGGTGGTGCACGCCTTTAATCCCAGCACTTGGGAGGCAGAGGCAGGCAGATTTCTGAGTTCGAGACCAGCCTGGTCTACAGAGTGAGTTCCAGGACAGTCAGGACTACACAGAGAAACTCTGTCTCGAAAAAAAAAAAAAAAAAAAGAATGGGATGCCAGAGCTCAGAGGACTCGGGGAGGGGAGTCCTAACCCCACAGATGGCAAGCTGAGACCTAGTGTGAGTAGATGACAGGCTCTGGTACTGTGCAGGGATGAGCAGGCATCTTTTGCTAAGCAAGCTCAAATCTCTTAGAGAAACTGCTGGGGAAGCTGTAGCCACTAGTAGATTCCTGAGCGCATGCCAGATCTCAGGTGAATCCTCCTGAATGGGGGGAGGGTGGAGCAGGTGGCAGCTGAAACCAGCTGAGAACAGTGACAGCCATGGAAGATGCTCCAGGACCTTCCTCCTGTCGCTCCTTCCGGGCCTCAATCCCAGCTCATCTTGGGGGAAAACAGCAGAGTGTGGGATCTTTGGAGTTGGTGAAACACTGGAGACCCTTGTGCAGGGTGAAAGGAAGGAGAGGAACAGCCTGTAGGGAGCTCTTAAGTGCTGTAGGAAGGATGGCTGCCATCCATTGCTTCTCAGGTATGCTGGTAGGAGGTGATGGAAGTCCTGGGTAGAGCATTCTCAGGGTCTCAGGAATTCTGTTGGCCCCACTCTTACTGTTGGTTACAGCATGTCTTTGGCCACCAGGAAGCTCAAAGATGAAGGAATGGCTTCCGTTTCTCATCATTTATCTCAGATACTTCCCATAAACTATCTAGACTTATTTCATGACCTTTAAAGCACCCTTTACAAGGGGATTTTAGTTGGAGAGACACCTACCCTGCAGGGTCTTCAGGCGTTGTAGCAATTGTTCCTCATGGGCCTGCAGAAGCTTCCTGATGCCCTGGTAATGCACCTGCACGAGGCGGTTGACACTAGTGCTGGTCACATACACACTCTCCACCACCGTCTCCACCAGTGTCCTCTGTGGTAAGCAGAAGGAGACAGGGACACCTGAAAATCATAGGTGGAGCCACCTGCCCTGCATTGTATTTCCCATCTGCTCCCAATCTGGACTGGACTGGCCAGGACTCATGCAGGGTGGGCGTGGCTGTTTAAGCCAGTCGCTTTTCTATGGCAAGAATGGTTAAGATGGTGGTTTTAATCTAGTTCTAGCCAATAAGACAATGTGACATTAGAGGAGCCTGCCGGGGGAAGGGCATTTCCTTCCTGAACATTAGCAGAGGGCCTTGGGGTGAGAGACTCCATCACTTCCCTCATCCTGCCAGGCAGTATACATCTGTGGTTGCTAGGTCACAGACACCATGGCCCTCTGCCTCAGTTGGACTCTTTCTTGCCTCATGGATTCAGGAGTAACCAAGGGGATGTAGAGTGGACACTGGAAATAAGCTGAGACTTGACTCCAAGTTCATTTCTGTTGCTCACTACCTGCGAGGTTTTCAGTGTATCTTTGTACAATGAAAAGCCTCAGTTTCCCCATCTGTACAATGGGAAGGATGATCTCCACTCAGCCTGGGCTGTGGGAAATCTGAGGAGGAAGGGTGGAGAAGGAACTCAGATCACATGACCACTATCAGTATTTTGACCACTATCATTTAGTCCTGGCACCACAAACAGCAAGCCACTGCTCACTTATCCAGGTTGAACTCTGTAGGTCATGGGGCCACCAGGGTCTGTCAACAAAGACTCAGGGAAAGCCATATTTCTCAGTTTGGATCTGGTTTTGCTGTGCCAAGGGCAGTGGGAAGAGAAGCAAGGTGTACCTCGAGTTGATGAAGAACCAGAGTTGACAGGACCCAGCTCAGGGCCTCTATGTGTGGGCAGGGTGATTCTTGGCTGACAAGCCAGGCACAGGCTGAAGGCTGGAAGTTCAGAGGGGCAGGGAAAGTGCCATTCTTCCTGCCTCTTGGTATCGAGGGGCAGGGTCTGGCTCTCACCTTAAAGTCTTCCTTATCCCTGGTTCGGCCTTTGCTGGCCACATTCCTAGCATGTACCAGCAGTGCCTGCCCAATGGCCCGCTCTGAGTGCAGCTGTAGCAGCTGCCCTGCCTCCTGTGCCTCCGCCAGCAGCTGCTGCTGGAGCCGCAGACTGGTCTGCTGAGCCTCATCCTCCAACCTGGCTGTCTCCTCCAGGACCCGCGCCTCCTACAAGGGAAGAATGTGTGGGCCCAAAGGCTGGGAAAGAGTGAAAGGGTGGGCAGGTTCCAGACTTGGAACCCTAAGGATAAGCTTAGGCGTCTGTTGATAGTTCCCTCCCTCATCCAAAGACATTTGTTGAGCACCAACTGTGCGCTCAGGGCCAGCCATGGCCTCTCATATAACAAACGCCGCATCCTTCTTGAACACTATGAAGCCTGAATACTAGGCCTGACAAGATTTAGAGGCTCAGAGAGGTTGAAAGACTATCTAAAAGGCCCGCAGCAGAGACAGGTGGAGATTGGATTCAGCTTTGGGGACATCACAGAAACTGTGGCTGGGCATATGGGGTCAGGGATTGTACTTGTTTAAGATGGAGATGTGGAGAGTTGGGAACAGGAGCTAGAGAAGTAAACTGCTTGCTCCTTTTGAGCCTCCAAGGAAGAACAAGAAACTCAGTTCCTGTGTTGCAGGCAGGACAGAAGCCATCGAAGTTTCTATGGCTTAGGAGCTCCATACAGGAGACCTGGTGGTCAGCTGCTAGGGGTTCAAACCCCAGCTTTGTTGCTTGCCAATTATTTCAATCTGTTTAAACCTTCACAGAGCAGGAATGGCCTCTTTTTGGTACCTGCACGCTGGCTGCTCCATCCTCTCTGAGACTTCACTTAGACCCTTGATGGAATTCTCTCTACGTTGCCATCATTAGAATCCCTAGACATATGTGTGTTCCTATCAAAGTTACCTCTGTCCCCCATTTTTTGAGTTGGACTCTGTTCCCTCAAATGCACATGTTTAAATCCTAATCATAGGCTTTCAGTGTTGGACAGTATGGACACTGGGGGATGGGGTGATTAACATAGAAAGGCTGTGAGCTTGGATCCCCCTCTGGGGTACTTGAGGTCCTCCCAAGAGATCAGGATCTAATCCACACAGAAAGATGACCACTGTAAGGACACCAGAGTATATGCATGTGCAAGCCAAGAAACAAAGTCTGGGGAGAGACCTGCCCTCCCCTATCTTGACCACAGCCCTTGGGTCCCCATCTTGGGAGGTAATAAGTTCCTGTGAGTCAAGTCCCAACTTGTCCCTTTTGTCATACTTCCCTGCAACCCCCTGGGAGTCAGGATCCTAATGTGGCAAGCAGGGCTGAACTTGGGTTCTAATGGAACACTCCTAGGCAGCGCTGGGGGTGGGGGAACTCTGTGTTCTCACCAGGGCTCTGAGCAGCTGCCATTGATGCTCTTCCAGGCATGGGGACACACCCTGTTCTAAAGCCAGCTGCTCATGTAGCTCCTGTAGGAGCCTCTTCTTCCCAGACAGCCTCATCTGAGTCAGGGCAGTGATGGTGGTGCCTCGGAGGGCCAGTCTGCGGAGAGCAGAGCAGAGCAGCAGCTCATGGCCCTGCAGGATGCCTCGTATGGACCTGTGGGAGAAAGCAGGGCTGCTCGGAGCTCTTGGATGCTCTGAACAGTGAGGCACTTCCCGAGGAACCATACCCATAGGAGGAAAGGGAGTCAACCATCCCACTGTCCACCTAGTAACATCCAATCATGTCCTTTGCAAGTTCAGAGGTACATGCAGTGGCTATGGTACATGCCCAGTTCCATTTGACACACAATTCCTAAACATTTAAAACCAATACAAGCATTTGAGTTCCCACGTCAGTGGGTCAAGACAACCCAAAGCCAAGCAAGGGGCCAATGCTTTGTTTATAATGTGCAGCCCTGCCAAGAGGCTAGGAAGCTGGACAGAACCTTAACAGCCAGTGACTGACAAAAGGTAGACATGGGACACACTCAAGGTTTTCTGCTGTGACACTCAGCTTGGAGATGTGGAGTCACCACACCTTACAAAGTCCTGCCATGGAGCTAGTCAGACCCAGGGGATGGGATTCATCTGCCATGACCTAAAATCCCTACCAAGACAAGCCATCTGCACTGTTTGATACAACAAAACCTGAATCTTATCTCTTCAGTCATTCAGCAAATATCCATCCAGTGTCAACAAAAATAAGACCATCATACAAACAGGAAAAAAGTGAACCAAAATTAATGGAATAACCAACAGAAGAGCCAAACACCAAAAGAATGGACCAGTGCAGAACTAGTGTGGAGTGTGGTGAGAAAGGTTAGTAAATATAAAACTGAATCCCAAGAGATGGAGAGAGGGCTGATTTATATTAAATATGAATGGACCAAATACTAGTACAACTCAGGGCATAGGCTCCAGGCTACCCGAACCTCTGTGAGCTGGCAATGTTCACTGGGTCATTCTGGGCCACCCTGCTTATGTTTCCTCTTCTGATGCTTCACTTGTGTCACCCATTTTAACAGCCATTCACCAGCTGCTTCCTGTTCACAACATGTCTGTGGCCATGGAGCCTTCTACTGTAGCCACTCACTTCCTATACCAAACACTGCCAAAGCCACATACCTGCTCCTGATCCATCCACCACAACAGACACACACCCGTAGCCATACCAACCCATTGCTGTTACGGTCACCTCTACCACAGGCTCACTCTTGCAATTCTACTACAACCACACACCTGCTACCTGTGCAAATCAGGCTCTTAGGAAAAGATGGGTGATTAAAAAAAAAAATCTGTCATTTTTCTCCTGGAAAACAAGGAGAAATATTTTCACTAAACAGAAAAAAACACTACATGAATAGCAAAAATATGAAAAGAGAATATACAGTTGATTGATAAGTAGAGTGTGATTGTAAACGTGCACAAAGATCTCTGTGGTGAGAGAAGCTCCCAACATCTGGACTGTATGCAGCAGCAGAAGTGAAACTGCAAATTCACCAAACCTCTGGAACTGTAGCCAAAACAAATGTGTATATATAAAATTACCTCACAAGAGCTATTCCAAAAAGTCCCTACCAAGTGGAGTTTGTGAAACAGGCTCTATAACCACACTTTCCAGTGAAGGAAACTGTGAAATGGCACACCTTTATTATCAGGGGAAGGCAGAGGACAGCTGATGGGTGCACCTTGCAGGTTAGCATGCTGAAGCTAGCCTGGGGTCTCTCACATACAGGGCCCATCCTTCAGGGCTCATACTCACTCTTCGGAGAGGCCACTGAATCGGCTCAGGACCCCGTGGATGGTGCTCTCATGGTGATCCCGCAGCTGCCTCTGCAGCACCGTGGACAGCGTGCACGCCTCCAGCCACACCTGTGCTCGTAGGGACAGTGCGGTATGAGCAACTACAGTTGCTCCATCTGCCCGCTGACTTTTTAACAAGTGCCCTTCTTTCCTGATCCTCTTAATAACTTTGTTCCCACAGTCCTCCGAGGGAATGTCATATGATCAGAAGGAAGGCCCTCATCTCCTTCAGAGAGACAGTGCTGCAACAAGACCTGCATCACTAAGAGGCCTTTTACAGTCTTCTGAGTGTTAGCGGGCTCTGGTCTCCATCAGCCCAGAGACTTTGGAGTCTGCACGAAGGGTGTGGATGGAGCACAGGTCTTAACAGATGCCCCTGCATCTTAGATTTCCTCTCTCCAGGTCCATGATTCTTTGCCTGGTACAGCTTCCAGAAGCTGCTGTGCACTCAGGCTTGCCAGTCCACCATTCCAGTCTCTGCTTACACTGTCTGCTATCCCTTGGCCCTAACCCTTCTGCCTTTCTCCCAGCCCTCCTTCATGTTCCTGCAGCCTCAGCTCTATGTCATCTGTCCTCTGCTTTATTGCCTTTTGCCTCCTGACTTCCTGGGTGAACTTGTGAGTGCCGTGCTCACATCCTGGCCCTCCCTCCATGACTGTTTGGGAAGCTCTGTAACCATGACTTTGTTTCCTTGGGGCACTGTGTATCACCCCAGGGACTTGAGTATATTAGCATGCACTCTGGCATTTAGTGCATTCCTGAATGTTTGCAGCCAAATGTGTGCAGGGTCTCTAAGAAGACCTTGGGGATGCCCAGCATCTGAAATCTCCCCTAGCACTCTAAATCTCAAATGCCCAGCCCGGGTCCCAGGAGACAAACCCGTTTGTCCTGCTCCAAGAGGTCACACACGAGTCCCCACTGTCGTCTGCGGAATCGGTCTGCCTGCCCCAGCTGTCTTGCTGCCTGCTCCTGGACCTGTTGCCGCAGGGCCTCACATTCTGCCACAGGGAGGCTGCTCACTTCTGGGAGGGTCGTCAGGAACAGGGTGTCCACAAACTTTTGGAAGGTTTCCATGGTGCCACAGTATAGCTCCTGAAATAAGAACCACACTGAGGTTATGGGTCAGGTTCCACATCCCACTGTGCTGGAGTCTGGGCTTCTAGACTTGAAATGGAGAACAGGAGGCACAAGCAAAACAGACAATAGGACCAAAATGCACATACATAGCCATTATCACAAGTGCACAATATGGATTCCAGAGAGATTATAGGAAACGGACCTTAAGTAGTGGCAGCTGCTCTGTTCATGGTGTTATAAGCCACACTTAGACAAGATAAGCAAAGAGCTGCAATGATAAATAACATTGCTTAGTTTAAAAAGAAGGAACTAGATCTTTTAGAATTCAAAAGTTCTAAGAGCTCAGTGTACCATTTTAATGATAGTCATCTAGAAGCAGGTGAAGAGAGAATCAGTGTAGTGGAAGACAAAGCAGAAGAAATCCTGAACAGAAACAGGATGGACACTGTGGAGAGAATCAGGCACCAGAGAAACCAGAGGGCCCAACAGGGGTGACTGCTGTCCCCAAGGCAGGGACAGAAGAGTTGGAGCAGAAGTGATATTTGGGGAAATAACCAAATTTCACAAAAGTATAAAAGGAGTTTAAAGTTGAGGACCCCAAGGTCACAACTGATGACAACTCTAGACAGCTCTGGTCAGGACAGCTACACTTCCTGTCTTTGCACTTTAGTACTGATTCTGTAATCTGAAATGCTGACTCCAGGTCCACTCAGGAACACTTCTCCAGACAGCTGTCTTTGAGTTCACCTTCACCCTGGGCCTTCGTGGTCCCTCACTCTCCTCTGTGCAGGTATGTAAGGTCTTGGTGATGGAGTCAATATGAATTGGGATGTCCCCAGTTCCAGCTGCTGTCCTAAGGGCTCTCAGAGAGTGAGTTGTCACAGTATCACTGTGAAGGAAGACTGATACCCCATTACATAGATGGAGAAGGAAGGCTAGAGGGACCAGGTAGTGGTCACATGGCCATATGGTAAAAGAGGACCTGACGCTGAGCTAGGCATCTGGGCCTCCTCTCCCAACTGTGCTGCCTAGCCCTGAGGTGTGTGTGTTTTATCTTTCCTCACCAGCATCTTGCTTTCTCTCATTTCCATCTCTCAGTCTGTGGCTCTTCCTTGCTTACCAGCATGCCCCAGGGGCTCTGCAACCGTTGTGTGTGTGTGTGTGTGTGTGTGTGTGTGTGTGTGTGTGTGTGTCTTGATACACTTCTTCCTGTCTCTTCAAAGTCAGCTACAAGGACAGCAGGGCAGCTCTAACTTGCCCATGCAGACATTCAAGTGTGGTTCAACCTCCCAGTTTCCAGCATGGACAGGAAGAACCCATGGTAGAGATGTGGTCTGTGGGCCCTTCAGGCATCAAATACAATGCTACTTGTCCCTGCCTCTAGTGTTTCAGCCCAGAGGACAAGAGGACCAAGTGGTTCTCTCACAAATGCAGAGCAAAGAGTTGCTCTGCTGTCTGGCTAAGCCACTGCAATCTTCATTGTTAACCTGACAGACCCAGAGATACCTAGGAGACACACCTATGAGTAAGTCTGTGATAGAATGTTTAAATATGCTGAACCAAGAAGAGAAATCATTAACCCTGAATGTGAGCCACCCCATTCCATGTGCAGAGATCCTAGGTTAAATAAAAGGAAGAGAGCGGAGGACCAGCAAGCATGTCTTTCTGCTTGACTGCAGATGCAGAATGACCAGCTGTCTTAGGCTTCTGATGTCATACCTTTCCCACTGTGATGGACTGAGAGAGAAAGAATCAACCCTCTCTTGAGTTGTTTTGTTGGGTATTTTGTTGCAGCAACAAGAACAGTAATACAGTCACATACCTGACAGAGCACAGCTGTGGCCTCAGTGATCCTGGTGTCCTCCTCCCCTTCCTGGTCACTCCGTGTCAGCCGCTGCCTCTCCAGGACCTCATGAAAAGCCTGTAGTTAAAACAGGAACTGAGTCCAGTAGAAACTGCACTCTTTGGTTTTTCTGGGAAATTCTCCCTAAATGACTGACTGCCATCTCAGATGGGAAGAATATTCGCCCCAATATAATTGTGAGGAAACTGAGGCATGGCACTTTCACATGGTGTCAGTGGCTTGCAAACTGTGTCTGAGGCCAGGACTTCAAATTTAACTCCTAGGAAGCCAGTCTGTGCTTCTGTTAACACTGATGTAAGGAGTGTCCACTGGGCCGCCCTTGTTACTTGTCTCTCCTATGCCTTGTCAGCAGACACTATCCTCTCTGACTTCCTCTGCTACCAACCTGCCATTCTCAGGGAGACCTGGGGTAAAGCAGACAGGCTATTAGAGGCCCATATAGTCAAGAAGAAGTCAGGCTCTACCATCCAGAAATTGACCCTGCCTCCAGAGAGACAGCAGAACAGATGAATGTGGAGTATGTCAGCTGGGTATCAGAGGCTCCTACATAGCCAGAGGGTAGACTAGGGCACAAGGCAGGCAGTTGTTTCTCACAGTAGGAGGGAGGATACAGGGGCCATCTTATCAGGAGAAATGTTTAGATGGTCTCTGAAGATGAAGGTTTCTAGTGAGGTCACAGAGCCAAGGCCACCCATGATTGAGCAACAGCAGTTGCCACAACTGGATACTGTAGAGTCCTCTGTCTGCCTATAGGATGGTATGGAGTGGGACTGAGACAAGATTGGAGGGCAGGGACTAAAAATGGGGGCACTGAAGGTGGGCTGGAGGAGCTTGGTGTGCATTCATTTGCCCATTCACGTGTTCATTCTATGGATCATTCATCCCTTTATGTGCCTGTTAATCCATTCAGGTGCCCATTCATCCATTCATGTGTTTGTACATTCAATCATCCATCCATCCATCCGTCCGTCCGTCCAACCATCCAACCATCCATCCATCCATCCATCCATCCATCCATCCATCCATCCATCCA
>JADRCH010000051.1:3048637-3118077 GCA_019843965.1 Rhynchomys soricoides | reverse complement strand
CCATCCATCCATCCATCCATCCATCCATCCATCCATCCATCCATCCACCTGTGCATTCATTCACTTCTCCCCTGTCATCTCTGTCCCCTGGACACCAGCCATGTTACTTTGTCTAAGCTGGATCTTGGGACACAGATGCCTATCACCCTCCTATGTTTGAGCCTCAGGGTGAGCAGAGTGTTATTCGAAGGTGACAAAGAGCTGAGTCCTATCTTCCTCTTACTTGAGTCAATCTTTTCATGCAGTGTAAGCCCCACTCCTTGAGGGTATATTCCTGACTCCTAGGCATGGAGAGGGAAAGTGTGACAGGCCTGAGTCTATCCTGTGCTTTGAGGGCAGGGCCTCACCTTACCTTGATGCTGCTCCCCAATACACTGTCCCCATGGCCCTGTCCCTATACTGTGAGCTCAGCCTGTCCCATTGGTTCACAGACACTCATTTTTTTTTTCTTCAGAAAGCTGGCTCCTGCTTCCTGCCCTCCCACTGGCCTCCTATCTTCTTCCTACTGAGTCTCATCATGTTTTCTAGTGGGATCACCTCCCTGATCCTGACCAATCCATTGACCAGAGCCGAGGGCTGCTCCATTTCCTTGGTTTAGGACTGTTCTGAGAAAGACTTGGGCCTTGCACATTCTGTGTCCCATTAGCCAGCATTGGGCATGCCTGCAAAAGATTCTCCATCTTCTCTCAGCAACCCAGCTTGGGATGCTTTACACTGGCCCATGAAAGAGGAATCAAGGACACAGAGGCTGAGGGACTTGGCTATGGTCATGTGCCTGGCACAGGGAGGCATGTGTTGAAGTTGTGTCTGATGGAGTCTTGAACAGACTCAAACTGCAAAGGATGTCCTGGGGATGGGGTAGGGGCAGAGTCACCTTGAGGAACTCTCCCAGATCTGAGGTCAGTTTGGTATCAGCCAGGAAACTCCTCCGTTCTTCTTCCTGGGCCTGTGTGAGCTTCACTGCTGCCTCTGCCTGGCGAGTCTGAGACGCCTGGACCAGGTCTTTGCCCCGCTGCATGAATTCTGGAATTGAAAAGAATCATAGAGCAGGAAGTCACTCTCAAGCAGGGCCACAGTGACCCACTTCTGTATATATCAAGCAGTCCCTTCTCTGTAAGTGACAGATCTATTTTTCTGGGCAGGTCTCATTGACAGTGACCTCAAGGACCTTGAACTCTGCCCAGTCTATCTCCAGGAACAGACATGAAGAACTTGTGTAGCTTCCCTCCACCCATGCTGACCTGACTCACTGTCACTAGCCCTTCATCTGGGCGGGCTAGAGCTGCATGTGGGTAGCATAGATTACCCTTGGACATTTCTATGTCTACTCTGGTTGACAGCTTCTCCTCCTTTGAGTTCTAGGTGGTCCTGCCTTGACATTGGGGTCTTGTCAGCCTGAGTCACTGAGAATAGAAGATGACTCCGATATTACACAGACTCTGATCATTCTTCTCTGTGGAGAGGGGGGCTGGGCCTGGCACTGCTCATGGCCTGGCATAGCTTATCCCCAGGATTGGAAGGGGAGGCAGCTCTGGCTTTGTGTCATGGATGATATTATTCCAGGTCCCTAATCCAGGCTCACTAGCGCACCCCTGCCAAAGCACTCTGCCTCCTCCCAGAAGGCCTTGTGCTGCTGGGTCAGAAGTTCCTCCTTCTGCCTCCCAGACAACTGCCCCTGGACAGTCAGCAGCTCCAGGCCACGGGAGATGGCGGCAAGCCGGCACTTGGTCTCCTCCTGGATCTGGGTCCTCAGGAACTCTACCATTCTTGCCATGTGGGCTCGACCCATTGTCCTCTCCAGGGTGTCCTATATGGAGACACAGGACAATGGTTGGGCATCAGGGCTCTGCCTTGAAGATGTTGAGGAGGCAGTGGGCTCTGATCACACACACACACTTCATTTCGAGCACAGTGAATGCCCTCCCTCCCCATCGGCATCTTAGGCAGGGATGGAAGCCTCCCCATGCCTTCAGAATGGGATAAGCCACTGGGTACTTAGCACCAGTCCTGTCCCCAAATCTTTCAACCACTGTCCTCTAGTCAAGCCCAGATTTGGAACTCTTTCTCCTATACTTCTCTTTTCCTGGCTGTCAGCCTAAGCCTGACCACTATATAGAGATCATCCAAAGCCTAAGTATCAGAGTCTTTAAAGTGCCCCAGAAATTATCAATAGACAGCCAGCATTGAGAACCCAAGCTCAGTGCTGTAGGGCCACTGATTTGATCAGGAACCTCCACTATGGGATGGTGGGTGATGGATGGATGGATGGATGGATGGATGGGTGTCCACTATGGGATGGTGGGCGATGGATGGATGGGTGTAAGAATGGGCAGACAGGTAGAGTGATGGCTCCTCAGTTAAACAGTACAGCTCTATCAGAGAACCGGAGTTTGATTTCCAGTACCAATGTCAGATGGCTCACAATGCCTTGTAACTCTCCAGCTTGATGGAACACACACACACACACACACACACACACACACACACACTCATCCACCAAGGGTCTGGTTAAGAGTACTTGTTGCTTTTGCAAAGGACCTGGCTTTGATTCCTAGTATCTATATGGTGGTTCACAAACATCCATAACTCCAGGTCCAGAGGATCTGTCACTCTTCTGACCTTCTTGGGTACCAGGCATGTACCTGGAATATATACATATACTCAGGCAAAATAGTCATACACATAGAACAGATCTTTTTTTAAATAGGTAGATGATGGGTGGATGTGTGATGGATAGATGGATGGTGACGGGGGTGATGGACAGATGGATGATGGATGGATGGATGGAAGATGGGTAGGTGGGTGATGGACAGATGGATAACAGATGGTAGGAGGATTTACTGCCCTTTTCTGGGGGTGCTATATCCTCCTCTACAATATGACTGTGTTTGACCTCCTGATCCCTAAGGTGTTTCCCTCCCCTCCTCGTGCCCTGTGTTACCAGGACATGCAGGTCCTGAGAGTCATGCAGCAGACCTTCTGCGACAATCATTCTTCCCGTTAGAGTCATCATGAACTGCCGAGCCTTTGAGCTGGAACACTTAAACTGGTCCATGAGAATGGGCTGGATGCTTTCCATCTGCTTCCAGAAAGCTCCCATCTGTGAAATGAACATGAGAAGCAAGTGACAAGGGGATCTTATTTAAGGCAGAGCTCTGGGCAGTGCCTGGGAACCACAGCTCTTCCCCCATTCCCACCAGAGATTCTAGACCCTTCTGCAATTGAAGGGGGTTTATCTCGGCATCAGTTGTGTCCTATGACAGACGCCCTCCACTCTCTGCCCTGGCAACTGTGGACATATTATGGACGTGTTTTCAACAAACACAGGGCAGCGTTGCCAATAAAGAAGTTATGAGTACTGCTTAAGGACTCCAGCTGGGTCACAATTACTCCTTGGAGCATGAGAAATGAGGCAACGAGACCCTGTGAGTTCTGGGATCTCTCAAAAGGATTAAATATGGCTTTAGAATGAAAATCCAGAAGGCCACCAACCATATTAGTCATTGTTCTGGAAGTCCAAAAGAGCCAAAAAGCAGAGAAGATGCTGATGTGAAATCATTCTGCTTTTGAAACCCAGATTCCCAAACCATCATATCAGGGCCAGAGCTGGGAATAATCGATTCATGGCTTGGGATGTTGGGAGCTTCAAAGTGCTATAACACAGCCTATCTAAGCGTCAGCATCAAGGATGGCAGGAAGTCTACTGATTGTCTTTATGGCATGCAGACTGTGTGTCATCTGTGTGCCTTGCTTGCTTACTTCTGGGTAGAACGTGCCCTGAGGCAGGGCAACAGGACTAAGATCACTGGCTGTATTTGGTTCAGATCCCTTTAGGTCCACACTGATCCTGAATGTGGGTGACACCATCTCTTGGGATAGAGACCCAGAATGAATAAAAAGGAGAGAGAGCTGATCTCCAACATTAACTGTGAATGCAATGTGACCAACCGCTTCATGCTCCTGCCACTGTGCCTGGCCCACCAGAGATGACAGGCCTTTGAACTATAAGCTGGAACACGCCATTCCTCCCTTAAGGTGCTGCCTGGCAGGTGTTTGGTCACAGCAATGAGAAAAGCAGTTGTGCCCCTTGAATGAATGTCCCCCATAGCCTCAGTCATTTACACTTTTGGTTCCCAGTTGGTGGCACTGTTTGGGGAGGTCTTGTTGAAGGAGGTGTGTCACTGAAGGAGGGCTTTGAGAGTTCAGAGACTTGTGCCATCTCTAGTTTGTTCTCTCTGTTACATGCTTGTGCTTCAAGATAAGAGCCCTCAGTTCCGGTTCCTGCCAACGTGCCTTTACTCTCATCATAGCTGTCACTGAGTCTCTTGGGCAGGGCCATGCTCCAGCAAATCTGAGTTCCTACTCCCCAGCACAGAAGGTGCCAAGGGCACACACAGCTCCATGGCCTGGAGGCCATGGAATCAAAATGAGAAAGGAGTGTTCCAAGGAAATGTCCCCACTTTGGTGGCTTGTTTTGTGAGGCTGAGGCTTGGAGAAGCTCCTAGAATCCACTCTACTATGGGGTGGTAGTGACACTGAAGGTTTGTAGGGATTGTGGCTTTCAGTGATGGAAACAGCAAACTAAAAATGTAAATGGATAAAAACTTTTCTCTGTAAATCTCCACTCTCTAAGGATACCTTCTCGGCCACTGAACTTCAGAAATGGGGTCTCTGCCTTGGGATGGTGACAGTGCTACCTCTTTAGCCTTGCCAGTGTCACTGTTGTAGAAACCAAGTTCCCCACAGAAGAAAGAGGAGGCACCTACACTGTCTATGAGCTGCTCCGAGAGCTCTCTCTCCTTCCTCTCCACATCTGCTAGGGAAACGTAGCCAGAGTCACCGGTGCCTAATACTTCTGTGTTCGCCAATCTGGTCTGAAGTCCCTTTTCTAACTCCTCCAAATCCTAGGATGAGGGAAGGAAACAAAGAAAAACTAGTAAAACTCAAATCCTACAAGAATAAATGTTCTTATATTTTTGACAGATATTTTATTATACACACACACACACACACACACACACACACACAATATGAGATGTTCTTGGCACAGTCCTAGAGTTTAATGCTGAGCCAGAGAGATGATTTTGTGAGTGAAAGCAACTGCTCTGTAAGTCTAGAAATCTGAGTTTGATGTGAGAAGCCATGGGGGATGGAAAGAGAGAACCAATCCCACAGAGCTGCTCTCTGGCTTCACTCATGTCCTGTGGCACATTTGCCTACACCCCATCATGTATCACACACAGAAAGTGAAAATGTATTAAGCTGTGAGGGTGAAAACTCTTTTACTTCATGAAACACTGGACCTCCAGAATGAAGGATGATGTTCTTCTACATCCTCATTCCTCCTGAAACTGTAGTCAGTACTTAGCACACAATGAAGTTGTGTCTTTCAGTCATTACACACTCTTAGAAAATGTGCGTTCTCGGGACTAGGCAGAAATATTCCTTCTTCCACACAGGAAGTTTCCATGGGGAAGGATTATACACTACACCCCAAGAAGGAAGTAGGAAGTATTTGGTGCGTTCAAGAGCAGGAAGTGAGCACTACAGCTTAGCTGTCCAGCTTCTTTCTCTCTGGGACAGCATCTTCATGGGAAGTCATTGATCTGGTGTGATCTTAGCACAATGAACAGATAGCACAGGCTGTGCTTCCATGGGGAGGCTGACATGGTCCAGGGTCTTCTTGTGATGAAGTAAGCAACTGAGTCAGTTCTGGGATTTGGTGTTAGGAAGCAACACCCCCAGGCCGACAGTGACTTCCTGAGCAGTCACTCCAAGCTCAGGAAGGATCATGGGGTGCTCTGTGTGGCTCCTCCAAACCCCAATGTGGAGGTGAGGAATGGTTCTTGCTTCACTGGGGCTGTGTTCCCAGGTAACCAAGGAGATGTGGGGCTAACTTCTTCAAGAGATATTGGGTTAAAACTGCTCACCTACAGATACTTCCTGCTGACACTAGTCAATTTCTCCTCCCCCCGTACCTAATAAACATGCTGAGGTTCCTGATTGCTGGAGGTAGTAGGTGCCCTCCATCAGAATGAGTACAACTCCAGCTGGTCCCAGCTTTCCTGTATGTGTGTCTGTCCTTTCTTCATTCTCTTGCTGTCCCTAGTCAGGGTTCCAGGAGCCAAGTTGCAGGTCAGCACACATGACCTTTATGCACATGCACATGCACTTATTTTCTTTCTTTCTTTCTTTCTTTCTTTCTTTCTTTCTTTCTTTCTTTCTTTTCTTTCTTTCTTTTTTTGAGACAAGGTTTCTCTGTGTAGCCCTGGCTGTTCTGGAACTCACTCTGTAGACCAGGCTGGCCTAGAACTCAGAAATCCACATGCCTCTGCCTCCCAAGTGCTGGGATTAAAGGCGTGAGCCACCACTGCCTGGAGCAATACACTTTCATAAGCTGTCACACTGTGTTCAAATGTAGACTATACAATCCACTCTTATGCATTAAAGAAAAAATATTTTAATGCATAGCATGATATGCTTCATTATTTTAACAATTTACTGAGTTAGCTTGAGATACAGGCTAAAGACTTACATGCTCTTGTTTGGAAAGAATCTTCTGGGATAATTCATCGTCAGGCTTCTTTTTAGGAAAAAAATGCAGGAGGCATGCTTTAAGAATCTGAATGAACATCTGTTGGCATAAGGGAAGTGTCAGGAGTGGGTAGTGCTCCACCCCTGACATTGTTCTTGCTGAAGGACAGGACCTATATACAAATTATATAGCATGGCAATGGGTTGTTCTGGGTTCGACGAGGCTTCTAAAGAATGTTTCTCATCTTCCTTCCTTTCTCCTTTCTCCCCACTTTGCTCCTTTCTTCTCTCTCTCCAGACCCTCCCACCGCCTTACTATTCACTCAACGCCTACCTACACTGTGTAGAGCCCTTCATGCCCGGCCCCCATTTCCACATGGAGACTTGCTTCCTTGTAACAGAGTTAGAGACATCTCCACAGAATCAGCGTGCAAAGCCCTCCTAGATTCCTGTCATCACAGGAGATAGATACCTCTTAAACCAAGAAGGGCCCTCCTAGAATTGGGGGATTCCAGTGGGTACCATTTCCATGGCATCTAGTCACTCCACTGAGGGAGTATTACTAGCCCGGTACCATCAGAGACACCACCATGGTGAACATTCACACAGGGGCTGGGGCCGACGTGGTCTCTTTGGGACAGATACCCAGGGGAAGAGCCACCAGTCCTCTGGGCATCACATGCTCGATTGTCTAAGAATCAGACCTACAGTTTTCCATTCCCTCAGTGATGTGTGCAGGCTCTGGCCTCCCCACAGCCTCAGCTTGTGTGCTGTTGCTGATATTGGCTTAGTGTCTTTCCCTCAAACAGTGCTCTTTCCCCTGAGTCCTTAGCAGGTGTAGCCTGAGCCCTCAACTCATCTCTAGATGGCTCCCACCCCAGCTAAATGGAAGTCTGTGTCCTGTCAGTGTTTCCGAATGTGTCACCACATACAGTGCCTGGACCTTACTGCATGACTCTGTTTTTCAAGTCTGTTTTCACCCAAATCTGTGCCCCTCACATATCTGGGGCTCTGTGCACATAGGGAGTCTCATCTCCTCATCTGGTCCCGAGGTCAAGAAGAGAGAGCAAATGTCTCCACCTACCAGGTGCTTCTCCTGCCTCAATGCCGAGTCTACCTGAAGCAGGTCTTTCAGGTGAAGGCTGCAGACACACAGGTCAATATCTACACTGAGAGAAGCAGACAGGGGTCAAATGATCATAAGGTAGGGTGAGGACAGGACCCTGGTCTCTACTTGGTTTATGTGGTAACCTTGTTGCCTAGTTCATGTCCTTCACATACACTCAGGGTTAGAGAAGTCCTGACTGCTGCTAGATGCCTCAGCTGAGGAACAGTAAGTATCAGGACACAGCTTCTGGGACATTGAAGACAAATGCATCCAGAGAGAGAAAGCCAGCAGAGCAGGCTCTGTGTATCCTCTCTAGAATCTGTCACTTCTGTCACCACAGGCTTTTCCTCAGCATAGATAGCCTTAGGCCTGCATGACAGGCAAGATGTTATCACAGGCCAACTTTCCTCAGCACAGACAGTCTTAGGCCTGCATGACAGGCAAGAAGGAGACTCAGAGAGCAGAGAGTCAGAGCTATCAGGCAGAGACACAGGCTGTCTCAGGGACCCTTTCCTTCCTCACAGACAAAGGCATTTGGATAAAAACACCTATCCACACTATAATGAGGTCTGTAAAAGCAAATGTGAGAATGTGGTCCACTCCAGTCTCTCTCAGCCCAAGGACAACACCCTGGCAACAGGCCCCGACTCCACTCCTTCCTATTCTTGGGCCAGAGCCGTCCACTGTTATATGAATGAGAATGGCCCCCATAAGGTCATATGTTTGAATATTTGGTCCTCAGTTGGTGGAACTGTTTGGGAAGGATTAGGAGGTGTGGCCTTGTTAGAGAAGGTCTAGAAGCACTGGAAGTACACTTTGAGTTTCAAAAGCCCATGCTATTCCTACTAACCTTTCCCCCTGCCTTGTACCTACAGATAGGATGTTAAGCCTGTTGTTCTAGTGTCATGCCTGCCCACCTGCTGCCATGTTCCCTACCATGATGATCATGGACTCTAACCCTTTGGAACAGTAAGCTCCAATAAACTCTTCTGTAAGTTGCCCTGGTCATGTATCTTATTTTAACAATAGAAAAGTAACTAAGACATTCAGGGATTCCTGGAACTTTAGGGCACAGAGGATAGCTGCTAATCATACCGGAGTCAGTAGACCAAGAAGTGAGTCTGGTGACTTGTCATCTGTGCCTCAGAGATAAGGTGCCTGGATCAAACTGGGCTTATCACTCACGGTGGTATGACCTTTTTTCAAGTTACTTAGCCTCTCTGCATCTCTTTACAAAGGAGGGGACATATTGTCTAATTTTTAATGGATCACTAAACCTGGTCCAGGCTCCCTTTGCCATGAAACGGAGGTATAGCCATGAGCAACAGGGATCAGGCACTCAAGTTCCTGGGACAATTTTTGGAGGTACTGCAAGCTCTGTCCCAAACTCCCAGAGCATTTGCTGCACTACAATTTATGGAACATGGCAGTGGTTAAACATTGTGTTCCCTTGTCACCTCACTCCGGGGCCCAGGCCTGGCTCTGATACTGTGCTTCTATGTATCCACGGCTGAGTCATTTAGCTTTTCTGGATCTGTCTTCTCCTTTGCACCAACCACTGAAGCTCCACTATCCTGAGGTCCCTCCTTACCTCTCACAGGCCAGAATCTCAGGGAAGCTGCCCACCCTGAGGAAGGCACATTGGAGGATCCTGTCGTCACTGTAGGTTGACCGCATGCTGGAGGAGGAGCTGCCATCTTCCTTGCCAGCCTGGCTCAAGCTGCCCAGGCTGCTGTCTGGTGAGGCCTCTACTGGCTGGTGGGGCAGGTGGGGCAGGATGGCTGCTGCCTGTGTGAGGTTTTCATGCAGCGATGGGTGGGATGATCCATCGGCCAGAGGCTGTGAACAGGAGACCTGACTGAGCTGACCACTGGGGTGAGTGTGCACACACCAAGCTTCAGTCCCAGGACCATGGTCAAACCCACCCCTGAGGGACTGATTCATGGCCCATCTGTCCTCATACTTGTCTTCAGGAGGCCATCCCTCTGTACTAGGCTCCTACCCTAGAGTCATTAGGATCTGTTCCTAAACACCCTTGTGTTCAGCTCTCTCATCTGCATAGCCCATGATGATCTCTGGAAAACAGCCTTCCTTCCTTGGTCTCCTCTGTGGCTGGCTCAGCTCCAGGAGCCCTTTGACTACTTGTGCTGAGCACCTATCCTGATAAAGGTCTTTCCTGCCAATCTTGGTAGCTGCCATTTCTCTGACAGACCTTTATCTCCTAACTAAGCCCAATGTGGCCCTTGTCATGCATGGTCTGATCTCTGGAGAGATTGGAAGTGTTCAGCTCTCTGTCTAAGCTTGTCCCCTACTTCTGGGCCTACACTAGCTAAATTGGCCAGTGCTCCAGATCTTCTCCTCATGCGCTGCTTCTGTGTCATTACAAATTCAGCTGCCCAG
This sequence comes from Rhynchomys soricoides, assembly GCA_019843965.1. Taxonomy (NCBI): domain Eukaryota; kingdom Metazoa; phylum Chordata; class Mammalia; order Rodentia; family Muridae; genus Rhynchomys; species Rhynchomys soricoides. The sequence goes on along the minus strand of JADRCH010000051.1, from coordinate 3,108,035 downwards.
TTGAATCTGCCTTTGCTGTGGCTTGGTAGCTTGCCTTCCTTGAGGTCTGATGGGTCCCTGAGGTTCCTGACCATTTCTCTGTGGCCTGCTGTCTGACAATGAGGTGGGCTTCAGGGAACCCACAGGGCATGTGCCTTGTGCTGCTCAGGCAGCCACTGACATGCTGACATAGAAGAGCCTTCTGTCCACCTAACAGACAGCAAGGAGCTGAGTAAGCTTTTAACAGTGTGCTAGGGAACAGGTCAGTCAGCCATGATTATAACTGACCTGGCAGAGGTAAAGATCTCCCCTGACACCCCTCTCTTCTCTTCTCTTCTCTTCTCTTCTCTTCCCTTCCCTTCCCTTCCCTTCCCTTCCCTTCCCTTCCCTTCCCTTCCCTTCCCTTCTCTCTCTCTCTCTCTCTCTCTCTCTCTCTCTCTCTCTCTCTCTCTGTTTCTCTCTCTCTCTGTTGGCTGAAGGTCATTCCTAGGGTGCTAGTCACCTTGTTATTGAGGCAGGGTCTCTTATTGGCCCGTACTCACAGACTGGTCTGGGCTGGCTGGACAGTGAGCCCTAGGATTCCTCTGCCTTTGCTTCTCCAGTGCTAACCTCATAAGTGCACATCACCGCGTCCAGCCTTTTAGAGATGGATTCTAGGGACTTGTTTGCAAGGCGTACACTTGATGGACTGAGCCATCTCCCCAGTTTTAAAACAAGAGTGCTCAAGGAATAGAATCTCTCCAGAAAATCGTCACTGGGAGGAGGCAAAGGTTGAAGCCATCAGGGGGAGAGTTGTCTCCCAGAAAGAGTTACACAGTTCTGACCACCTGTCAGACCTGGCAGAAGGCTCAGCAACGTCTGAGGCTGCACCTTGACTAAGACTGCATAATTTTGCTAACCTCTTGTCCTTCTGTTTGAACATAAGCGTCATGTCAGGACCCTGAAGATGGACTTGCTGGGTGTAGGGTGGAGATAGGATGTGTGTGTGTGTGTGTGTGTGTGTGTGTGTGAGAGAGAGAGAGAGAGAGAAAGAGAGAGAGAGAGAGAGAGAGAGAGAGAGAGAGAGAGAGAGAGATTGGACCTCTTTATTTCACTTCCCGGTGTGAACACACTGAATACATGCCCCTTCTCTGCTTTCCACTACTGTTGGCTCTATAACTGACCTCCTGAAGGTGAGCAAGCTCAGCTTGTTAGGCCTGCCAGGGCCCAAGATCTGACCCTAACAACTCCAGCAGCACTACCAGATGCTGCTCATCATGAGGCATCCATAGGGAGAGAGTCTGGAAACACTCTCTGGTGCAGGAACTTGCTGACTGAGCAAGCTCTGAGTCCTTCCACACACTATCTTGCCTGAAGTCCAAATAGCTGGCAAGGCAGAAGATTATCACCCTGCCTCCTATTTCACAGCATATCAAGAAAGGGCTACGAAAGAGAGGCTGAAGCAAGAGTCAGGATAGCATCCTTGAGACTCAGCACATATTTTCCTGAGTACCAGGATGCCAGCCCTCCTCCAAACACTCTGGGCCAGAACACGGTCCACAGGACATTTTATGGGCTCAGCTCCTCCCTCTATTATGGCTTCTCTCTGCATAAAGACTCCAGCCAAGGGGCCCTGGTCATGGTCATGGGTGCAAGACCTATTGCCAAGTGTGGAGGGTAGAGTTGGTCTCCTGCTGAATCTTGAGCAGTCCATTCGCCTTTTGGGAATGCTGCAAAGTGGAAATGCCTGATGCGTGACAAACCCTCAGCCCCTTTTGAGTGTCTAGGAACTCAGCATCTGACATTCACCCTCAGCCATCTGGATAGAGACAGAAGCTGGGCCTGAGGCACCCATTGAGTCAGTGCCAGAGGGAGGACCACATCCCACTATGGGGGAGCTGCTGTCCTTGTAGCTCAAGCAGCCTCTATAACTCCTGCCCTTGATGTGGCCCCCATGTGACCCACATAGAGTCGATCGGCTCTCATGTTTTGAGCTGTTACATACCTAACTTTCAAACAGGATGGAAACCCATATCTGATCTGTGCCCTTGGACCCCATGGATCCCAGCACATCATGGAGTAGATTTGACTAGTAAAATGGAACTTGGAGTGCTCACCCGGAACTTCTGGTTGATGGGATAGACCACTCTGGCTTTCAGGGCAAATGCTGTGATGTTGCCACTCAAGGATGGCTCACACACCTGCAAAGGAGAGGTAGCAGCACAATGAACTTCCTGTCACATTAAAGAGGGACTATCACAACTCTCCAAAAGGCCCCATCCCACCTGCAACAATGGCCACAGGAAGGAACCCTGACAGGCCCATTTGGATCCTTGCAAGGATGGATGGATGGATAGGTGGTGGATTGGTAAATAGTGGATGTAAGAATGGACAGAAGAATTGAGAAATGAGAGGGTGGATGGATGGATGGATGGATGAATAGATGGGTGAATGGGAAGATGGATATACGAATGGATGTCCATATGTATACGCACACACACATACATGCTTGTGCATACACACACATACATGATGGATGGATAATGGACATATAGTTCAATGGACAGATGGGTGGAGGGACAGATGGGCAGGTAGATGATGTATATGAGTGTATAGGTGAAGGGAGACATAGGAATACATGTATGTGTATACGTGTCAGTTACTTTTCTTTTACTGTGATAAATGCCATGACCAAAGTACCTTGGGGAAGAAAGGGTCAATTTCACCTCAAATATTACAGCCCAACATTGAAAGAAGTCAGGGCAAGAATCTGGAGGCAGGAACTGATGCAGAGGCCAGGAAGGAACACTTACTGCCTCGCCTTACAAGGTTTGCTTCTCCTACTTTCATATACACCCCAGGACCACCAGGTTATCAACACACACACACACACACACACACACACACACACACACACACACAATTCCCCACAGGCTTGGCCCCTGGACAATCTGGTGGGGTCATTTTCTCAATTGAGGTTCTGGCTTCCCAAATGGCTCTAGCCTGTGTTAGGCTGACAAAACTAGTCAGCACAGTATGTACAGGTGGTAGGTAAGAGAATGGAGCATGGACTTATGCATGAATATGTGGAGTACAGATGACTAAATAGCTGGAATAATTTGATGAATGAGCGAATGAATGAATGAGAAGATTGGTAGATGGGTGGATTCATGAATAGATGGGTGGGTAAGTAAATAGGTAGATATGTGGATGGGTGGATGGACAGATGCATAAACGGATGGGTGGATGGACAGATAGATATATGAATGTTTATGCACACACATACATACACACATATATGATGGATGGACAATTAGGTACATAGACAAATGCTATCATTTAACTCTGATCCTTCATCTTTGAAGTAATTAGGCTTTTAAAACTTTGGGACAGATTAACAAGCATCTCCTGAAGGACAATGGACCATCTTCAATGGGAAAAACAACCACATGAAGTAACTGAACTTTGAGGAATTAGGTCTCACCTTCCACAGTGCAGCAGGATCGCTGGAGCCTACAGTTCATATATTTCAAAGCAACTGGATGATGCAGAGGCCATGAAGCCTCCTACCTCACAGAGGTGACGGATGTGCTAGTACCTAAGTCACAGGGTGCATGTGTGTTATCACACTGCACTCACTGATGCAGATGATTATATGTGTCAACTAAAATTCTAAAGTAGGTGTAGCATTGCAGGCTATACACACACAGGCAATGTTTACATGGGGTTTTGGAGTAGAACTTTAAACAAGGAAGGAATGGCTGAGTCAGCCTCAGTCTGCCCATATAATCAACAGAAGGAGCATCTAATCCTCAAAGATAACAGACTGACTTCCAGTTGACTCCCTGGGACCAAGAAGACATGAGGCACTGAATAGTTGTAGTGATGGTGTTCATAAGCCATTCAGAGACCGCTGGGCACCACCTCCCTGAGAAGCCACCTCTGACGCAGTGGGAGGGACCAATACATTGCTCTCCCTGTTCTCAGACATGCTTTGCACCTCTCCTGAGGGTTTTATTAAGTTGTACAGGTTGGTCTTGAACAGAATCTGTGGCTCAGGCAGGCCTTGATCATCCTCAGCTTCCAAGAAGCTGGGATTATAGAGTTGCACGCTATGTCTGGTGGCCCTGTGCAGTTTAAAACTTCTTATAACAGAGATGGAAGGAAAGCAGGGGAAAGGGGGAAAAAAGAGAGGGAGGCTTCGTAGTTTCTCCACCAAACAGAGTGCACACACACTGTACCACTGTGACAGACAAAGAAAAGAACATGCGTGCCTATGCAGGAGGCAGGTAGAGTTTGGGGTGCATGTGGAGGCAGGCATGATTGAAAGGCCTGGGTGGGACCACTAGGAATAGCCCTGGCTGTATAAAGCTCTACCTTTAAGGGTGCCTGTGTGACCACTAGTATCCTGCAGGACAGGAGAGCAGGCTAGGAGATGGAGGACATTATAACCCTGGGGTGTGGCGGCAAAAGCAGCCAGATCCTGTTACCTGGACAGGATTTAGAGACTTCAGCTTTTTTATAGTTCTCTTCACTGAATCTAGATGCTCCAAATCTGCTGGTTCTGTTCCCCACCCTCACCCCCACCCTAGGAGATGCAGTGATCCAGGAAATGGGTTGCTGTGCAAAGTTACAAGGTAGAACTTCAGCCAATTGGCGAAGGTGTCACTGTGGGGGAGAGAATGCTGTTTCCATCATTGACCCTAAGGTGCTCTTTTCAACCCTGCAAGTCACCTGCACAGATTGCATCGTCCCTCGTCCCTCCTCTTCATTAGCAAAGGCAAAACAGAAGACGCAGGCTGTGGAGCAGTAAGCCTCAAAACCTTCTGGAAGTTTCTGCATGTTTTAACCAACAGGGCTATTTATTAAACAGAGTTCACCTAAGGAGCAGCAGGACAGATCACAAGGCTGAGGTTCTCTGTGCACAGGAGAGGTGGCTGGGCTCACCAGGCAGAAACACAGCTGAATAGAGGCAGATATTTAACTCAGCTCTGGGCAATCATTAGCCTGGTGATGGGCGCCTGCCAGGCACTGAGGCTGGTTGCAGGCTAAACCTTACCAGGCTGAAGAAAGATGAAGTAGTCTCTCACTGCTGCTGCCTTGATAGAGTACCATCTAAGACAGGAATGGTGGCATGACCCTGGGCAGTCTGTGGGGGACCTCTGTGACTCTCATAGTGAGGGGCCCAGGGCACAGACAGGTTATGTTTCCTGACCAACATCACATAGCCAATGTACAGCAGAGCTGGGATTGGTTTGTACTGGGTACCGAGGCTAGTGCTGCTTCCGTGGGATCCAGAGCCACCTTACATATGAGGTTTTTTTTTTTAAGTTTTATCAATATAGAATTCATGCCCTGTACAATCACACTTGTACAATATGTAACTAACCATCTTTAGTGTTTCCCCAATATCAGAAGTATCACATAGGCAATTCAGAATGGCTCATTGTAGCAGAGAAGCCCTGTCTCTCCAGTGGTTACCCACCTTCTCCTGGCAACCACTCAGCTACTTCCTGTCCATATAAATTTCTTGTGCATTTCGTTTCTGGTTCCACTCATGACTGGCTTTCTTCACTTTGGATTACAATGGCCAGGTTCCCAGTGCATATCAGTACTGTGCTCCTTTTCACAGTCAATAGCATTCAGCAAGGATAGATCACAATTCTAGTTGGTTTGAATCTTGGTTCCAATACATAAGTCAGACCAAGTTCAAACTCACAATCCTCCTGCCTCAGTACTACTGTAGTCCTCTGTGCCTGAACGATAGACCATGTTCAATCCATGTATTTCTCAACTGATGGTCATTTGTGATCTTTCCAGTCTGGCTGTTGTGGACCAAGCTGGACATCTGTGTACTAGCATTTGTGAGGACATAGTTTTCCTGTCTGCGAGTGGAATTTTAATGGTATGTACTGGGAGGGGGGGAGACAGTCCAGAGAGATGAAGGAAAAGAGAAAGACAGAAAGCTACCATATACCCAAAACTCTCACACACACTGTCCCAGGTACCCACAGAGAGTCACCTAGGCAGACAAGGGTAAAAAGCTCTCCACAGAGACACAAATCCCAAACAATGCAGACACACACAGAGAAACAGACCAGAGAGTGAGATCTAGAGATACACATTATTGTGGACGGGTGTAGCTCCTGGGTCCACAGGCACTTCAGTGTCCTGGGATCCCACAAGGCTCTCTTCACCTCCACAGCCTCCCTGAAGCATTGAGGTCTGGGGTCTGCAGGCTAGGCTGTCTCCCAGGGGGAAAAATGGGGTCACTGAAATCTGTGGGAGGCACAGGCAACTTAGGAACACAAGCTGCTACCCTGATTTGATTCCTAGACTCTGGAGAAGTTGGCTTCAAAGTCCAAGCCCTCTACATGGCCGGCAGAGAACCCCAAGAGGGAGGAGCCTGAGAGACAGGGGTAGGTAGGGTGTGGAGGGCAGCAGTGTTTGCTCTGCAGGTGCCAGACAGACCTCAGGCTGCATCTGAACTTGGCCACTTCCCAGTTTGGGGACCCAGGGAAGTGGTCTGTCTCTTTGAACCTCAGTTTCCCCATCTGAATATAAGAATCACAAGGAATGATGGAGACTGTTAGGAAGGCACAAACCCACCAGACATTAGATCCTGCCTCAGCTTAATGTGTGCAGGGAAACCTGGGACATTTTCTGGGGCATCAGGGAATGTCAAGTGATGTCCCTCTGTCCCCACCAAGGAAGTGCACCCTGGCCATGTTCCAGGGAGAATCCATCTCTTAGGATCAGCGCCAGGTGTCCAGCCTTCCCTTGGCTGCCTGTTTACTTTGAGTAATAAATTTTAGATAGAGAATAGGGTTGGCGCTTGGCTGATAACAGCTGCATGCTAAGAACAACCAGTCAGTCCATCAGCCAAACATTCAGGAGGTGCTGAGTGACTAACAGTGCTGTGCTCACATTGATTCTCCCACTGTTTTTGAGGAGGAGGGGATGAGGCCCAGGTGTGGCTATGCAATGAAATGGGCAAATGTTAGCAGCTGGGTGCTGTGGGACCCAAGACACAAAGAGAATAGGGCACTTTCCACACAAAACTCTAGTCATCGCATGGTTGTGCAAACCCTACCTGGGGTTGCTTCGTGAATAAGTGTGATCAGAGATGGGCACTAGAGAGCTTCTGGGGTATTGGGGCTTTAATTATGAGGCAGCAAACCTTTGTCAAAACTCATACAACTGTGGACTTAAAAATCTGTGCCTTTAACTATTCATACATGACAATTTCTGGGGAAATAAATCATCCAGTGACTTGTAGCACAATCCCTTGTCTTCTGGGAAGACAGTCCCATACCCAGCATGTGCCCACCAAAGCACCCAGACCCAGACTAACCTCAGGGGCATCTTCATCCCGAATGGTTTCTCTCTGGCGCCTCCTGGCTTGTGAGCCAGTATCCCGGAGGCTCTGGGCAGGGGGCTCTGAACTCCTGAGCAGACGTTTTGTGTCATCTTTCTAAAACCACAAAAGGATGGAGAGAAGCCAGATGCTGAAGTCAATCAGTCTTGTCTGTCCCTTAAACTTTAGCCACCAGACCCCTACCCAGCAGTCACCTCTGCTCACCATGTGCCCTTCCTGCCCCCTTCTCCCACCAAGCATCTAGTAGAGTCCTTTAAAACCACTCAGGCCACCCAGACCGTCATTCTAAGAAATCCCCTAAGGTGCATATTTTAGTTGTTCCCAAGACTCCAGGCAACACTGGGAGAAAAGCTTGCAGCATTTCTCATTTTCTGTTCTATGCTTATCTCTGCAGCTTTGATAAAATACTCCAACAGAAGCAACTGTACCTGCATGCGTTCATTTCGCTCAGCTCTAGATTGTGGTACCTCTAGCTGCTTCAGGTTCCTGCCTTGACTTCTGCACAGTGATAGACTGCCCTGTGCTAAAATACACCCCGCCCAGTTGCTTGCTGTCAGATTTGTCTCATTACAGCAACAGATAGGAAATCAGAACAGAAGCTGCCACCCTTTTGCATGGGATGTGCATACACTATTTCCCCTGCTGTTCTCAGCATAGCCACAGAGTGAATTTTAAAATAATGATCTTGGTTACCTTCAACAGAGGAGTGATTTCTACTGTGGACTACAAGCAGTAGGGTGACCTGAAACCCCACTATGTTGCGGATGTCAGCACTGATACAGACAGCTTTCCTACGAGCTTGTTTAGGTGGATGGGAACACAGTCAGGTACTTCACTGTGCCCTCTCTCCTTGTCAAGTAAACATCCCTGTTGCAGCTGAGTGTCAAGCTTTCTGCAGTGATGTTTCCTGTTTTAGGGGGCTGTAATCCTGAAGCCCTGTCTAGCATTCCAAAGTACCGGAGGGCCATGATGTACCCAACAGAGAAGGTCCTTGTGAAAGAGGATCTGGTCCCAGCGGGAGTTCTGGGGCTCTTGGCTGTGAGTTCCAAAGAGAGAAGTGACAATATGCAGCCAATGGAGTTTCTTTAAACAGACACAGGCCACTCTTGAAGGAGGACTGATGGAAATAGAGGCTCAAGGGACTTGAAACGGAATTCCCCAGGCAAAGGCTCAGTGTTCACCTGTTCTGAGCGCTAGGCAAGCGTAAGGAACATAGCTATAATGGATAAGGAGACTAGGCAGCAATACAATTCTGTTAGGGAGGTTGGCTCACTTAGAAAGTGCTTTCCATGCAGGCAGCAAGACACAGTTGAATCCCTGGAACTCATGTCAAAAAAACCAGGTATGGGTGTGTGTGCTTCAGCCCAGTGCAGGGGAGGAGGACACAGGTGGACAGACAGCTTAGCCTGCTTGCCTAGGCCAGTGAGAGACTCTGTCTCCAAAAGGTGAGCAGTGTCTAAGGAATGACACCAAGGTTGACCTCTGCCCTTGACATAAGCACATACGTGCAAACAGGCATCTGTATACATACATGCACTTACACACACATGAACATGAACACACATCCACATAGGAGCCAGTAGGATGGCTAAGTGTAATGACAGCTGCCACCAAGGTTTATGACCTAAGGACTGACTGTCTTCTGAACCCACATAGTGGGAGGGGGGAACTGATTTGAGGGGAATGTCTTCTGATCTCCACAAGCATGCTGTGTCATGGGTGCATGCTCAAAAATGTGACCCCCCCCACAGAAAGAGACAGAGAGACAGACAGAGAGACAGAGAGAAATAGACAGACAGAGACAGAGCCAAAGACAGCCAGCCAGCCAGCCAGCCACACACACACACACACAGAGAGAGAGAGAGAGAGAGAGAGAGAGAGAACCAGAAACACACAGAAAAAGAGGAGACAGAGCCAAGAACAGACAGACAGACACAGGCAAAGAGAGAATTGCATTTTTGTCTTGGCGAACTGGTTGTGCACTTTATGAGTCAGGGTTATGATTCGGCATCCACAGAGTACTCAGCCTTATTCGAGACCCTGAAGAGAAGCCTCTTAGACAAAGTTAGTCTGAGAAGAGACTTGAAGGAGGGAGCAAGCCTCTAAGGTCCTGGGAGAAGGGTGTGGGAGCAATTGCAAAGAGCCTGACGAAGATACAGGCCTAGCAGTGTCAGATGTTCAGGAATCCCAAGTGCCTGGAGCAGGGTGGGTCTCTGGGCAGAAAGGTCAGATGACATAGCCCAAAATTCCAGGATGCTTGGTTTAGCAATTGCTGACTGTGTTAGGGACTAATACACCCAGAGTCAGAAGCAATTTCTACTTCCACACTTAGAAACGGCCAGGAGGTCAAGGGTCACAAGTGATTTAAGGAAACACTCCAACAAGATGGGAAAACCCCAAAGTAAACAAACTGCTGAGGGCCAAGGAAATGAAAGACAACAGTCAATTACAGTGTCCTCAGAGAGAAGAGAGATAGTTTACTCACAAATGGGCAGTTTAGGATGAAAACAGAGGGCTTGGGGAAATAGAAAAGAACTGAAAACAAAAATATAGAAAACAGAATCCTAAGAATAAAACTGAAGAAAGCCTTCCAGAACACACACACACACACACACACACACACACCCCTTCTAAGAGTTCAAGACTGCTCACAATCGTAGCTAATTAGCACAAAGTGTTATACATCAAGAGACTTGATAACGGAGACAAAGAAGGATAGGCCAAATCAATCCAGACATGTGTGAGTTCCTGAAAGAATCGAGAAACCAAGAGGAATAATCCTCAACCCAAATATGTTTCTAACTGGAGAAAGCCAATTCCCCTGCACAACAGGGGAAATCCAGAGCTGCCAGAACCCAGAGGGCCCAAGGGCTCTCCCTGAACTTCCTCCACCATTTACACAGTTGTCAGTTAGAGCATTACTTACCCCTCCATCCCCTCCCGCCTATACTTGCCTTATTGCTAGGCTGCTTAACCCTTTGCCTCACTTTCCTCACTTTCCGCATCTGCCAAATGAGGCCACACATGGAGTTGATTCAAAAGCCGTTTAGAGAGTTCAGAGCCTAGGGCAGAGTGCCCGGCTCAGTGCCTGAAGCAGACACCTCTCAGGAAACGCTAGCTTCTTTTTACTCCACCACAGCACCCACCTGGCTGGGTTCTACCCAAATGCTAACTGGACATGTCTTTCCTGCTCACTAAGGTGGCATTCAAGGCCCCAGGACAGTTACCCATGACAGAAAGTCTTTAGCCCAATCCCAGGGGATGTCTGGCAGCTCCAAAGCAAGAATGAGGGATTGGGCATTCGGGTGCACACACTAATCCTTCTCTGTCCCTATACTGAGCTGGGCGCATCTGCTGGGATCATGTCCAATCTTCTAACTACACCCGAGGGCACTGAGGCCAAGAAGGGCTTTTGGGCGACTATCTTTCTGCGGACCCCAGGCCAGTGCGCTCCAGGCACTCACTCCATCCCCTTTCTCAGAAAGTTCTGACCCTGATTATCCCGGCGCAGGAGGTTGCACGCAATCGCAGTCAGGAGACGCATAGCTGGGGTTCAGGGAATACAGCCCAGGATGCCACAGGAGGAGGAGGAGGGCGCTCGATTCTCCCGGCCGCGCTGGGACCCACCTGGAGCCGCGCGCGCAAGCGGTTCGCGCGACAGCCGAGACACAGGCCAAGGCCCAGGCCGAGTACAGCGCCCAACAGCACCGCGGGGACCAGCAGCGTAGGCGCCGCCTGCAGGGCTTCCCTGCCCAGCTGCAGCCGCGCATCTCTCGTACAGGTCATGGGGGCTCGGGCGGGTGACCCACCGCATCCCGCTGCCAGCCAGCTCCGCGCCTCTGTACCCTTTCCCGCTGCGCCCGAGCTAGGGGAGGAGCTTGGACCCGCCGCCCCAAACTTTCAGTCTTTCCGGGCCATCCCTACCGTGCACTGAGCATGCGCAGCCTTCCATCCCGAGGACCCCAAATGGAAGAGCAAAGGAGCACCCCTCCTGCCAATCTCCGGAGCAAGCTATTCCTCTGTGGTCACTGAGCGTCCAGGCTGCCCCAAGTCCTGAGCTGGCAGCCAGATTAACCACAGCAGCACCGCAAGATTGCTGTAGCCTGTCTAGTCCTACTCCCGCGCTGCTCCTGGGGCAAGTCGGTCTTCCCTAGGGGACGCTCCGCATCCTACTGAACACTCCTTTTGAACACTCCGTTTTAATCCTGCTTTCTCCTCGAGAAAGAATCTTCTATAAGAGAATGTGTGGAGCGAATGTTACATTCGGGCCCCTCTAGAATCCAGACGACTCTTCATTTTGTCGTTCACAGTTCCACGTGGGCAGGGTGGAAGCCAGCACTTCAGCCTCTTCAAAGAAACTGTCAGGGGAGGTGCCTTATTCAAGGTCTGACAGCTCGGAAGAAGTTGGCAGTGTCTGTCTGCTCACACCTGTGGCTTCGGGCCACACACCTGTTAAGAAGACCGTGTTTCCTCGGGGTATCTCTGGGACCGGGAACATCTTCCTGGTAATAGTCTTATGCTGCAACTTAGTGTTGGCTGGAAACTCAGGCCTGAGCTTTAAAAACCACACAAGGTCAGGCAGTGGCACACAGCTATTATCTCCCCTGGTTACTCAAACTATTCAGTAGGCAGAGGCAGATCACCTGGCTCACCTCAAAGGGGGTGAGGGTGGGGATCCATTAAAACGTATGCTTATGTTTTTTCCTTAAAGTCACTTGTTAATACTGCCCTTAACATTGCCCCAGGATGCCTGGCAGTTCTCAAGGGTGCAGTACTTGGAGTGAGAGGCTTGGTCGAGAACACTCTAAGGGCTGCTAACTCATGACCTTGTCCAGGTCAGGTCTAGAAAGGGGTGTGTGTGTGTTACTGGAGGTGTGGAGAGACTGATACAGGGCTCCCTGGCAGCTGCCCAGCAGGACAGTTCACTGAAGACCCTGTCCCTGGGTAAGGGATATCTCCAGAGCCCAGAAGGCAGACTACTCCCTCTCCCTAGCTCCTTCCTCTGGGCACTCAGGAGAGCCCTAATCCTTCGGGGTTTTCTGCCCAGGCTTATTCATTGGCCCCAGCTTATTCATTGGCCCCAGCTTATTCATTGGCCGAGTGATGGCTTCACTGTTGATGGGGAGGCTGGGCAGGTCCAGAGAGATCCCCAGCCCAGATTCAGAAAGTGAGTGCTCTGCTGAGACTTCCCCCTGTTTCCTGTGCTTTCTAATGCCTTTCAGGTTTCTAACCTCGCTGAGGTGGTCTGAGGAGAGTCGGGGGTTCAAACTGTCTCTGGGAATTCCTAGTGCTAAGGCTGAGCTGAGATCTAGAGCCAGGGGGCATTAGTAGAGGCCCCTGTCACCCTCTGGGAAGGAGAGTAGGGGGGTAATTTGGGGTAAGGCACAGCAAGCGAAGGAGCTGCGCAGCTCCCTCCTACGCAGCTCTAGGCCTCCAAACTCCAGATGCCAGTGTTCCAGAAAACTTTCCAGGCGGTTCGCACTGAGCATGCTCGGCGGCGGGGCGGTCCCGGGGTCCGGAAGCTCCTCGACTCTGCAGGGCCTGTGTGGGGTCTGCAGCCACCGGATGGGGGCGACGGGTCCCACGGGTGCTGGGGGACGAGCCACGTGGGTGCTGGCTGGGAATATCCTGGCCGCGGCCCTGGTATTGGGCGCGGGTCCGCGTGCGCTTTCACCCTCCTTCCTTGCCCTGGGCCCAGGGTCGCCATCCCGGCCCGGCCCAGCAGGACCCCGGGCAAGCTCGCAGGTAAGGAGAGCGGCGCCTGTGTCTGTCTCCATCTTCTGAAAGAGTCCTGCCCTGTGGGGCACAAGATCAAGTGGAGAGAGAGGCTGAACTTTTAGCCTGGTGGTGCTTCTAGGCGCATTCTGCATGTACCACAGAACTCCAGAATCGGGGAAGCCTCAGACTTGGTCGCCACAGGCTTGTATGGATTTGAATCCAGATCTGCACTCTAGGAGTTACATGTCTGAGGGCAAATTACTTCTTATGTCTTCCTTTCTCAGGCCACTGGGACCCAGGTCATCTGAAGTCACCCTACATTGGGTTAGTTAATGTATATAGGGATGGTAATGTGGTGAGATTCTGGGAAGACTGTGTAGGTTTGTACCTGTCTCCAGTCTCCTGGCTGGAGTAGGCCACTTGCCCCGTTTGTGGTTTTAGCATTGGAAAAGCACGGGGTCCCCAGTGCCCCATAAGTCCCTCTATGCAAGTTAGTCCAAAACCCTCCTGCCTTCTTCTCAGGATCTGCCTGTACACTTTCCTCTCTGCACTCTGCTACCTCTGTGGCTCAGCCATCACTTACCTCTGGCTCTTGGCCACCCTTCCACTGGGTCTCTACCCATTACTCTTAATTTGTATCTTTTGCTGGTCAGCTTTACCTGTCAGCCTGACACAACCTAGAATGACCTGGGACAGCTGTGTCAGTGAGGGATTGATTACATTATGTTGGCCTGTGGACGGGGCCTGGGGTGGAGGTGGAGGGTTATCTTGATGTGGAAAACCCAGTCCACTATGGGCAGTGCCATTTCCTGGGCAGGGGGCCTTGACCTGTGTAAGAGTAGAGAAAGCAAGCTGAGTACTAGGCTTGCATTCATTTCTTGCTCTCTGCTCTTAACTGTGGCTGTGATGTGACCAGCTGTTTAAGCTCTTGCTGTTTGGCTTCCAGGCAAGAATAGGTTCTAACTTGAAACTGCAAGCAAAGATAAACTCCTTTCTCTGAAAGCTGTTTTTTGTCAGGGTGTTCGATCACAACAGCAGAAATGGAATACATCGTCTCTAATCATTCTGAAGATAACATCTGCACTCACCACTTCCTTGCTTCATATATCCATGGCCCTGGGAGCAAATCTTCTGTTCCCAAGAGAGGCCTGGCTGGTGGTGTGACCTGTTGGCACTGACTCTAACGTTACCTGCCCACTCACTACCTGTAGACCCAAGGATTCTCACAGGACCACTCTTGCTGCAAAGACTTAGTGCTTTAAGGGCAATTCGGTTTCTTTTCTGTCACTTGCTGTTTTAGGTTGTCACTGTATAGTCCGTGGATTACGCTTTAAGCCCAAGTGATTGGCATTTTCATGGAGCCCTTTCCCTTACTCCTCCTGGGGAGGTGGGATAAGAGTGGCCCATTTGCAGAGGACAAAATCAAGGCCCTTGAAAGCTGCTCTGACTCTGGCCTATGCTCTTGCTGTGGCTACCACATCCAAATCCCAAGTCACTGGTTTCAGATTTTTTTGAACATCGCTTCCTTTTGGGAAGCACAATGTTCTGGTAGACACTTGACCCAGTCAGGATCAGGTGTGGAGTCTGGAGGAGTGTAACTGTTTTAGAGAAGGCACAATATGTTTTGGGAAGTCCTCAAGGCCATCCAGAACCAGAGCATTTAACTGTCATGGGTCATTCTCTCTTTGTTGGAGTCTGGACTGAGCACCAGTGTCCAGGGGGACTTGGTGCTCCAACTGATTGTGTTGCTTGAGTCCTGTTCATAGGGTCAGCATTTCTTCACCACTCTGGGGCTGTTATAGACAGTCCTGTGAACTGGGCCCTGGATATTCCTGCCTTGGCCACTTATCTCTGTGAGGCCTGGGTTAGCCCCTAGGGCCTCAGTTCTGAATAGGGATGGAAAGACATTCTCTGAACACCCTACTGAAGGTGCTTACTAGATGCTCCATCTATGGTTGTCCAAGCTGTCACTGGTCCCACTCTCTGCTTCCTCCCTTCAATATGTACATCTAAGAGTCATGTTCTATATGTGGGGTTGGAGAGATAAATTCCCAATTGCCTGCTGATTAAGTAAGCACTTTCAGAGTTATCTTATTTAGGGTTTTATTGCTGTGAAGAGACACCATGACCATGGCAACTCTTATAAGGACAACATTTAATTGGGGCTGGCTTACAGTTTCAGAGTTTAGTCCATTATCATCATGGTGAGAAGCATGGTGGCATGCAGGCAGACATGGTACAGGAGAGAGAGCTAAGAGTTTTATATCTGAATCAGCAGACAGCAGAAAGAAAAAGTGCTACTTGGCCTGGCTTGAGCATCTGAAACCTCAAAGCCCACCCCTACTGACACATTTCCTCCAACAAGGCCACACCTAACAGTGCCACTTCCTATGAGCCCATGGGGCCCATTTTCATTCAAACCACCACAAGTGGGATGAAGGAATTTTCAGGGCTGCTAGAGGAAGAGAGACGGATGGAAAGGCCATAGAATGCAGACATTTGGGAGGACAAGTAGAAAGGGCTCCATGGGAAGGATCCTGGTGGGTGTGACCCAGGAAGAAGAGGCCTCATTGACTTGATTGTCTTTGGCCCAAAGGCACCCAGGCATCCTTGATCAGCCCTTGACTTCCTGTCATGGGCTGCCTGGCTGCCTCCTGGGTGGATGTGATCTACTGGGCAGGTATCCTTTTTTATTCCTTCCCCAGATACACACAGAGGTCGGGTTGATACTCTAGTGATTCTAAGACTGGGCTCCAGGAACCCGGGAATCTTGAACCCTTCCAGGGATCCACAGAGTTAGGGTTTTCCGCTCATTTTCTCAGAAGTGACATGACATGAGAGAGTTCACACAGAGGCAGATTTGAGAATTCAGATGCATCTATTAATTCAGACACAGGTGACTTTGCAAAAATTTAAAATGATACCATTGTGACTTTTTCTTTTAATTTGGGGTGCTAGTGATTTTCATAAAATATCCTAGTTATATGACTATAGGATTCTTATTCCTATTTTAAAAATGGATACTTGGCTATTCCGCTCTCTTTTAAATACAGTCTTCCTGTGGTGCAGGAGAAATGGAGTAAATACTGACAAATGGATTCCATATAAAGCAAAGATCTTCAGTCCTTTCTAACAGTGTGTAAAGAATCATGAAGACAAGAAGTTTGGGAGTCACTATTCCCCTGCTGTTCCTGCCTATTTCCCTGGGTTTGGGGATGAAATAAGCCAGCTCCTCTTTGAAAGCTAAGTGTGTGTCTCAGAAGGAGGCATGCTTCTCATATTCATGGTTTTACTTAAAATATGATGTGATGGTTCAGGTTGACTGGGATTCTAAACTGAATGCACTGTGTGTGTCCTAGGGAGGAGGAAAGAAAGGAAGAAGAAAGGAGCTAGGAAGAGTGAGGCACAGGGGAGGGGAAGGGAGAGACCCCAACTTGGTGCTGGGTTACAGTGCCTTTTCTGTATCCTTGTTGTTGTTACACTGTATCGTTGTTGTCACACTGTATGTTTGTTGCTGGTTGTTACACTATATCTTTGTTGTTATCACTTTCTTTTTGTTGTTTGTTATATTGTATCTTTATTGTTGTTATAGTGTATCTTTGTTGTTACACTGTATCTTGATTGTTATCACATTGTATTTTTGTTGTCTCAGTATCTTTGTCATCATTGTTACACTGCATCTTTGTTGTTGCTATACTGTATCTTTGTTGTGTGCTGTTGAACTGTATAGTAGCTGGGCTTTCTTACTGCTGTGATAAAGCTACCGTGACCAAAAGCAGCTTGAGCAAAGGGTTTATTTGGCTTATGCTTCTACATCATAGACCACTGCTGAAGGAAGTTAGGACAGGAATTCAAGTAGAGGTGAAACTTGGAGGCAGGAGCTGATGCAGAGGCCATGGAAGGGTTCTTTTTATTGGCTTACTCAACATTGGTTTGCTTGGCCTGATTTCTTAGAGAGCTCAGGACCACCAGTCCAGGGTGATACCACCCACCTTTCCTATAGCTGGATCTTATGAAAGCATCTTTTAAATTGAGACTCTCTCCTATCTGATGACTCTAGTTTGTGTCAAGTTGACATAAAATTAGCCAGCATACACCCCACCTTTGTTGTTGTTGCTGCTACACTGTTGCTGTTTTTACACTATATCTTTGTTGTTGTGGTTGTTACATGGCATCTTATTGTAGTTTCAGATTGTTTTGTCTCTGTGTGAAGGGAAACCATCCTCAAATGCTTCTTGAGTCCTGTGGAGAAGAATAGGGGTCTCTGGAGCTTTTTAAACTCCCATTTGTTCTTTAGTGGCTGGAGCCTTTAGGACTTAGTGCTCAGATCTCTCCTCTGTGGACTGGTATGACCTTGGCCATCCAGCCCCACAAGCCAAATTCTGTTTTTCAGCAGAGCCTTTGCTGACCTGCTGGGAGGACCTGTCTGTCTGTTAATATTCTCTCCCAGGCCTAAACTTGCATACTCCATCTTTCGGGGCCACATTGCCTGCCTTTGGTCCTCACCATGGCCTTGGCCTTGGCTGTCTCTTTCTGTATCCACATTCCCTCCGCTGGCAGGTTCTCTGTTTCCAAACATGCTAAGTTTTCACACTCTATGAGGATGTCTTTGATCTCATTGCCATCTGTATTTTGCATTGTACCCCTGCCCTTGCTGACCATCCTATCCCATTTAGAAGAGTCTCCTCTCCACACCTCTTGCGGAAGCTTGTCAGTGCTCCTAGAAGAAACCAAATCCCCAGTGTGACCCGAAAGTCTTCAGATTAATCCTTACCATACTTCTTCATCTCTTGTGTATGTCCTCAGTTTCTCCATTTGTGCACTTGGCCTCTGTGCAGTTCCTTGAAGATTCTAGGTATCTTCCTACCTTGGGGCCTTTCTACATGCTGCTCCTTTGCTGATGTCTCCTCTCCTTTAGATTTCCATAACCTCTCCATTCCTTCTTTGGGTGGTCAGAGTCACGGAAACCTTCCCACAGAGATCAAGAGCTTCGACGCTCACAGCTATGTGCACATCTGCCATCCCAGCACTTGGGAGGTCAGTTTAGGAGGATCAGGAGTTAGTCATCCTCAGTGTAGAGTGAGTCGAGGTCAGCCTGGGCTACATGAGCTCCTGTTTCAAAACACAACCAATCAAACAGAAAGCAAACCGCATTACTATGTCCCTTGTCACCCTTTCTTCCTCTCCCCACACGTGCTGGCTAGTTTTAACTACCAACTTATCACAACTTAGAGTCACCTGAGAAGGAAGTGAGTCTCTCTACATCAGGGTGGACTTTGGGATATCTGAGGGGAATTGTCTTGGTTGTTAAGGTGGGAAGATGCTCTGTGAATGTAGGTGACACTGAGCTGAGTCAGAGTGAACAGAACTGGCCATATAGCAGCAGCAGCAGATGGCTTGAGTGAATTCAGTTCTCTATCCTGATTGTGCTGTGATGCGAATAGCTGCTTGGGCTTGACTTCTCTGAAGTGATACATTGTAACCTGGAGTTCACTGTAAGCCAGACAAACCCTTTCTTCTCCTGCTTTCAATCAAGGTGTTCATCACAGCAAACCCTTCTTACTACTTTCTAGTATTCTGCTTATATAGTGAAGTTATACAAGCATTGTATTGTATACAGGGAGCAAAATACATATACATTACATAATATAAACAGTGCTATTTATAAAATGTGTTGCATGATTATTGTCTTGCACATTTCTTAAGTCCCCCGAGGACATATTTGGTGGTTTTTCAGAGTGGCTAACTGCAGGCATCTGCTGTATGTCTTTTATACCTAGATCCTGCCTAGATCCTGGTCTGTAGCAATCACCAAGTCTCAGTACCTTTACTTCTAGTACTGACACTCAGTCCAATGTTCTTTGGTTGCACAGGGGTGATTTTTATAGTTCCCAATGAAGAGTTGCAAAAATGATGATGGTGATGGCCCAGCAGTCACAGGGACAGGAAGAGCCACTCACTCCCTGGGTCACTGTATGCACAATCCTTGATAACTGCTCTGTGTACATTGTCCAGTTTAATTCTTCAAAGCATAACACAGAAGGTGTGATTTGTTCTTTCTGTTGTTACTGAGACTGTGGTCATGATGTGTGTAGTTGTAGGGAGCATGCTCAATGGACCTGGCACCCTGGGCTTTTGCTCACAGAGGCTTAGTCCCATAAGAAAGTGCTTTGTGGACTGAACATAAAGGCTCAGGACTAAGTGGGCATCTGTCCCTTTCCTGTTGCTCAGTTACCTAGGTACATTGGCTGCTAGCTCCACATGTCTATTTAAATGTGAAATGCAAAATGTACTTAAGGGTCCCTGTGACTGGAGGTGGCTGGGACAACTCCATTAAGCTCAGTTCTTCTGTGCAAAGACCCTGTGGCGCCAGTGGGCAGTAAGCAGAAAGTGTGGGGTTGGTGTGGGAACTGGGTGTTCAAGTCAGCCGTTCATTAAGGATGCCCAAGAGGGCCCTTCAGGGCTAGGCTCTGTCATGAGAATATGACACACCAAGATCAGTCCCCATTCTGGTGGGCCCTGCATTCTCTCAGCTGGAGGAAGAGAGTAGGTAGTGGTGTTGGTGGGTATTTGGTATAGCAGTAGGCGTTGTGGATCCACACAAAGCAGGCAGCACGAACAGGGGCAGATGTGGCAGGCACTGTCCACAGGTGCCAGAAATGTGTTTGGGGAGCCGCTAGATGGGTAGAGGCCTGTGTGGCATGCAGAGAGGAGCTTTCTGGTGAGGCTCTGTTACTCTGAGTAAGTGGGCATCATGGATGGGTTTGGTTTCAGGTTGCCCCAGGTAACATGTTCTGGTATAGAAATAGCTTTATGACATACCAGTGGGCTTCTTGGGAAGAACAGAGCAGTGGGAACATCTGACAGCTATTAGCAAAGTGGGAGTCGGTCTCACATGCTGTCTGATGACATTCTTAGCTTTTGGGTTGGTGAAAGCTAAAGATCTGCTAAGTTAATACTCTCCAGAAGGTTTTACGTGGTAGTCATAAGAGATTAGATCAGATAGAGATAGGGGAGTGAACTGGCTATTAGGGAGGCTAATGATTGCCCCAGATAGTTTGAATCTGGACTTACAATATCCCAACTCCCCACAATCAGGGACCTGCAGATGGATCAGTCAGTTCTGTAGAATCCTTGGCAAAGGCTGGCTTCTCCCCCTGCCCCCAGGGAACTTCAGTGCCACATAGCATGGGTTAGGAAGGCTGTCCCGATGAAGTCCTAGACAGAAAGGAACACAATAATATGATTGGGAAGAAAGGCCACTGATGTTCGAAAGTGGAAAAGAATTTGTGTTGCATCCCAATGTTTGGCTGTGTTCTCTCAAGTCATCCCCAAGAAGACTCCATCCCAGCATTCCTTCCATCTCATGTCTGAGCCCATTACAGCGAAATCCATACCTGTTACCTAGTCCAAAGCTACATCAGAGCTTCAGGGGTTCATTGTAGCATCCTGCACTGGCTCCTTCTTGATAATTCACTTAGGCACAGGTATTTTGTTACAGTATCATGGAAGGACTCAGACCCTCACCTGCTGGTAGCTACCAGAACTAGACCTTGCCTTGGGTCCACTCAGTTCTGGTACATACCCTCTTGTTCTAGTGCAGAGCAACCAGTGAGCAAAGGGTGTGAGTGCAGAGCAAGCAGGATCCTTACCAGGCACAAAGGACTAGAAAAGTCTGAGTTCCTAGTTACCCTGGTCTAGAAGCCCAATGTGGATGGAAGAGAGGGCTGATGTGAGGTTTGCTCAGATCATTACTTGGTATGTGTGGCACAGGATCTGGCGCACTGAGAAAATTCTCCCAGTATTGCTCCTCCTTCTTCTCCTCTTCCTCTTCCTCCTCCTCCTCTTCCTCTTCCTCCTCCTCCTCTTCCTCCTCCTCCTCCTCCTCCTCCTCCTCCTCCTCATTCTCCTCCACCACCACCACCATCACTACACACCTAGAAGAGCTGGGAAGAGCTGAAACCTTCTAGGGCCCAGTGGAGTACACAGGTTCAACTGGTCTAAGCTGTAACCAGATTTTACTCCTCAATTTGGCTAAGCAGGCTTCCTGGAAGTTTTGAGATGGTCACCTTTTGAAGAGGGATTTGAGGTTCAGAGAGGCTGAGTGACTTGTCCAGTGACACACAGTAAATAAATGGCTATACCTAGAACATAGCTCTCTGGACTCCATAATCCTTGGTTTTATCTCCAAGTCTGATAACTGGTTGCATCTGGTCCAGACCAGAATAAGCTGTGATTCATAGGACGACTCCTCCTTCCTCCAAGACTTTGATTTATGATCCTTTAACACTATTGAAATGAAATATTTCAAGTTCCTGAAAACTGTGATCAGCAGAAATAATCTCTGTAGTGTCCTTTGAAGACTCTCTCATCTTACATTTCCATCAGACAGGTGGATCATGAAGTTTTTCTCACTTTCTAAGGATTTTTGTGTTTTATTGTAGTACAGTGATATTTCAAGAGAAGCCCAAGGTCCCTCTGAGAATGGAGTAATATTTCAAAAATGCTCGCTGGTAAGTGTCCAGGGGAGAGAATAATTGGATTTCCCCCCAAATCTCCGAAGTCATCATGTATTTAGGAACTAGCGAGCAGTAGGTCTGGGCAATGAAGAGAAGAAGAGACCTCAGCATGCATAGCCTCACTGGGTTTGTTGGGGCAATTTGATTAGAAGTCATTGCTAGTGAAAACCCGGTGGTCAGAGCAGGAATGAAGGGTGGTAGGTTTATCACAGTGATGATGAACAGTGATATAATACTTGGTGTGTATGTGTGTGTGTATATGTATGCATATATGTGTATATGTGTGTGTGTGTATGTATGTGTATATGTGTGTGTGTATGTATGTATGTATGTATGTGTGTATGTGTGTGTATATACTTAGAGGCCAGAGGAGGCTGTCAGGTGACATCTTTAATCACACCCCACCTTGTCTGTTGAGAGAGCACCTCTTCTTGAACTAGAACTCACCAGGGCAGTTAAAGTCTAGCTAGTCAGCTTGCTCCAGGGATCTGGTCTCTTCTGGGCATCTGAGGATCTGAACTCTGGTCTTCACACTTGCACATCTAATGATTGACCCACTGAACCATCTCCCAAGCCCAGGGATAATATTTTCTAACAATGCTGTGAACTGGGTGGGGGGCAGGCCTTTAGTGCCCAGGCTTTGGGATGAAGGGGATCCAGATTCAAACATAGCAAGTCATTCATACATATGATGGGGCTGAGCCTGGGTGGAGAAGACCAGCTTGGAGAGGGGACCCACTGGAAAGAAAATGACCCTCAGAGTCCTGGAGGACTCTGGAGGATGACCTGGAGTCAGGGCTGCATGTTCAGTGTCTCAGGTAGAGCTGTTGTTTCCTCTGTTTTGGAACACCAGGTGCCACAGTGACCCATCCCGACTAGGTTTTGTACTCAGGAGATTTCTCCATGGAAATGAGTTCACTGCATCTCAGGGCTCTGGTTTCTCTGAAAGTGTCTTTAAGTCACAGCTTGACAAATGAGGGTCAATACCTCCTCCCAACTCTCACATCAGGTGGAGTCTGGGATCCTCTTTGAGGCTTGTGAGTCATCATAGGAAGCCAAGCCGACACAGGTCGTTCTCACTCACTTCCTCCTGTCCTAGGTGTCTGGGCAGAGCGTATCGCAGACCATGCACGTGCAGCTGTCTGTGAATAACACCAGGACGCCCACATCAGCCAACCTTTCAGACCTGCTTGTGTTAGATGAGATCACTGGCCTCTCTGTGAAGGAGTCGCCTGGAAATAAGACCCAGGATGGAATCCAGACTTTCAGAAAGAA
Organism: Rhynchomys soricoides; assembly: GCA_019843965.1. Classification (NCBI taxonomy): domain Eukaryota; kingdom Metazoa; phylum Chordata; class Mammalia; order Rodentia; family Muridae; genus Rhynchomys; species Rhynchomys soricoides. The sequence goes on along the minus strand of JADRCH010000051.1, from coordinate 3,085,187 downwards.
CTTTCTGCAAGGTAACCATGATGCTTCAGGCCAGTATGGGTTGTGTGTTAAAGTGTGTTACCCGTGTTACTCTTGGGGATGGCCACAGCAGAGCTAGCCTACCATGGCAAGCTAGGACACTACCCCCCACCCCTGTCCCTGCCACCAATAAAAAATATCCCTGTGTCTGCTACTAAAATCATGGATTTCCTATTTGCTTTGAAAGAGGTGGGGCTGGGGAAGAAGTGCCAGGTATTTTTAAAATACAGTCTCAGTTTTATACCAATCAGCTTCAGTTGGATACATGGTAGATCTGTGAATTACAGTGAGTCTGTGACACATCAGTACTTCATAGTGACACTTCACCCTGTTGACCAGAATTACAGGAAGATGGACAGGTCGTTTTGAGTTGTTCTGGGCAAACACAAATGTGGATTGTCCTAATCTCAGAAGCATGATCGTGAAATATTTAGACATGGCCACCTGTGTGTAAGCATGTTGTTCATGGATTAGATTTCCATTACTGTCATGAAATCTGAGCTAAGTGTTTTATGAAGGGGAACAGTTCATTTTGGCTTTTAGTTCTGGAAGTTTCAGGCCCCATTACTTTGGGCCTGTGGTGATGGCAACCTATGACGACAGTAGTTTACCTTGTTATGGTGTAGGACAGAAAGGAAGAAGGCAGCAATTGGGGTTCCATGATCCCTTTGGAGGATATGCCCTGTTGCCTGGGAACTGTCTGCCTTTGAACAGTTCACCCACCTGCCTGCCAATAGTCTCACAGACCTTGGGGCAGGTCTTCAACACACAGGCCTTTGGGGACAACCCAGAGCCAATGATTAGTTTATAGTGTGGATTGCTGGCTTCTACAGGTCTTTCTCTGATTAACGAGTTAAGTTTAGAGCCATCCTTTCTCTCAGAAGATTGGAGGTTCCTTTCTTATTGGTAAACATCTCATGTACAAATGAAGAACCTGAAGCTAGATGGGTGGGAAGCTTGCCCAAGGCCGTGGGCAGCAGCCATGTTGAGATGGAAGCAGGCAGCCTGATCCTCATCAGCCTGGGTCCTTGCTCTAGCCTGCAGCCCTTCATCTGACCACACCCACTTCTGATGTGTGGCCCACACTGCTGAGCATTTCTCACTTTACCCTGCAGCCTGGATGGACCTTCTGAACCTTTTAAGAGTGCTGTTGACAGAAGCTAGTGGAGCAGTCCACAGCTAGTGACCTGATTGGTGGCTCTGGTTTTAAATGAGATTCTAAAATTTTCATGTCCCAGCTAAGCCCCCCAACCCCCAGCTCTCCTTTCCATGACATAGAAACAAATCTCCCGACGGATTCCTATGTTGGTGTTTAGAGAACAGCACCATGGGCTGTGAGCAGAGCTCAGGCAGTCTGGATTCCCCTGGCCTGGCAGCCTGACTATATGGCTTCTAGAAAGCCCTTGAGCAGCTTGTACTTTAGAGATCTGTGCATCTTAGTGCTTCAGAGCACGACTCTAGTGGGCTGAGTGAGGTCATAGGACATGGCCTTTGGCCTAGTCAGGGCCTGGCATTGGCTTTTGGCTCCCTCTCAATGCCCTTCTTGGTTGTGGGCCTCACTGCCTACCCCTTGCTTTCCGGTGTCTTTCATGGCTCTTGATCCTGTTGGGTCATGCCTGTTTTGACCCAGTCCCTTAGACAGTACTGGGTGGTCCCTCTGTCCTACTTATAACATACACATCTCTATTACATGAGAATTGGTCTTAGGGTTACCTTTCTTGGAAGTTCTACTTGATTTTCAGTTCCAAGCCCACCTCCCACCTCCAGTCTCCCACGGGGACATTCTCTTGACTGTTCCTACTCTAGCCATGCCTCACCCTAAGTACTAACTAAATTCTGCTCCTTTACATGGGCACACGTCCCTGTCCCTTTGCCTACATCAAGCATGGTGCCACCCACTGGGCAAGGTCAGGGTCACAGTGATATAGAGAGATAGCAGCACAATCCAACTTGGCCTGGGAAGTGCCCTGGGCTTGTGGACACTATGTCATCTTTTGATTCGTGGTGCTATTTTCTCCCATTTATTCCAGGCTTTTGCTCTGTCCAGGAGGCTGTATTCCCTGAGAACACAGTCCAAGTCACCTGTTCCCGAGCTCACCCAACTGGTGCACAATGGTGGCTTTCAAGTTAGGAGACAGGCGACCCATCATCCAATGACTGACTCTAAAATCCAATGGCCAATCAGACTCCAGTTTCCTGTCTCCCTGGTTCCATTACCATCATCATCCTTTGACTCCCCTCCCCCTTTTTATTAAAAAATGTGTAATTTAGCCTGTCTGAAAGCGAAGAAGTTTTTACTTACTGCTTTGCTGATCTCAGTCACAGTGTCTCTTGCACACTGGAGAAGGAAACAGGTACTTTATGTTAAACCTCAGCACCCTCTGGGGGCACGTGCAGGGATAGTCTGGGTATAAGGACTATGGTCTGGGGAGGTGGCCGAGACTGCCTTCCTCTTCTCAATGTCTTAGCTTTTGTCCTTGTGAGAAGGCAAAGTGGACATGTTGATTTTTCTAGACAAACTGATTCGCATCTCCCCTGCTTTCTACTCAGGGTTCTTGCTGTCTAAGTTAAGCATAGTCTATCAGCTCTGTCATCTACCTGCTGGAGCCGAGGGTCCTGCTTTCTGTCTGTAGCGCTCCTGAGAGAGTTCAGAGGAGTGTGCTACAGAATGAGAAAGGGCCTGAGAGACCAGCTTAGCTTCCAGAAGAGTGTGTCCCTTTGTGGCTGGGAGGCCTCAAGCCACTGGATCACTCCCAGAATCTCCAGGAGTGTATGAAACCCAGATGTTTCTCGCTGGGGATCTGGGCTTGTGAGCATTGGTGGCAGGTGCAGGGTGGCAGTGGCCAGGGTTGTAGTTGGGCCAGGGGGAAAGGCTACTTAAGGATGCAGCCTGGTATGGGGAGGCTTGTCCCCTTCTTGACCTGTGCTTGCTGTCTCTGAGCAGTGGGAGAGTGCTACTCTGTCAGCTACATGGCCTCGCTGGACCCCACAGCCCTTGGGACTGGAGAGAGCCTGAATCTTTCCGCCAGGCTCATCTTTCAGAGCCTCTCACAGGTAACCTTGTCACCCTTGCTTGGGACCTGCCACTGCCCTGGAGGGGTGCTTGGGTATACTGACCACAAGGGTACGGGAACACTTCTTTCTTCCTTTACCCCACTCTATGTCCCTCCCTTCTGTCCCCTTTCCCCTTTTCCCTTCCCTGGATGGATGTCACCTGCCAACTTGGGCAGCTTCCCTGTTAAAAGCCTTCTCCCCTTCCCTTCTCTTCCATATTAGTTAGTTTCTTTTTCCAGCCACCTTTGAGTTCCATGTGGCTCCCATTTTACAAATGAGATAGCTGAGTCACACAGAGATGGACACCTTGCCTGAGTTTGGGCTGGTAGCACTGCCCCAACCCAGTTCTCCACAGAGAGCTGCACCCCTTGGCCCTCCGGAGATGGGTTTGGGTGGCCACATTCTCCAGTAGAGAGGCTGGAGTCCTAGTCCCACTGTTTCTTGAGGAGGCTTTAGAAGTTGGACAAATCCCATGTTACCCATCAGCCAGGGGCTGTTACAACTGAATTCAGGTGTGTGGGTTGGACGTGGGTCAGACTCCATGAGACTGAAGCATTTCTTCTCTCTCCTACCCAGAACAGAACTCAGCTAAAAGCCCACTTTACCATCACAGTGGAAGAAAAGATATTGGTAAGACAACATTCAGATCCATCCTGGTCTTATGCCCACCTAGGCTCATGCTGTGTTGATGTGGGGCCTGACCTCAGAGCCAAGGGGATGTGCTGGTCTTGGGCCTCACATCCCTTCTGGTTGTGTGTGTGTGTGTGTGTGTGTGTGTGTGTGTGTGTGTGTCTTAGGCCCTGTGAGTCCTAAGACTAAGTTCTCTTGGTGACCTTCTGTGAAGGTTAAGTTTGCATGCCAACCTGATGAGATTTAGAATTACCATGGAAATTATATCTGATTCTGCTGCTGCAATAAAGCACTGCGGCCAAGGTAGCATACAGGAGGAAGAGTCTATTTCAGCTAACTGTTTCAGAGGGATGAGAGTCCATCATGGCAGAAGGCATGACTGCAGGACCAGGAAGCTGACAGATAGTATCTTCACCCACGCACACAGAGCCAGTAGAGGCAAGCTATGAACTCTCAAAGTTCACCCAACAAGGCCGTACTTCCTAAGGGTTCCATAGCATCCCCCCAAACAGTTCCACTGATGGGGACCTCAAATACATGAGCCGTGAGGATATTTCTTATTCACACTGCCATAAGAAACAAACCTCTTGGTGTGTATGTGAGGACATTTCTAGATTGAATTAACTCAGGTGCAACATCTATTTTAAATGTGGGTACCATCCCATGGGGCTGGGGTCCAGGTCCAGCTGCTGGGGACAGCTTGTCTTCCCAGACTGTAGTCTGTAGATGGCCTCCCTGCCTCTGATGTTCACTGGGAATCTGTTTCCTCTTTGCTTAGCAGTGGGGTTCCTAGCACAACACTCTTGCCTGCATCTAACAGGTGTGACTCACTCTGTGAGTTAGTCGGTCTTCTCCGGGAGTGGGGAAGAGGGATGGAGGGAGAGAAAAAGAGAGTGTGTACTGGCTCACATGAGGATGGAGAAGTCCCTGCATGCCAGCCATGTGGCATAATTCAAGTTGGATGTCCTCAGATCTGGAATGCTGATGGTGTGACTCATCTGAGGACACAAGACTGAGAACCTAGTGCTCATTGGTGTGTGGCCTACAGTCCTAGGCAGAAGAATCTTGAATTTTGTGGTCCACAAACCAGACAAGAGGAATGTGTCCCTGCATCAGGAGACAGACAGGCAGCTAGACCAACAAACAGACAGATGCATCTTGCTCTTGGACTGGATCCATTCTGGCCCAGCCAACTGGGTAGCATCTGTACATGCACACATGGAGTAGGGTGGATCTGGGAAGCTCCTATCCACATTCATATACTAGGTATGCCTTTCTGGTTTGACTCACCTGCTATCTCCCTCAGATGCACCCAAAGTCAGAATTTCCCCTGATGTTCCTTAACCCCATCAAGCTGTGACCAAACTACATAGAGATGTCCTCAGTATCTCAGGTCTCCTGAACACCTCACAAATGCTCAATCTTGTCATCTTTGACACAGGCTTGTGGGAGAAATTCCATTATTAAGCCACCTTTATTTCATAGATGGGGAAACTGAGGTCACATAGTTTGCCAAAGATCCTACATTTAGAATGGCATCTTCTCTGAGGCCACCCCTAGGCTTGGTGACCCTAGAGACTAAAAGTTGTTTTCATGGCTTACTGAACTAGTGTGAGGCAACTTGACTGTCAGCGTGTCGGGACCTAGGATCACATAAAAGACACACTATTGGACATGTCTATGAGAGCATCTCTAGAGAGTTGTAACCCTGAATGTAGCTGTCACCATCTCCGTATGCTGGGGGGCTTAACCTAAATACAAAGGAGAGAGTAGGCTGAGCAGCAGTGTTCATTTCTTTCTGCTTCCTGAATGTGGATGCAATGTGAGCAGCTGCCTCTTACTCCTGCTGCTATGCCTTCCTGCCATGATAGACTGTAACATGAGTGAAACGCTTCCTCCCTTAAGTTGTTTTGTCAGGTGTTCTGTCATAGCAAGGAGTAAAGTGACTCATACAGCCACATAGCAAACTTAGCCAAGGGGACAGGTGAAGTCTAGAGGAAGTCCCCAGCAATGAGTCACAGGCCCTTCTGTGAGTATTCTTTAGGGACTGAGTGTCACACAGGTACCCTGTGCCTGGCTCACCCCAGTTCCTCACTCCAGGAGGAGGAGGAGGCAGGGACCACACTGTTTACACAACATGCAAAGTGAACAGTGGCCTTCCTCCCAGATGTAGTCCCCAGATGCTGACCAAGGCCCAAGCACACAGAGTGGCCTTTAGAGAAAAGATGGACCACAACACCAAGCTTGTTAACTCTTGCTTGCAGGGGGAGCAGATGGTAGCATGGCCTTTGATTCCAGGTATTCTGGAAGCAAACCCCACAGCTATACAGTGGCGCTCAGCACCTCCTAGGAGCCAAAACCCTGCTCAGAAGAGGAAGAAAGGAAACTGGCGATTTTAGCAAGCCTGCAGTTCAGTGGGACAGTTAAGGATGTAGATCATGGTTTTCTTTGTTGGTCTGAGAGCTCCAAGGGAAGGAGCCTGATCTGATTCGTTCTGTGTCCCCTTTACTGCTTCACCTGGTAGGTGACAGCCATTCAGTAAATATCCCTTGATTGAGTTGATTGTCACCAATGATGATTACCAGTCATTTGAAGAGGTGGCAGATGCCCTCATGATTGTGGTGAAGAACATTCTCTTAATGAATGTACTCCACCTTCCAAGGCCTAGCCCTCCTACAAAGATGGAAAGGGGCCTTCTCCAGGGCTCAGGCTGCCTCTCACCTATACACTGCCTTTGGGAAAGAAGGAAGAGGTACCTGTGCAGGCTGCAGGCTGCCCTTCACCAGGTACCCTCTGGGTCCTGTTCAAGTATCTCTGTGCAGTGGAGACATGAGGCATGTGAACATGAGGCATGCCACAGTACTGAGGGTGTAGCAGGCTTTACAACCACGCGGCCTGTTGCGAATCCTGACTCTTCTCTGTATGTGACCTTCAGCATGTTCTAGCCTGTCTGGGCCTCAACTTTCCCAGTCGAAAAATGAGAACCAGATCACTGTGTTTCTTGAAGTCTGTGAACATCAGCACCTGCTCTTGGTATCATTTTTATGTAGCAAGAGAGCAGCACCAACCTGCCAGTGGGATCAGTCAGAACGCCTGTTGCCATTGCAGTCTCAGGCTCGGGTTTTGTACCTGGGGAGCTGCACTGGTATCTGTGAGGCACAGTGCGGTATTCTAGGAACTGGAGTCTGCTGTGCAGAGCTTCAGGGTTAAGCTAATGTTGATTAGGAGTGACACAACCTCCCTCAGGTTTTCTGGGGAGAGACCCTTGGCTCTGAGTGTGTTCAGCAGGTATGACCTGGGCACCTTTAGAGGTGACAGGGGTGTACCGATGGAAGACGGGTGGCTGGAGGAATACCAGTACTGTCTTCAGACAGAACAGTAGAACGTATCTGCTTGTGTGTGGCCATCACGCTGGAGTAAGTGGAAACTACCCTACCGCCTCTTTAATTTCCCATCTCAAGCTAACAAGTTACCTGGTTAAGGAAAAGCAAGGCTGCAAGAAATTTCTTCTTAGTTTAGCACCCAAATCCTTGTCTTCCTCTAGCCTCTGGTGAAGAGAGTCTGAGAGTATCCCACAGTGCCAGACATGAATGCAGGTCTTGGATTTCTCTAGACTTGCTTGTGGATTGGGCACTATCAGCTGGCAGGCACCTGGATGGCAGGTTGACATACTTGTTGGGAAGGGTCCCAGGAACCATGGAGAGACAGACAGACAGACAGACACACAGATAGATAGATAGATAGATAGATAGGCAGGCAGACAGACAGATAGATAGTCATTCAGTTGACCAGCAGTCCTCCCAGGGAGATAGAGAATTTATCTGTGTGTTCATGCAGTAAAGTGATGATGTTTTGTTAAATGGAGAGAAGATATTGTCCTGTGTAGAACTGGGGCCAAATGACTGGATCTCTTGAAAGAATGACAGAGGTGAATGTTCTAGTCAGACCAAAAATATAAAATAGATGAAGTAATATATAGAAAGTCAGTATGAGTAATAGTCTGAGGAATTTGAATAGAAATCACCTGGAATTTTACTTTTTAAAACAACAACAAGAAAGATAAGTGAGAAACTTGAGGAGGTATTTATAAAGTACATAAAAGACAAGTGTCCTAATATATAAAGAGCATGTGTTAACTAACAAGAAGAGGAATGACATAACAGGTGGCTAGCTCTGAAGTGAGAATTCTTAAACGCATGGTCTTACAGGGAACCCTTGAAGCTTGGTAGATGTAACGCCATTAGCAAAACCACCAGGCTTTGAACTGAGGTGGTGGTGTACAGTAATCCTGTCATCACGGTTGGTTTTTCTGCCACCTTACTTTCCAGCCCTCTGATCCTTGTCCTGACCTCAGTTATAGGACTCTAGTTGTCTTCCTTAGAGCACAGAGCTTCCTGTGCTCTTTCCTTAGGGTATTCTTACTGAGGCTTCATCAGAAAAGTTAACCCTCTCAACTCCTTCAGGGGCCACTGGGACCCTCTGTTTTCTAAGGAAGGAGTCTTACTCTCAGGCATCCCTCAGAACTCAGACCAGCTTCTCTGACTCTGGTCATCTCCTCTCTCAAGATGGGTTGTTTGCCTCCTGCTGGACTTCCATGGCATCGCAGCATTGGGCTTACTCCTCTGCTTGACACTTGGCACACGTTTGTTGACCAGAGACTTTTTGCCTGGAAGATGCCTTAAGATGATCTGGCCTATGTCTTCATTTTATTGGGAAGGCAGCAGGTTCAGAGATCCTGAGAACCAGCCATGATCATGATGCTCTACAGGACCGTGGCTGTAAGGAGTCCCGATGTTCCCCAAGCCAAGCTCTGCTCTATTGGAATTAGCAAGTATATTAGTCAGGGTTCTTTGAACCAATCACACAGATTTATTTAAAGGTGTTTATTAGATTGGTTTGCACAAGATGGTCTATACCAGTGGTTCTCAACTTTCCTAATGCTGTGACCCTTTGATACAGTTCCTCATGTTGTGGTGACCCCAGCCATAAAGCTATTATAGTTACTATTTTATTACAGTAATTTTGCTACTGTTATGAATCATAATATAAATATCTGTTGTGCAGAGTATATGATATGTGACCCCCGTAAAAGCGATTGAGACCCACAGGTTGAGAACCACTGGTCTAGCTTGTCCAGCAACAGCCATCTTCACCCAGGGGAGGCTGAGGACCCAGTAGATTCTCCACCCACCAGGCTGGGTGCCTCAGTAATCCAAAAGTGGCTCCAAAGTATAGGGGATTCCTGCAATCTCTCTGGTCCTCAGCCCATCTTGGAAGCTAGGCTCCCATGCCAGTGGAGGGTGAAGGTGGTGACAGTGGCAACAGGTTGGTGAATTTTCAAACAGAATAGATGAACTCACCATCAAGAAGGCAAAAAGTGAAGCTTCCCCCCTCAGATCCCCTTTTATGTGGATAGCCACTGGGAATTACTAACCATGCTTAGTGTGAGTGGATCTTCTTACTTCAAATGATCGAGAAAAATCCCTCAAGGTTGCACCCAGCAGCTTGTCTCCTAGTTGATTTCAGATCTAGCCAAGTTGACAACCAAGATGATATATCACAATGAGGCTGCATTAGGACATGTGATGTGTGACTGACAGTCCAAACAGTCACTCATCACTTGGAGGCCAAGAGTCTCTTTGCTGTCACTGCCGCCCCTCCAGGTCGCTGGGACAAAGGACAGTGAGCCACCATCCTGCCTGCTCCCTGAATATGGAGGCCAAGCAAGAGATTTAAAACTTGCTGAAACCTTCTCCAGGAAAGTCATGTGTGTCCCCTTTTCCCATGTTTAGGGGAATAGGTGGGCATGGAAAGATACCACGTGTGCTCCCTGATTTCCTGCATTTGGGGGGTAGGAGACATGGAAAGTCATCACATGTGCCTGTTTTCTGTGTTTAGAGAGAGTCAGTGGACAGGATTGCTGTGTGGCCACTGGACATCCTGAGATCTCTCTGTACCCAGCCTCTGCACACACAGGAAAGCTGAACAATGACAGTTCCCAGCCTTCCAGCCTTATAGATACATTTATTACATAGTTGAAACCAAACTTTCTAAACAAGCCTTTATTGTGTCTTTGAAATGCAGTACTGAATTCCCATCTTGTCAAGTCTTCCTTATAAGGCCTTTTTGTGCAGTATCGCTCCTCATAAATGCTATGAAGAATCTCTCAGAGGCAAGGCTTCAGCAAGTGTGTGATTAAAAGGGTGGGCACAGTGAGCGATGAGTCTTTGCGGGGGGGAGTTAGTGCGTTCAGCGGGTGGAGGCAGTCACGTCATAGACACTTTTTTTCTTTCTTTGTAGACATCTGCAGCTTAGGTTGTTTGTGTCTTAACGTCTCTGCTGACTGTGGTTAGTGGTGGCATTTGGCTGTGCCATTTCTGAGGACACTTAGGGATGAGGACTTGAGGCTGGATCTAATGCTCCAACAGCCTCAGTTTTGGGTCCTGTCTCAGTAGAAGGGTTCTGTCACCCTGGTAGGGGGGTCTCACTGGTGCTAGCCTTCCCAACAGGTCATGTAGGGCCACCATTGTAGGCTCACATCCATTCTGTCATTCAGTCCTCCATCCATTTAATGTTGTCTAGATATTCCTCTACCCTGAGCCCTTTTCTGCACTCAGTAGTAATGGCAGCTCAGATATCCTGAGATAGCTCAGAAGTTAAGAGCACTGGATGCTCCCCAGAGACCCAGGTTCAAATCCCAGTATCCACATGGTACCCACAACTGTCTATAACTCTAATTACAGGGAACCTGATACCTTCACAAAACATACATACAGTGTACATGAAATAAAAATAAATCAAGTTAACCCCCCGTATCCCCCAAAAAACAGAGGTTCTGACTGATGGTGAGGTGTTTCAAGTTTTGTAATATGAATCTATGTGTTATGTGTGTGCTCATGTATGTGTGTGTGTGCATATGTATGTATGTGTGCATATGTATATGTATACATGTGTGTGCATATGCATGTGTGTATGCATATGCATGCCTGTGTACACGTAATAACAAAATAGGAAATTTACTGGCATTGATATTATGTGAATCAAGTATCGTGCACCTATTACTACTAAATAGTTCCAGAACATTCCCATCACTCCCAGAGTTTGAATTTCTGTACCCAAAAGCAGTCACTCTCATCTCTTCTCTCCTAGCCTCTAGCAACCATTTCTCGCCTTCAATCTCTGTGGTTTGTGGACTCTGGATATTTTTCAGCACCTGTATTTTGCCTCTCTTTTATGCTACCTGGGGATCCCCTACCTGACTGGGGAACCGTGGTGGTAGCATGAGAGGTCTCAGACTTTCCTCTTCCCATACAGGTTCTGCCTAACCATGGTCTCCATGTAGCAGGCTTCATCGCAGCCTTCCTCATCTCCTTCCTCCTGACCTTGGCAGCCCTGTTCTTCTTGGCGAGGGGTCAATGTCTGCAGGGAAGCATGTTGTCCAGATGCCGGGTGAGTCTTTCTCCCATGAATGCCCAGGTTGGCAGTGGTGTAAAGTGAACACTCATCCTCCAGCCTGATGCGTCTCAACTCTGGACCAAGTTAGCCTCTACTGATGATCTAAGGACAGATGCTCACCTTGCTTGTCCTGGGACAAATCTCATCATTAACCCTGGGGTTGGTGATGTATCTCAATGGTAGGACAAGCACCTAGCCTGTGCCAGGACAATCTACAGCATTGCCAGTACATAATCAAATTAATTCATTAATTAAGCAAAGTCTTCTAGAATGATTTCTTTAAATATTTTTTTTAACACACATTTGTGTGAATTTATTGGGTAGAGTGTGGTAGGTTGACTCGTATTGTGGGAATTATTAAAAAGGAAGGAATAGCAAGTTCCCATGCTACACCCTGTTTTCTCAGCCCCAGTGGGCTGGCCAGCCATGCACTGGCGAGCAATGGCCAATATGCTTTTATCTTGTGGAGCTCTGACTTAGAGCTTACCTCAGGAAGCAGCCAGCAAGATCACATCAAGTAAGCCACTTATGAGTTTTCCTCAGATGTGGAGGATGATGATGATGAAGGACTTAAAAAGTTATTTATCTGTGCAGGGATTGTTCAATATATGGAAATCTGTCAATGTAATCCACCGTATAAACAAACTGAAAGGAAAAAGAATAATCATCTCAGTAGATGCTGAAAAAGCCTTTGACAAAATCCCTTCATAATAAAAGTCTTGGAAAGATCAGGAACACAAGGGGCATGCCTAAATATAATAAAGGCAATTTATAGCAGGCTGATAGCCAACATAAAATTAAATGGGCAGAAACTCAAACCAGTTCCACTAAAATCAGGAATATGACAAGGGTGTCCACTCTCTCCATATCTAATCAATGTAGTACTTGATGTTCTAGCTGGAGCAATAAGATATTTAAAGGAGATAAAGGTGTAACAAATTAGAAAGGAAGAAATAAAAGTATTGCTATTTACAGATGCTAAGATAGTATGCAACCCCCAAAATTCTACCAGGCGACTCCTGCAGCTGATAAACATCTTAAGCGAAGTGACTGATACGAGATTAACTAATCTAGAAAAAATCAGTAGTCTGTCTGTATATAAATGACAAATGGGCTGAGAAAGAAATTGGGGAAACAACATAATAGCCCTTCATAACAGCCACAAATAAGATAAAATATCTCGGGGCAACTCTAATCAAGCAAGTGGGAGACCTGTAGGATAAAAATGTCAAGTCTTTGAAGAAGGAAATTGAAGAAGATCTCAGAAGATGGAAAGGTCTACAAATGCTCACGGATCAGTTGGATTAGCACAGTAAAAATGGCCATTCTACCAAAAGCAAACTATCAACCCAATGCAATCTCCATCAAAATTCCAATACAATTCTTTACAGACCTTGAAAGAACAATACTCAACTTCATATGGAAAAACAAAACAAAACAAAAAGCCCAGAATAGCTTAAGCAATCCTGTAAAATAGAAGAACTTCTGGAGGTATCACCATCCCTGATTTCAAGTTGTACTACAGAGCTGAAGTAATAAAATCCACATGGTATTAACATAAAAACAGACACGGATTTTAATGAAATTGAATCAAAGCAAAGACCCAGATATAAATCCACACACCTATGGACACCTGAGTTTTGATAAAGAAGCCAGAAATATATAACGAAAAAAAGAAAGCATATTCAACAAATGCTGGTGGTCTAACTGGAGGTCTGCATGTAGAAGAATGCAAATAGATCCATATCTATCACACTGCACAAAATTCCAAGCAGATTGTACTGGCTGGTTCTGTGTTAACTTGACACAAGCTGGAATTATCAGTTGAGAAAATGCCTCCATGAGATCCAGCTGTAAGGCATTTTCTCAATTAGTGATCAAGGGGGGAGGGCCCATTGTGAGTGGTGCCATCTGTGGGCTGGTAGTCTTGGGCTCCATAAGAAAGCATCCTGAGCAAGCCAAAGTAAGCAAGCCAGTAAGCAACATTCCTTCATGGCCTCTGCATTAGCTCCTGCTCCTTGACCTGCTTGAGTTCCAGTCCTGACTTCCTTTCATGATGAACAGCAGCATGGAAGTGTAAGCTCAATAAACCCTTTCCTCCCCAACTTGCTTCTTGGTCATGATGTTTGTGCAGGAATAGAAACCCTGACTAAGATATAGATCAAAGATCTCAACACAAAACCAGATACACTGAACCTAATAGAAAGGAAAGTGGGGAATAGCCTTGAACTCACTGGCAAAGGAGACAACTTCCTGAATAGGCGCTAAGATCAACAATTAATAAATGGGAAACTGAGAAGCTTCTGTAAAGGCAAAGGACATCATCAATAGGAACAAACAGCAGTTGATAGAATACTGGCGAGGATGTGGAGCAAGGAGACCACTCCTCCATTGCTGGTGTGAGTGCAAACTTATGCTTTGGAAGTCGATATGGTGGTTTCTAGAAAAACTGAGAATTGACCTACCTCAAGACCTAACTATACCACTCCTGGGCATGAACCCAAAGGGGACTTCATCCGATTGCAAGGACACTTGTTCAACTATGTTTGTAGCAGCTTTATTCATAATAATCAGAAACTGAAAACAACCCAGATGTCCCTCAACTGAAGAATGGATAAACAAAGTGTAGTCCATTTACACAGTGGAATACTACTTAGCTGTTAAAAACAACGACATCATGAAATTCTCAGACAAATGGATGGAAGTAGGAAAAATCATCCTGAGTGAAAGAATCCAGACCCAGAAAAACAAACATGGATGTACTCACTTTAAGTGGATATTGGCTGTTAACAAAATCAAAATCATGTTGCAACCCACAGACCCAGGGAGGCTAAGTAACAAGGAGAGCTTAAGGGTCAGGAGGACACATGGATCTCACTGGGAAGAAAAATAGAATAAAATTTGCAGGTGGACTGGGGGCAGGTGGGGTTGGGAGCAGAAGGGATCAGGTGGTAGAGGAGGGGAAAAATACTGAGAAAATGACTGGCTCTGGGTAGCATTTTGAGGGGCAAGTTGGAAACCTAGTGCAATGGAAACTCCATCAAATCTTCGAGAGTCACCATAACAAAGACTCCCAGTAATGGGGTACATGGAGCCTGAACTGGGCATCTGGTTTAACCAGGCCTTAAGTGGAGGGATTGAGACACCACCCCAGCCACAAAACCTGCCTCCAGCTTGTCCTGCTTTCTGTGTTCTGGAACTTGAGCCTAGCAGAATCATCATCAAAGAGACCAGAGAGACTTTATCTGTCAACTGATGGGAGCAGATGCAGAGTTCTACAGCCAAACATTATGTAGAGCTCGGGCATCCTGCAGAGGAGGGAGAGGAAGGAGGAACCAGGGTGGTCAGGGACACCATGGGAACATGGCCCGCATAGTAAACTGACTGGGACGCATGGGGGCTTACAAAGATCAGGGAGCCTGTAGGGGTCTGACCTAGGTCCTCTGCATGTATGTTATGGGTGAGAAGCTTGGTGTTCCTGTGAGAATCCTAACAGTGGGATCAGGAATTGTCCCTGACTCTTTTGCTTACTTGTGCATCCCTTTTCCTCCTCCTGGGTTGCCTTGTCCAGCTTTGATGTGATGGTATACGCCTGGTCTTATTGTAGCTTTTTTTGTGGTGTTTGGCTGATGTCCCTGGGAGGCTTGCTCTTTTCTGTGGAGAGGTAGAGTGGGGAGTGGATTGGGGAGAGAACATAGGTGAGGAGGAGAGACTGGGGTGAGGGGAGGAACGGTAAACTGTGGCCAGGATGTAATATATGAGAGAAGACTATAAAACAGAACAAAAAATTACTTCCCTGTCATTTTAAATGTATGTATTTTACTAATCCTCTGGGAATTTCACATAATGTATTTTGATCATATTCACTCCCCTGATCCCTAACTCTTCCCAAGCCCATTCCTGACTTTAAAAATAATCTAAGGAGTCAGGTTTGAGCTTTCCATAAACTCCTAAAGGTGGGGCCATTCATTGGAGAAGAGTCAACCTTCCAGGGTCATACCCATAAAGAAAACTGTCTCTGTCTTCCCATGAAGTTGTCAAGTGTCAATAGTTCCTTAGTTAGGGCTGAGGGCTCATGAACCTCTGTGGTGAGATGTTGACCTGCTTGATCTTGTACAAATCTTGTGTAAGCAACAGCAAGCTGCCGTAAAGCTATGAGTTCGGCCATCTGTCAAGCCCAGAAGATGCTCTTTCACCCTTCCCCCTCTTTCTCCTACCCCCTCTGTGTGTGTGTGTGTGTGTGTGTGTGTGTGTGTGTGTGTGTGTGTGTTTGGTGCTCCTTTCTTCTCCTCAGGTGCCTCCCACCTTGTTTTTTGAGGCAGGGTCTCTCATTAATCCAGAACTCACCAGTTAGGCTAGGCTGAATGGTTGTGTGCCCCAGGGATCTGCTTGTCTCTGCTTTTGTGCCCAGCTTTCTAAAAATGTGGGGTTTAGGGCTCAAACTGGGGACCTCACATTTGTGTGGCAAGTACTTTCCTGACTGAGCAGTCCCTCCTCCCTGCCCCGCCCATCTCAGGAGCAAAGTACTTATGGTTATGTCTGTGCATATCTTTGCTTTGCTTACCCAACACTCTTGTTTGCTGCTGTTGAAATCAGCATCCTTTTCATTTGCTGAGAAATGGAGGCTCTGACCAGGACAGGAGCTTGTCTGAGGTGGGAGGAGCCAGCTTCTCTGACTGCACACACAGCCCTGCCTTCTTTCCCAGCATGCAGTGCTCTTCAGCAGGCCAACCCAGCTGTCTCTCCACTTCTACAGGTTCAGCATCCTGAGAACAAGCTGGAGCCCTCGCCCTTTACCTCTGCTAATGGTGTGAACCAGGACCTTTCCCTCAATGACCAAGTGGTTGATATCCTGACTTCTGAGGAGCCTGGGAGCATGCTTCAAGCCCTAGAAGAGTAAGGGTCCTCAGTCATGTCTGCTCTCAGGAGGTGATGGGTTGGGGGCAGCAGGCATGGAGTGTCTGTTTTGGATTTATGTGGTCATCCATTCATCCCTTGGTGGTCAGAATGGAAGTGTGGCTAGGCATTGATACTATTGGGCCAGCTGGATGCAGAAGAGGAAGGCACTTCTGGAGCCCTGGAAGTGCTCCCTGGAGGAAGTGACATCATCTCTTCTAAGGGGAATGAGAGGAAATACTTCAGGTGGAAGAAAGGGAGGTATAAGGTTAGGAAGGAGCAAGGGGTGTTTGTGAAATCTTGACAGAAGAGTGTGCTGGGTGTTTGTTTACTGAGCACAGAAAGCAGAGAAGAAACAGCGGTTTGAAAAAGAGGCCCGCCCATGTGCCCACCTTGGTTTGCCAGGTGGAACTCTTTTGTTGATAAAGACCTGCATTGTGCAGTCTCCATCCTGCCAACCCCTGGATGAAAAGGATGTAAACCAACTCACAGGCCTTCAGAAATGACTTGGGGTGGGGTGTTGTTTTCCACTTACACGAGGGCTTGAAGGTTAGTACCCCTTCCAGGGGCATTGCTAGCAGTTCAGTTGTGATTCCTCCTCAGACAAAAGCAATACTGATGACTGATGGCACTTTTTAAGCTGCTTGCCCTTGGCAGTGAGGACTCTGCCCTACTTGGGGGTAGGGGTTGTTACTCCTCTCTTGTTCAGTGGCTCTGTGAGCAGCCAGGCCTGGAGCCTTGGGTGCACAGGACCATTCTCACACAGTTCTGGGGCCCAAGTCTCCATGCATTTCTGGATTTCAGGGTAGTGTGCATGGCTTGGGGAATTAAGCTTCGGACAGCTGTTCACAAGCCCTTCTTCAGTTTTGCTCAGCTCTCTGATTGGAATGCCAACGATGGCAATTAAAATTTGCCACCCTGTCTTAGGAAGGCAGAAATGGGTGGGCAGCTGGCATGCAAGCTCCTGCCGGGAACCAAAACCACCGCCTCATATACTGTGATATGAACACAAGTAATTATCAGTACTGTGATATGAACATAAGCAATTGTCAAAGCATGTCCTAGCCAAAAGTCAGTTGTTCCCCTCCTACCCAGTGTGAAAACAGAGTTGGGTGGAACAATCTGACTTGGGTAACTGACAGCTGGGTATTTACACATGCAGGACTCTGTGTGCTTCTGCCCCAGTGAAGTGGTCCTCTTAAGCAGGGGCATGTCCACCCTCTGCCTCTGCTGTGGATTCAAGGTGTGAAGGGTATAAGGAGCCCAGCCTCGTCCATCCCCATCATAGGAAACTCTCCATGGTATTGCAGCTTGCTTATTTTGATGCCAGAGGCCAGAGTACTGACATTGTTAGTTACTCTCGGACTCTGGAACCTTCTTTTTGTTTCTTCTTGATTGCTAATCATACTTTGTCGGAAGAGCGTTTCACATCAGTCAGCAAGCACGGACTGTGAGCACTCAGCTCAAGAGTGAAATTTACCCCCCCTCCTCTCAGCCCCTCCCCCTCCTCCCCCAGCTTGGTCTTTAAAAATGACTTTTTTATTGTGGGTGTTCTGCCTCTCTGTATGTCTGAGCAGAATGCATGTGTCTGGTGCCCATAGATGCCAGAAGAAGATGTTGGATCCCATGGGACTGGAGTTACGGAAAGGTGTGAGCTGTTGTGTAGGTGCTGGGAATTGAACACAAGTCCTCTCTAGAAGACCAACCAGTGGCTTTAACCCCTGAGCCACTCCACCTCCCCACCCTAGTTCAGTCCTAAAATTTATTGTCAAATTGTGTTTCAGCCTTGGTTTGAGTACCTAGTCAGTCAGTCGGTTAGTTGGTTAGTCGGTTAGTCAGTCTGCCTGTCTGCCCACCTATCTGCCTTCCTTTTTCTTCCTCCTTCCTTCCATCTCTTTCCCTTCCCTTCCTCCCTTCCCTCCATCCCTTTCTTCCCTCCCTCCCTTCTTCCCTCCTTCCCTCTCTCCCTCTCTTCCTCCCTTCTCCTCCACTTGTCAGTTACTTCTTATCTTTCTGTGTTGACCTCCACTAAGGTTTTGGAGCTCCCACAAAGGAAATGTCAGGGGCTTAGTTTGCACGGAAATCAGTCTCTTATGGGCTCCTTACTAAAAATAGCCCCTTTCTCTAGTAAGTCATTTATCCTGCCTGCAATTTTCACTGGTGGTTTAGCTGGGATTCTCACCCTACAGACGGGCAGCCGGCTTGATTGGTGCCACATTTCCAAGACTAGGTGGCACTGTGCCCTTTCCTCCATTGCTGGCTTACTCGTGGCAGAGCATGTCCTGGGCTTGCTTGCATGATCAGCTCTGCATCGTTTATTCACAGGCTGCCTTTCACAAAGAGGGTTGGAGAACTGCTTTTATTTTTTAGTTTGTATCAGGCTTCCTGTGGAAGTGGGCTTGGTCCCAGTGCATGCTGGGACCTGCTGTGAGGAAGGAGAAACTGCGTAGCTTGGCTGATCACAGAAGGTTCTAGAAACATGGTGTGTGTGCTTCCAGTAGTTTAGAACCACCCAGATTGAAAACCTGGTCACACCAAGCATCTGGCATCATATGAAATTCTCACTTCTGCTCAATTTTCAGACCAGTGAGCTGCCATTCAGACAGGCTCCAGTGGTTTACCTGAGGTCATGTGGGTGATAATGGACCCACACCCAGGCTAGAGTGCTTTCAGATCCACTGTGCTGCTGAAGAGTGGTCTCTTAGAAATACTGAGTGCAGATGCTACAGAGACAGAGCCTCAGAAGTTCAGAGCTGTGTTTCTTTCCCTTACTGAGCTCTGAGCTCTGTCAGGGCTCCCGAGCTGTCTGGAGGTTGTTTTGTATGCGGCAGATGTGTAGGGAGTATTTGTTGTGATGGAGTTGTAAATACGCATCTTGAGTAGTCTTTTCTGGGTTAACCATATGTTCATTTGGTTTTTTACAATGCCCATCCTTTTTTTTTCCTTTCAAGCATTCTGCAAAGCAATGCCTGTGGTCCTCTGTGAAAGCCCACAGCCTAGGAAGATGGAGTCATTTGCTGGCTTCTTTGGGTCATTTATTGCTTGGGGTTGCTTCTTCATGCTTAAAAATAATTAATTGACAGGTATTTTAGCAGATCCTGGCTGTGGTCCCTTTAGGTGCTCAGCAGACTAGTGGGATACTAGGTTTGTCTTTGTACTGTCTACATGGGCAGAATACAAATGCCTTGGGGCTCCTCTCCTCCTGCCTGTCCTCCTCTTCCTGGAGACTGGGTTTCATGTAACCCCAGTAGCCTCAGAACTTGCTATGTGACCAAAAATGAACGTGAACCATTGATCCTCCTGCCTCCATAGCCTCAGTGCAGGGATTCCAGGAATGCGGCATCACACCTCCATTAAGCTGAACGACGGTGGCATCACATATAAGGTGTGGGATGGGGCATGGGTATCCAAGAGTCAGATAGAGTAGGTCAAAGTAGCAGCTGCATGGCACAGTGGACTGGTGAGTCATACATAGCTAGGGAAGCTTTCCTCGGCAGCTGTAGCACCTTCATCCTGTGTACCCAAACCACTTCTCCGTAGCATCCCTGGTTACTAGAAGCGAATACACATGTGGGGGGAGGGGAGGGGAGACAGACAGGGAGACAGAGACAGAAAGAGAGACAGAGATACACAGACAGAGATAGACAGAGACAGAGAGACAGAAACAGAAAGACAGAGACAGAGAGACAGACAGAAACAGAAAGACAGAGACAGAGAGACAGACAGACACAGAGATAGCATCGTATCGGTGCATTCTGTCTTACCCACTTAAGCAGGAAATTCTTTGAAGGCAAAGGCTTTCTGCTCTGCTCATGGACCCAGCCCCCCACCCCCATGCCTCGGGATGAATGTAGTCTATGAGTGATTGTTTCCACTTAGCGAGTAGCTCAGGGCCTAGAGAGGGAGTGCAGCCTGGACTCTCTGCATGGAAATATTTGGTGAAAGAGGGTACAGGAAGAAAGATGCTAAGAGCCTACTCTGTGGCATGTACTGTATTTGGATTCGTGACAAGCTGCTGGCTCGCTGGCTCAGCATTGATTTTTCTGGTGTTTCCTTCCTGTTCTGTGACTCCCACTTACAGAAGATTCTCGGGGGATACTTAACCTGTTCTCCACTGCCTGGCCACCATGTTGACAGGGTGTATGTGTGATGTTTGGCCTCTATATGGAATTCTGCAGTATGCCTTCCATTGAAATTGGTTCTGATGAGCAAAGCTTTCTCTTTGTTAATGTTGAGCTGTTTTGTGGGTCTGTAGTTATACTAGCTAACTTGAAGATACTAGAATTATTCTAAAGGAGGCTGTGGCTGCACAGTCTTCCTTCTGAATTACTGCTCCCCGTGTTGCTTTGTGAGTTCTTTTCCCCATTCAGAAAACTGTTTGCTGTCATGTGTATCAACTGGATCCTAACTTTATCCTGATACCTTGCCTCACTATTTGGTGAGAATGATTGATTTTTATAAGAACCACATAGGAAAGAAGGCATGAATATCATTCTCATTTTTACCACTAGTAGCCAATTAAAGTATTAATCCTAATTGGTTCTTGGGGATTCTAAACAATGGTGTTTCTTAGGCACTACTGTGGGAGCACCAGTTCAAGGAGAGATACAGGAGTTCCGGCATAGAACCTCATCCCATGTGACCCCAAATACATGTCTTCTTGATGTCATGAAGGATTTCCTGGGGGTAATGGAGGAATGTATATTTCATTGTCCTGTAAGCGATTACTAGTGAAGGAAGTGTGTGCCTTCACCAGTGGGCCTGACGCTGTATACGAGGGAGGAATTTTTTCTAGTTTTGTTTTTCTGAAGCCAATGGACAATTAACAATGAGAGTTAATGTCATTAATAGCTTGGAAATTTAACTGATTTGAAGGGACTCTTTCTGTGTCCTGTGGCTTTGGGGCATTTACAGTTTTTCTTGTTGCCACTGCTGAGAGTCTCTGTAAAGCATAGACTTGGCAGTGAAGTGGCTGCAACCAAAGCATCTTTAAGCTGGTGTGTGTGTGTCAAACTCTGCTCTGACCCCTCCATGGAGGAAACTATGAGTATTTAGGGCCAACATGCCAGGAAATTGTGCTGTGAAATTGTCATTTCTTTGTTTGATAAAAATTTGAACAGCACTCTAAGGCCATTCCCATTACACAGATGGGAAAACTAAGTCTTTTTCTGAGCTCCCCTGGTTAATACGTGGCTTACCAGGCAGCCAAGAGAAAGAACAAGATTGTGCCGTTTGTCCAGTGCAGGCTGCCATATTTTCTGAATTAAGGAATGTGTGACGGTTCCAGCCACCCAGCGAGGTGTCTGCGAGCTTGCCACTTGTCAGATCCCTGAAGGCTTAAGATTCTGGAGATCAGAGTCTGATGCATCTCTCCAGGCAAAAGTCAAGCTTTGCAGCTTCCACAAGAAGCCTCACTCAGTGCTCATCCCTTCCTAGGTTTTTAGAGCTGTCAATCTTCATACCTGCACTCTCTCCTCCCTCCTCTGATCCTGATTCCTTTTCCGCTTTTCTCTTGAGTTGGAACCCTCCTTGCTGATGTGTAGATGCCAGAGCCAGCGGCTGAGCTCCATCTGCAGCCTCAGGTCCTTTCAGTCATGTGTTTAAGGACTGAAGACGTGGTGGAGGAGTCATGGAGCTTTCTGCCCCACAGGCTTCCTTAAAGGTGTGAAGTCTGTTTTGTCTGTCTTGGAGTAGAACACAGCTTTACTTGCAGCTCTTGTGGGATTTTGGCTATGGGATTTAGCATTTAACTGTGTGCACACTTCCTTTAGGCATCTCCTGTGATTCTTTCTGGATCCAACACAGTTTTCCTTGCAGTTAAGCACTTGCTGTGACCGTGAAGGAAGAAAATGCATGGGGTATCCTTTAAAATGACACTGATGGGGCTTGGGTTCAGAGCTAATAGCACTGACTTCTCTTCTAGAGAGATATCCTTTATTGAAGTGCATTTAACTCAAGGTAATAGTTTACTACAGTTATTCTGGTAAAAAAAATATGTAGGTTAGCTGCCAGGTACCCATTTTTTGTCTGTATGTGTATCTATCCATCTCCTCGATACTTAGAGATGTATGTTGAAGGGTTTTCAGATAAGATAGCATATCTTATAGCATTTGCTTTCAGTGCTCAAATACATGTGGCAAGGAATAGACTTAACCGGGCTGGTGAAAGGTGATGAAACTCAAGCAGTGATATGGACCAGTGTGTTCTCTACTTTCACATGCTTAGGATTTTCTGTGATCACTTTCTTTTCTACGTTTATATTGTCACATCCCCATTGAGTGACAGAAGATGTCTGCCGTTGCAGAGCACAGCTAGAGGAAGGGTCCTGGTGCATTGCTGAGCTGTACCTCTGGAATCCAGTTGGGCAGATGTTCAGAAAGGCTTAAATATTATGTTTTTATTCTACAGGGCAATGGAGGAAAGATTGATTTTAGTTCCTGGGCTGAAGGAATAGCAAGAATATGTGGCTGCTTGCTCACATCTGGAGGTATCAGGGATCAGAGACCAGACAGAAAGCAGGGCTGCACTATCATCCTCAAGGCTTGCACTCAGCACCCCTCTTATTCCAGGCAGGCTGGACCTACTATGGTTCCATAACCATCCCAAAACAGTGCCACCAACTGATGACTAAGTATTGAACAAATAAGCCTGTGGGAAACATTTTCCATCTAAATAATGAAGAGAAAAAGGAAGAGAAAAATGGGAAGAGGAGGAGGGAAGAAAGAAAAGGCCTTAAAGCCTGATAGTCTCAAGGAGCCCCTTGCTCTCCATGCTGTCATGTAATGGAGCCCCTTGTTCTCCATGCTGTCATGTAATGGAGTCCATTTGACTTCTGTTTCTCAGGTTGGAGATCGCAACCCTGAATCAGGCAGATGCAGATCTGGAGGCTTGTCGAAACCAGATTAGTAAGGACATCATTGCCCTTCTGATGAAGAATCTGATCAGTGGTGGTCACCTCTCTCCACAAACAGAAAGGAAGATGGCTGCTGCTTTCAAACAGCAGTTTCTGCTTCTGGAAAACGAAATACAGGAGGAGTATGAGCGGAAGATGCTGGCACTGACGGCAGAGTGTGACCTGGAAATGAGGAAGAAGACAGAAAACCAGTACCAGAGGGAGATGGTGGCCATGGAGGAAGCAGAAGAGGTGTTGAAGAGAGTTAGTGAGAGGGTAAGGCAGCCCTGAAAAGTTGTGTATGCCTCAATCCTCCTCAAGGACTCTTCAGTTATCAGTGCCTCAAACAGTCCGTCCATCCATCTGTCCATCCATCCGTCCATCCGTCCGTCCATCCATCCACCCATCTGTCCACCCACCCACCCATCTACCCACTCACCCCATTCACAAATTCATATCAGTCCATCCTTCCACCCACCCATCCATCCATCTATTCATCTACCCACCCATAAATTCATAATATATACATGCATACATACATGCATGCATGCATACATACATACACACATACATACATGCATACGTACATACATACACCTACCCTGCCCTCTACCTATCCATCTACGCATGCATCCATCCTCCCATTCGTGGATCTGTTCATTCACTTACCTTCTATTTATGCATTCAATCAACCTCCTCCTCAATCCACCCACCCACATAGAGAGACATTCACCATTCATCTAGACATTCACCCATTCATCCATTCATGCATCCACCCATTTACTCATCCATCTTCGCACTGTTGTACCTACCTATCTATTGGCTCACAGCCCACTTTTCTGTCTGTACACCCAGCCACACATATTCCTTTCCATCTACATCCATCCATCCATCTTCCCTTCCTGCCTCCCACCTGCCTGTTCATCTGTACCTTTACTTATTCACTCACCTACCCACATACCCTTATCCCCCGCCCCATTTACTCATCCATGATATTTCACTAGGATTTATGGGTAACTTACTGCCTCTTTCCTTTAGGCTAGAGACTACAGATACAGAGTTGAATCCAACCTCTTACATTCAAAAGCTCATGTTCCAATGGAATGTCCTCATATTTGAAAACCTATGACACAAGTCAGCCATGTTATGCTACATTCCCATTTGTAGTGCTATAGTGGTCATGGGGAGGGGAGAAAGGCTTCATTAGCAAAGGGCATGCCCAGTTCATGGTTGGTTGTGATACCAGAGACACATGTCCTCTTGGGGGACTACTGTTTGCTAGATTACAGCTTCATCTTGAACAGGTCTGGAGCCAGGCAAATCTGGACAGTTGTGTGACTTTTCCTGTGGAGACCTGAACAAATGTCTACTCCAATGATAGACCCCCCTCCCCCCCCCAAAAAAAAATTCTATCAGAGTCTAGTTTGAAGTTTGTTGAGTTTGTTGAAGTTATTATGGGAGTATGGGAGACTTAGAAACAGCTACGTTATCATTAAAAGCTCGCAGCAGTGTAATTGATGACTCCCAATAGCATTCCTTGGGCTCCCTTCTCAACTTGGAGGCAACTCCATGGAAGAGTCCCCTCTGCCAAACAATTGTTACTGCTTATGTAACTTCGGGGAGGAGCCTTGTGAGTTTCATTTACTCTCTGAGTTTAGCTGGTTTTGTTTACTTCTTGAGTCTTATGAGCCTCTCTCACTCCTCTAGGAGGGAGTGTAAATTTGGAAGACATTGATTCTGCACATGGTACCCTTGTATCCTGAGTTCTCTGAGCACCCCTCAGAGTATATGGGATAAGCGGTGGAAGAGAAAAGTAGTCAAGGCACCAGTTACCAACCTGAGAGAAGTGGTCTGCCAGGCATAGCCAAGCAAGTTGAAATTGTCTTCCCAGTGAGAGAGATGGTTGTCCAGACCATGTGACCTATGCCTGAACACGTCTGAACGCCTGTGTCCTCTACAGGCCCAGCAGCCTAGAGACAATGCCTGACTGCTGCCCCCAGACTCCGCCTGCCATACAAACACTGGCTATCTCCTGACACAGAAGTGAATAAAAAGCTCTCAGGTGGTGGCTCAGGATCACTCAGTCTTCAGCACAGACACCAAAGGACAAGCAAGCATTCACTGTGCTCCACCTGTTCCCTTGCTCCAGGGTCTGCCTTATCTCAGTGCTATCTTGTTTAGGGAGGGGCTTGTAGCCTGTGCAACTGCTATACTAGCTCCCTGTGGATGATAGAACAAGGTGCCAGTCATCTGATGTCAGAGAGGGATGGAGGAAGGGAGGGAGGGAGGGAGGGGGGGGATATTTGTTCTTTTGTGGTCTGGAGTCTGGAAATACAATTCAAAGTGTCAGCAGGGCTCAGGTCCCTCTGGAGTGTTTGAGGGGGGAATCCTTGTTTGACAGCTTTGCTGGTGGCTCCACATGTTTCTCAGGCTGTAGCTCAGTCACTTCACTCCTGCTCTATCCTCTGTGGCCTCTTCCTGGAACCCTGTCACCTCTTCCCTGTCTCCTGTAAGGACACTTGTCATTTGGTTCAGGACCTGGGATGCACTTATGAGATCCTTAACTTGGTTCAACCTGCAAAGACACTTGGAAATTCTGGGGTCAGGACTTAGACATATGCATATATTTTGGTGCATGTATTCTGCCCACTCCTGCTTCCCTGGGCACCCCATTTCTCTAATGCTCTGTCTAATACTGTGGTTCAGCTATATCTCCCAAAGCTAGGTACTCAGGGAGGGTGTGTTTAACTTGCGGTGTACTGATTTGATCCCAGTATCATCTCATCAGAATTTGTTCGAATTTTTAGTTTTTGATTTTCTCTGTAAAAATAGTATAGGCCAGCCTGTACTACAAAGTAATTATCTATTCCTTATGGCTTTCAGAGCATGTCCCCTGATGCTATAAGGCTCCAGCTCCCCTTTTTATGGGGTGGGTGGGTGTTGAGTTTCATCCTGCTCTTCCAGAAGGCTGGGCTTCCCTGGGTCTCCGCTCCACCTTTTGAACAATAGAGATGATACTTTCTCATCTGCTTGTCTCAGAAGGCTGTGTGGGAAGTAAGTTAATACGTGGTGGGGCCTTTGGTTCAGATGGAGGAGGTTGGGCTCTGGACTCTGAGGCACAGTTAGAGCAGAGGAGACACTCTGGTGGTGCCTGGACAGGAAGGCACAGGGAGGAGATGATCTACTGGCCATTGCACAGCCAAGTGGTCTCGGACCATCTTGACAAACTGTGTATCTCTAAAAGCCAGAGGATTTGTGTGTTTTCACCTCAAGGAGATGATTCATGTTGGAAGAGGTAGCTGTGTGGACCTGACTCAACATTATCCAGTGTATACTCACACCGAAACATCACAAGGTGGCCCATCCATATGCCACATGTTTCTGTCTTCATGAATCAGCTAAAATCGCAATATAAATGAAAAGATAAAGAGAAGCAAGGGCTTCAACCCTGCATGAGTGCTGGCCTGTTAGCTTTGCACTAGCTGCCTTCCTGTTGCTGTGATAAGATGCCCCGGCAAAAAGCAAAGTGAGAAAGAAATTGTTTGTTTTGGCCAACAGTCCTAGAGGGATAGACTCCATCGTAGTAGAGAAGGCATGGCTGCATGTGAGTGAGGGTGGCCTGGAAGTGAGAAGGCAGAGAAATCACATCTTTTACACACAGGAGAAAGAACAAGAAGTGGGGCCAGACTATAGAACCTAAAAGCCCACCCCCAGTGACGCACTTCTGCCAGCAAGTCTCCACCTCTTAAAGGTTCCATAACCTTTCCAGACAGCACCACCAGCTGGGGACCAAGTCAGCCTCTAGGGGGATTTCATCTTCAGACCACCATACCCTTCCTGTTGCTATCATAAAGTACTCTGACAAAGTAGCTTAAGGGACGAGGGCTAGCTCACAGTTCCAGGTTACTTATAGTCCACCATGACTAGGAAGTTGAGGCAGCAGACACTTGAAGCAGTTGGTCATAGGACATCCACAGTCAAGAACACTGAGAGATGAACACAAGCATGTTAGTGCTCAGTCCTTTCTCTCCGCTTTGGCATAGTTCAAGGTCCAAGCCTAAGGAATGGTGCCGCCCACTCTGAGCATGGATCATTCCACACTAATTGATGTAATCAAGTCAAGCCCCCATAGACATGCCCACAGGCCAACCTGTTCAAGGCACTTCTTCTCTGAAACTCTTCCCAGGTGATTCTAGATGGTGTTAAATTGAGGCTTCATCTTTTGGGAAACCTCAGACACAAAACATATAACATATTTACATTTGAAGGTGGAGAAACTGAGGCCCAGGAAACCATAGCTCAGCTTCTCTAGACCACTTTAGGTCCTGACCTCCTTTGTCCTCCTCCTCATCTGATATAAATAGTACCCAAACAGTGGCAGCAGACCACTGGAAATGCTACAGACACCCACAGAACCGGTGGTCCATCTTTTCTACCTAGGCACTGTTGACTATGTAAGGACCTGTATCCTGCCTGGATCCACAGAGGCTTCCATGCTCCATCTTAAGCTTCCTTCTGTGTAAGAACTTGACATTGCAGCCCTGATAGACATATTTTTATAAGACAGTTTGACAGTCTGCCAGTCTTGTTGAGTGGAGTGCAGGGAGCATAACTGAGGGAATCTTAACCTCACATTTCAGATGGTATAGAGTGAACTGGAACCCTGGTGCAGCTCTGGGACAACTCAAAGCTAGCCTGCTGTTGGCTGAAACACCCTGCTGGCCACACCTCCTCCCCATGAAAAAAGGCTTTCATTGGAAAGTTCAGTAGGGATTTGGCCCTGGGGGGTGAAGGATCTTTAATGCTTTTTTTTTTCCTAATGCACACTTACTGAGAACATCTAAAATAGAAAACCTTATATTAAATATGTGGATTCCTCTAAGCATGGTAGCTTATGCCTGCAATCCCAGCTTTGGGGAGATAGAGTAGGAGGATCAGTTCAGAGACATCCTCAGCTGTTTGTAAGTTCATAGTCAGGCCAGGCTATGTAAGATCTTCCCTCTCAAAACAAAACAAGGGCTTGGAGAGGCAGCTTAGCAGTTAAGAGCACTGACTGTCCTCCCAAGGGACCTGGGTTCAATTCCCAGCACCACATGGCAGCTCACAAAAGGGAATGTGATGCCCTCTTCTGTCTCTGAGGTACCAGGCACGCCTATGGCAGTACCAGGCACACATGTGGTTCCAGGTGGTACAGGTGATACCAGGTGCACATCCATACATGCAGACAAAACACTCATCACATATAAAATAAGTAAATATTAAAAACTTTAAAACAATAAAAACAAAACAACAAAAGCTCCTTTTGTTTAGCTTTTCCATAAAGGATTGGAGTTCAGACCATGCTTTCTCCTCACGCGCATGCTCACATGTTCTGCCATTCTTCTGAGAGTATAACGTGATGCCTTCTCTGTGTGCGGTTTCAGAACCCAGACCTTAAAGAGTTGCTTATGTGGAACTTCAGGAAAGGGCCTGAACTTCTCTGAGCCTACAGATCTGACCTTGTAATAGGGAAGAGGTGTCCATATTTTATGGCTGTGCAAAGAGCCACTCATGCCCAGGCACTGAAAACAGCAGGATCTTCCAGCTTCATGGGCATGAGTCCTGGAAGCTCAGCTGGGTCCTGTACTCAAGATGCCTCAAGCTTGCAACCTTTGCTTCTTTGGACCTCAGGGTCTGGGGCCAAGCTCTTCATGCAGTGGGCCTAATTCACTTTAGTGTGTGTAGGACCATAGATATGCCACGGTCACCATTGGCTTCATGGCCAGCAGGAAAGAAGCTGTCTCTTTTTTCAGCGAGTACTCACTCCACTCCTGCTTAAGGGGTCTCCTGTGAGGTAGCCATATCCACCCACGACGGGGCCTTCCCTCAACTCCAGTTTACCCATGGTTGATGAAAGAGGGATCTAATTACATCAAGACACCAGGGCAGGGTGGGGAATGAGCAGGTAAAGTGCCTGCTGTGCCAATGTGAGGGCATGAGTTTGGAGTCATAGCACCCATGTAGAAGCAGGCCTGGCGGCACACCTATAACGTCTGGGAGGGTAGAGACAGATCTCTAGGGCTCATTGTCCAGCCAGCTTAGCTGAAGCAGTGATCTCCAGGTTCAGGAGAGACCCTGTCTCAATAAGTGAGGTGGAGGGGGAAAAAGGAGGAGACTGAGACTGGGTATTGACCTCTGACCTCCATACAGGTATGTACATTTACACCCCCCCCACACACACACACATGGGTGGGGGGTGTTGCCGTGGAAGGTAATCTCAGAAGTGGGCATCCCATCATGTTCCAGTTTATACCCTCATACATGGAAATGTCACCTGACATATCCACTGAGGTCCTACGATCCCATCTACCCATGAAGGTAGGAATGGGTGTCCTGCTTATGGCGTGCAGCCACCCCAGATCTTAACACAGGCAGCCAAGTACCATTTCTCAGGAGCTCTTTCTTTCTTCACTGAGGAACTAAGCCCAGGCCTGATTGCCAGCAATTTTTTCTCCTCATTGACAATGGGAATGAAAGGGACAGGAATTAAAATATGAGTCTAACTGTGCCATCCGTTGACACTTCGGAGATTTCCATTTTCTGCAGACACTGTTCAAGCAATCTGATTTGCAAATTGGCACATGCCCGCCTACTGTGAACTTTCTGTTTTACAGCTGTTCTGGCAGAAAATTCAAATAACAAGGAAGGATGGGTTGGAACAGCATCTTTCCAGAGCTCAGCAGCTGTCAGCTTTCTGTGTGTGTGTGTGTTCATGTACATGTGCTATGTTGTGTGTCTGTGTAAGTATCATGTGTACACACACACTTGTGTACCTTTGGATGTACTCTGTGTGTGCACACACATGCATGTACACAGTGAAGATATGTATATCTGTGCAGACATGCACATGTGCAATATATTGCATATGCAACCATATTGCATATGGTTCATTTGTGGTTACATGTACACATACACTGTGCCTGCGCATGGCATGTGTATGTATGCAATACAGTGTGTGTGTATATTTGCAGTTCATTGTTTGTCTGAGTGTGCTGTGTGTCCATTGCATATGTGTATTATCTGTGTGCACGTGTGCTCATGTTCACGTTCAGTTTGTCTGCCTCTCACAGGTTTCTCTTCTCTCCACAGTCTGCTGCAGAGTGCAGCAACCTTTTGCGGACCCTCCATGGGCTGGAGCAGGAAGACTTGCAGAGGTCCCTCGCTCTGCACCAAGCAGAGGACTTTGCCCAAGCACACAGGCAGCTGGTTGTTTTCCAGAGAAATGAATTACACAGCATCGTCTATACCCAGATACAGAGTGCTGTCGCCAAAGGAGAACTGAGGCCTGAGGTGGCTAAGATGCTGCTGCAAGACTATTCTAAAACACAGGTAACGCACTCAGGCTTGCTCCAGCAGAGAGGTGTTTTCTAAACCCTCAGTGGCTTTTCCGTCCTAGAGCTTAGTCCTGTCTTCCTTCTAGGCTGGGAACTGGTGAGCTTTCTATTCCTTCCTCCTTCTGATAAAGGCATCAGCTTCTGGTATAGAAGGCAGAAGTTGGCTCGTAGTGCAAGCCATGGGTTCAGGCTGACTTAGACTTGATTCTGGTCCTTCCTGTATCAGCTGTGGGTCCTGGTGTAGTGAAGGTTTAATGAACTGATCCTTGGTAAGTCAGTGCTTTGCATAAAATGTGTTACACACACATGCATACACTGTCACAATACACACTCAGTAGTACCAACACCACTAGATACTAGATGAGGCACCTACACATGCACGTGTACACCAGTTGATCTAGGATTTACGGTTTATGTCTAGATGGGCTCATAAACAGGAGTGCAGAGATCATTCATGTAGACTGAACCAGTTCCTAGTTGATAGTGAAGATAGTTCTCTAAGATTTTAGTATTGTGGGAAATTTCCCGACTTTGAAATGACGTAGAACAACAGAGGAGCAGCCTGGAAGCTGTAGGACTCAGCTTTCATCTTCTAATCCTTGGTACTGGCAGCTGAAAATGACCTGCCAACCCTTAGCATTTGGGGTTCTAGCATAGGCTGAGCAGGTCTGATATGGGACAGGAGGGGAGAAGTCATCACCCAGGCCTGTTAGGAAGCCACCGCCATGCTCAGAAGATGCTCTGAGAGAGCACACCACCTCTCTACATGGAACTAGGTTTTGCCCACTAACCACTGTGATAATAGCTGCTCAGGTAAATGTCTGGACTTCGCAAAATCACAAACATATGAACGGTTCTTGAGTGTACTTCACTCCCATGATGCACAGCACTGATGCCTTGTACCAGACACTGGGAAAGAGCACAAGACATTGTTAAAAGAAAAAGTTCCCTACTCCACCCACTGGCATTAGTATAAAGTACACTCTGTATGGTTCAGGTGTTGCAGCTGGCTGTGGAGTTCCTGATGTCTCGGGGATCTGGCTCCATCAGATCCAGAAACCAATGGAATGTTGCTGCAATAATCCTGGCTTGGGAACTCTGGTGCCTGGAAGGCTCATGGGAGGGCCAGCTTTGCTTCATACTCCTGACCGTGCAGTGTCTTGCTAGACAGTGCCCATCCTCACATGTTGGAACATGGACAGGTCATAGATTATGTGGAAAGGGGACTGTCCAGCCATCAGAGGTCTCAAGTAGGTCTCAAATGTATATACAGGGTCTCTACAGAGAGAGGCAGCACTGCCTGCTGGGATGGCCACTGTCACAGCTGCTCTGAAAGGACCAGTATGTTACTGGGATGCTGAGTTTGGAGGAAAGCTCTCCAGGACCGTGGCTTCTGGAACCCAGACTCAGGTTTCTGCCTTCAGATCCCTGCTTACGTACTTCAGCAGCATAATATGAACTGGATCTTCTTGTCTGAGCTCAGCCATTTCCAGAAGTGGGATGTGTACTGTGGACTTGGTTTCCTTGCCCATAGATTGGGAATAATGATTCTCTCCTTCAATTAAAATGGAGGAGGGGGAGAGAAGCTCAGTGTGCTCTTACCCAGAGATATCCCAGAGGATAGTCCCTTAAGCCAGCAAATGTTACTGTGACTCTCTTCTGCTGTTCTTTGCACCTGTCCTGCCTATTTTGTCTCAGCCACCATGGGGCTGGCTAGGTGGCTGATTGACTCTAGAACATCCACACTTGTCCCACAGTGTAAGGCTATGGGACATCCCCAGCTGGGCTGTGAATGGTGGGTGTAAGGTAACTGATGGCATAGGTATCACGTACGGTCCTGTTTGGTGGTGCAGACATGTTGCTATGGGGGCAGTGCTTTCATCTGGTCACCAGAGTACTTCTCAGAGCTCTTGTTCTCATCTCTCCTCTGTACAGCCTTTGTTACAGCATAGAGGTTCAAGGCGTTCACCCCAGTGCCGGTCTGCGGACCGCCTTCCAGCAGGGAAAGTCATATTTTAAATATCCACAGAGCATTTCTTGGCATTCTAATGAGGCACACATCTTATTTTGTGAATCAGGAGAGTGTAGAAGAGTTGATGGACTTCTTCCAGGCCACCAAGAGATACCATCTCAGCAAGAGGTTTGGCCACAGAGAGTACCTGGTCCAGAGACTGCAGGCCATGGAGACCCGTGTGCAAGGGCTGCTGAGCACCGCGGCTACCCAGCTAACAAGCCTCATCCATAAACATGAGAGGTGAGAGCATGTAGCCTTATGAGAGACACAGACCCTGTCCCCTTCTTCCTGCCCAACACCAGAGGGAAGCTAACCTGCTCCCAAGACCAATCTGGGCTTTCAGCTATGGCTGAATACTGTTGTCTGGTTCATCATGGGGTTCATTCATTGTAAAATTCCCTCTAAGTAGACTTTTAAAAACATACATGGTAGTCAAGACAACCATCTGATGCAATGATGGCCCCACCCCACCCGATGCCCCACCACTCAGCTTCTGCCAGCTCTGACTCATGGCTTCATGCTCCTGTGTTGGGCTGTTTGGAAGAGCAGATTCTAAGCCACATTTTCTGGATAAATCTATGAGGGATGACATTGACTATGTGGTGGGACAGCCCTGTTCCTTAAGTATAAGTATACTACACATGTCTTGAGCTGACTAGGGACCACACAGGGTAATGTGAGTCATGCCAAGCAGGGCTCCCAGAAGCTCCCTCCTTGCCTCTTGTCACAGTGCCTGCCCAGCAATGCTCTGAGACAGCCTCCTTGTAAACAGTGAGAAGTGCTGTCTAGGTCTGAAACAAACAGCGACAGGACCTGTGCGGTTGGCCTGCTCATGACCACACATGGTTTTGTGAATTGGTTCTACACCTCAGGTCATGTTCCAGGGACTTTGAAGCTTCCTACTGTGGTTAATAAAGACTCAATAAGATGCAGATTGTGTAGGCACTGCCCATTTTGAGATGATAATGGATTTATCACTGCAGTCTGCTTGGCATTCCTAATTAATGCTTGCTGAAGTGAAAGGAGGGCTCTTGGCCTCAGCCTGAAGAAATGGCAGCTGCTTGGCTGCCCTGAGCGGTTTCCAGGGAAGGACATCATACCTCTTGTTTTAAATTCTGTTTTAAATACTGAGCACAGACCCTCTTTCTCTCTTTGTATGTGTCTCTCTGTCTCTGTCTCTGTCTGTCTCTCTGTGTCTCTGTCTGTCTTTCTGTCTCTCTCTCTCTCGGTGTGTGTGTATCTGTCTGTCTGTCTGTCTCTCTGGTTGGGGGGCCAGGGTGTGTGTGTATATATTTATGGAGGCTGGGAGTTGGTCCTGAGTGTTTTACTTTCTGGCTTCCTACCTTACTATTTAAGACAGGATTTTTTTTTCACTGAATCTGAAGCCCAGAGATTGGCTATCCTGTGTGGCCAGAAAGCCCTTGGGATCCACCTATCTCTTCCTGCCTCACCACCACCACCACCACTAACCCACCCCTCTCCTTCCTGGGGTGACAGATGCATGTGGAGCTTTTCACATCCATGTTAAGATCTGAGCTGGGAGTCTTCCTTTTGAACAGCAGCCACTGTAGCTACAGTCACAGACTACATTCTGAAAGTACCCACCTCTGTTCCTTCTTCCCCCATTCCAACAGCATTGTCCGATCTGTGTAGAACTGTGGACACAGCCAAGGGATGCAGACAGGCTGGGGGAAGTGTTAGCAGGAGAAGCACACACTTGTCAAGGGTCTAGGGCAAATAGAAACCAGGATAGACATTTGGGAGAGCCAGTATAAGGACTGGCTCATGGGTCACAGAGGCTGGGAAGTTCCTCCACCTGTCCTAGTTGTTGTAAGTCAGTTCCAGATAGAAGGCACAGGACCCAGATGCTGTCATGTGAATCCCATTGGAAGGTCAGATGGTGTAGCTGACACACAGTAATCTGTGAGGCTCAAAGAGGGTGGTTGATCCTTCGTACTGTCAGTTTGTTCTACTCGGGACTGCAAGAGTTGGGTGTAACCCATATTTTGGAGATGCCTCTTTTCTTTTGCTGCCTCAGAGCACCACAGGCTGGACACAATGTGAATTTATTTGGTATATGTTCTGTCTGGATAATGGAAAGGTTAAGACTTCATCTGCTGCGGGCTTACCCCTGTGTTGGACCATGCAGAAGGCATTGCATGGTGACAGAGCTTGAGAGAGAAAGATGGGAAGGCAAGGGAATAAGACCCCCCTTTCTCAGATAACCCACTCCTGCAGTTATAGCCTCCTCCCCTCTCCTTGACCCAGGATTCTTGATTTCCTCTTCTTGGAAAGAGACGTTCTTCCTACCCCATGATCTCTGCAGACATCCTTTTCTCTCCAAGCATCTGCCTATTTCAGACCCATCAGATCTTTCCCCTTCCATCTCCATGCATCCTGACTTCACTCCGCTCATACTTCTGTCTCAGCGGCAACTTCTCCTTCTGGAGGTTTCCAGCTTGAGACCAGCCTAATAAGAACTGCATACCCACCATGCAGTGGTCCAGCCTGTGGAGGGGAGGAAAGGAGCCTAGATTCCCTAACTTTTCATCTTCTCCATGTAGGGCTGGCTACTTGGATGAAGATCAGATGGACATGCTATTGGAGCGTGCACAGACAGAAACCTTTTCTATAAAACAGAAGCTGGACAATGACTTAAAGCAGGAAAAGAAAAGACTCCACCAAAAATTAATAACTAAGAGACGACGAGAGCTTCTTCAGAAGGTATGTGAGGCATTGTGCTCTTTATCTCTAGAGAACCCTTCCTACAGAGTAACAGACCTTGCTGTCAGCACACGGTGCTCAGAGCTGGTTCCATGATCTGCCATCTGTGGTTGATTAGTAGTGACTTCTTCGAATGCTATGTGAAGGAGGATTCTGTGTCTCAGTATAACAGAATTCGTGGTGGACTAGTCATGTCTGCATTGGAAGGGAATCAGAGGATGATGATACGTCCTGACTTTTATGTTTAATTAATGCTGTGTATTAGATAAGATGACGTCTTTCATCCTTATGAGGTGCAATGGTGACAGTCACTCTTTCACTGGCAAAGGCTTTCCAGAGCATGTGCAGCGTGGAAGAGACCTGAGGACAAGTAGACATTTGAAGCAGGCAAGAGGAATGAGTGCAAAGCTGCAGCAGCAGGGCAGCTCTGTCTTCCAAGTTTGAGCACGAAGAGCAGAGTGCCCTGTTGCACTTGGCAAGCAGAGAGCAGAGTGGGACTGGAGTCTGGGGAGGGGTGAGGCCAGGGCCACAGGGGAGCTGGCTAAGCTGGCCCAACTCAAGGAGGCATGGAATGCCAGTTTGCGGGGGCCCTCTACATTCAGACCAAGGAGAAGATTAAAAACATTTGGGAAGAGAAGGTGACCCTGAGTTTGTGATTTTGGAATCTTGTTGAGAGAGCTTGGGAAGACAGACCATAGTCTTGCAGGTGGCAAATGAATGTTTGCAACCACTCGAATTGACACAGTACCCAGAGATTTATCAAGACAGATTCAGAAGTCACATGGGGCCTCAGGAGTGACATAAGGTAGCGTATCAGTCCAGCTGGGTAGAGAATAGAGAAGGGAGAGCCAGGGGGTTTCAGCTGCATCTCTGGATACTGGTTTTTATTTTTATTCTTTGACAATCTCACACATGAATGCTCTGCATTTTGGTCTTTCCCACCCTTCACTTCTCCCATCCCATCCCTCCCAGCTCTCTTCCCCACTCATCCCCTTTCAACTTCATGTCTTCTCCTATTTTTGTTTTTGTTTTAAATGTGTGTCTGATCTTTTTGCCTACATGTATGTGTGTTGCACCATAAGCCTCCCTGCTGTCAAGGGAGGTAAGAAGAGGGTATTGGAGCCCCTGGGGCTGCAGTTGTAGATGGTTATGAGCTGTGATGTTGGTGCTGGGAATTAAACCCAGATTCTCTGGAAAAGCAGCCAATGGCCTTAACCATTGAGCCATCTCCCTGTCTCTGTTTGTCTGTGTCTCTCCCTCTCTCCATACTGAGTCTAATTAGTATTGCTTATATTCACATGGGCATATGGCTGACTACTGCACCACTGGCAACACACCAAGAATCACATCTCTGACTCTCCCCTCCACCTGTAGATTGCCTGTAGCTACTCAGCTAGGAATGGAGCATTGTGAGCCCCGCCCTCATCGTGGCAGAATGTTGACTTAATGGTGTGACTTAGGCAGGTCTTGTGCATGTAGGCACAGTTGTTGAGA